>OZ059794.1:4954729-5167229 GCA_964057025.1 Standfussiana lucernea | reverse complement strand
TGTTTTTTTTTCAGAAATCCCAAATAATATTCCCTCAGCAAACTCAAAACGGCAATGCTCATCAAGGTCATCCATCGCCCCCCACAGTTAGTTCAACACAGCACCACTACGCTTCCATAAATTCTCCAATAAAAGTACCGCAAGTAAGCTCAAGTACTGGTGGCCCGGATAGCACGTTCACAGTACCTGATGACGTAGGCATGGGATTCGAGGGAGGAGTTCGAGTCTTGCAAAGTCTTGGCAATTGGTGAGTTTTTCATTCTATTCGCTGCTAAAGTCAAAATTTACTCTATATTTCCATGACCATTATCTAATCTCATTGCTTTTTCTTGTCAAACTTTGAATTGTTTCTATACTTTGCTTGCTTTTCGGTGTTTATATTGTGTTGAATATTCTCTTTGTTTCTGAACTCCCAAAAATATAATATCCCTACTATTCTTTCTGCCCGGGGCAGTTAAGAAGAAAGGGTTATTATGTTTTTTTTATAAAACAGTTCGTTTGATTTCGCCAGGTCGCCCGAAGTAGCGCACAATATACCGAGGCCAAACTTGATACCTTTCACGGAACCGTATGCAGAAGGTGGGTCGATGCACCCTGGGACACGATTAAAAGCGTTACAGACTACGACTGTGAGAAAACATCCAGCAATAAAAGCAACTAGCTCTACAAGTGAAGGTAGAAAACAAATTTCGTTAGCAGCTAGGCCAGTTTTCCATTAAATTCAAATCCGATAATTCTTAAGACTGTTGTCATTCAGTTCAATAGCATCAGATACTAAAATGTTTCACAATTAAGAACGACAATAAACCATTCCAAAATAAGAATGGCATGAATCGACCAATGGGCAAGTAATCTACATAACATTAAGAACGTACTAAAGATCATATATTAAAAGAATTAACTTATCTTCTATACTGTTCATTACATTTTTCAGGAAGCAAAGCGTTCGAGTGCACAGTCTGTGGTAAAGGCTTAGCTCGTAAAGATAAGTTGACGATACACATGCGAATACATACAGGTGGGTTGGTATCAGTAGACATTCCCTATGAAAACTTTCACAACACTCAATTTGTTGACATTGGCCTTTTGATACATAATCGTAGTTATTGTTTGCTGTCTCGATGTAATTGCATTGAACTCAATAATTAGACAATGTGAATACTTTCAAACCCAAATTCTTGTGACATCGTTTGTAGTCTGAGAAGAAATGCTACATCTGAACTTTATGTGTCTATAGGAGAAAAGCCGTACGTTTGCGAAGTGTGTAACAAAGCGTTCGCCCGAAGAGATAAACTAGTGCTACATATGAACAAACTGAAACACATAACGCCATCGAACATAGCGCCTCTAGGTAAAAGAACCATCACAATACCACGTGAGTATGCTTCGTAATGGTGATGATAGATGCCTTTAACACATATCTTATCACTACCGTTGTGAGGTCTCTAACGGTAGTGAAGCATTTTATGTGTAGAGCTATACGAAAATGTTGAGCTAGATTTGAGAATGAGATCTTTTTTTTTAAACTAACAATTTATTTTGTGCTTCTGATTGCTAATTTTACCGCATTCATTGCAAAAACATGCGATTAAACGAAGCTTCGTTTTTACCAGAAATATCTCTCAAATAGTATTGAATGTTTTGCTAGATTCTATTAAATATTTGTAGCTTTACTAGATGTAGTTTAGATTGTTTATTCGAACAACAAAGTGACCCATTTGGGTTACCTCCCTAAAGACCCTTTAATTTCGGCAGCTTTGAAACTAGACGACGTGAAGCCGCAGTTAACAAAACAAGAGGACACGAAGCCAAGTCAGGCGGAGATAGCGGCAGCGGCCGCAGCCGCGCAACAGCAACAACAACAACAGCAACAGCAGCAGCAACAACAACAACAGCAGCAACAACAACACTCGCACCAACAGCCGATCCAGGTGTGCCAGGTACCTGGACACAACTTTACGGTAAATCTACTGAGAATTCAAGGCATGGTTTGTAGGTGTTCTCGATGTGCCAGCATGAATTAAATTCTTCATTAAAACATTTGTTTTATAATCAATATTTGTGGTTTCACAGTCTCTAGATCTATTCTTTAACTGAAATATATGGAACTACACTATGAGTTGCCGTTTCTTTTTCTGCATTTTCGTATTCTTCATCTGGGTATGTAGCGTTTTAATTTCTTAGTTATTCGTGGATAATTTTAGTATCAATTTTTAGTTTTTAGTGCGAATTATTTTGAAGTATTGGGTAAACAGTTACAGTTGCAATACTTAGTTAGTAAATGTTAATAGATTTAGAATGGTTTCAATCAAGTCTTTTAAATAAACCACCATGAGCACAGCACAAAGGCTTTAATATATCTTTACATAAAAAACCTTGTGATGTTCTAGTTTTTCAACTCATAGAAACAAATAAAAAAAACACACGTAAAAGGTTCAAATAATAACGCATCTTTCGACTTACAGAACACAAACCTGGTTCATACAAGTGCAACAAGCGCCGCTGTGGCAGCGGCAACTGCAGGCATGGTGGTATCCTGGTCATGCGAACTTTGTGGCAGACTGTTCGCAACCAGGGACGAGTGGAGCGCCCATGCCAAGTCACATCTGCCAGATACCAAGCTGCTACAAGACAAGATGCAGGCCACGCAACATCAGGTAGAAACCTTAATGCTAATTCGAATCCTCCTAACTTTGGAAATAAAATTCATAATCCGGATCGACGGACCAATTTTAAAAACACAAAGAATGCCTATTTTACTTTTCTTTTTCCAGCAACAAGAAAAGGTTCACTTATCAAATCAGGAAAAACTACAGCTGCTTCACCACCACAATCAGAATCAGCAGATTCTAAACGGCCACGGGATCGCGACAGCATCAGTGTCTACGGCAACCGTCGTGAATGAAGGAGGGGGCGGGGGCGGTGGGGGCGCCTATTTCACTCATGGACACACACACTACGCCCCAGAGAGACAACACACACATGCACACCACTTGTGCCTTATGTGCAGACAAGAATTCGCAGGAAAAGCGGAGTTTATGTTCCACGTCAGAGGGCACTTCGAAGGCAAAGTGAGCGACATCGCGGCAGCTGATGTGTTAGCCCGTTCTCTAGTAGACAATTCTGGGCTGTGTACCTGAGCCCCGCCAACGCCCCTCAGCGCCTTTCATTCGGATGCATGCAATAAGGGCGTCTTCCAGGACGACACCATCATGTTGAAGTTTTAAGTCGCTAATTGCGAGACATTGGTTTCCAAGTGGGGTACAACGTTAAGACAATTAAGGCCAGTATTGATAAGGTTCGCAAAAAAGTGGTTTTATCCTTATTTTATTATTTGGCAGCAGTCTAAAAAAGTTTGTTTTAAATTATTTCGCAATAAACGAGGCTATTGTTGAGCGCAAAACTAAAAACAAAATTAATTTTATAAGAATTAAATAATTTTGAAAAAAAAAACTCTTAACTGCAAGTGTCAAGCTTCCTAAATCTTCAATAAGCTAAGCCTTCGTAATTTTATGGAAAACAATGCAATAAATACATATTTATGACAGATCATATTTTTCATGATTATTAATATACAACGAATACAAGTTTGTCTGTTCAACAATCGTACACAAATTGTTGTGATCGGTAATGTCTATTCAAAAATGTACCCTTTGTCTGTGAAAATCAGACTTTCGATATTTATGAATATCAATGAATCGTTTTTTTTAATCTGAAGTAAATGTAAACTCGTATGATCAGTGTAGCCTTACATTGCTTAGGTTATTGTTCTTAGTCAGTACCAAATAATTCCTATTCTTAATACCTGATATTCCTAGCCTTTCAACAGCAAAGTCAACTTTTCAACGACACCATGTTCCAAAAAACTTTGAATTCAGTTTACAGTGGAATCGTTACAGTTTCGTGCGTGATATACCTATAACATTAGTTAGCTTTTATATAAACGTATGTAATCGTTCTGCTAGATGTTCATATAATATTGTAAAATCTTGTAAATAGGTGAAAAGATTAACTTAAGAAAATAATGTTAAATAGAATCCGATAACGTCGCTTTATTTATTTTTAAATTAAAAATTAAGTACCTATCGGGGGATGAGTGATTCTAGTCATTTGAATCTAGTCTGTGGAACCTTCTAGTCTATGGATCCTAGTCATAGATGTAAGTTTGTGTATAAAATTATTTTTGTATCGATCAGTTGTGGTCAAATCTTATCGTACTGACTCTAGTACCCTAGCACGGAGTGTGTACCTAATTAGAAATATAGAAGCTTCATACCTGCCAATTAATTTAAAGTTTGGATGTTGTCTAGAATGTGAAGTTAATGTAATTAGGACTTAAATTTTATGACTGGGTCATTTTCACCAGGAATTTAATACCATGTCAAATTTCATGTCACTTCACGTGACGTCACGTCGTGTCACATCTGTAAGTATGAAAAGATATCAAAGGTTTTTCAAATTTTGAGAGTTAAAGCATAAAAATATAAGAATTATTATCGGCATATGCCTAACTATTTAGTTAAAATCAAATACTATTAGACAAAGTTCAGTTGAAAGTGTCACATTCATAAAAAAATATTAATTATTAATACCTACTTGAATTCGAATCAGACAATTAAATTCTTATTCGTGATTCAGAAGTTGCCATTAGGTAGGTACCCGTTTTTCACTTGTAGCTGTTTTCTAACTAAAACCTCTCTTTCTTTCTTGCAGTGTCTCTGTATGTCTTGAAGTAAATCATTGAATGTTGATAATGACATGTGGATATAGACAGTACTGGCGAAATGTGAGTGTACTTTAGTTAAGGTACACATCTGCCTAACGTTTCGGGGATTACAGGCGTGATGATTTGCTGTTGTTGATAGTTAATGCAATGATTTAACCCAATATTATTCTTTTTTTGGTGAAAAACCAAAACTTAATTTTTGAAAACATATAGACCAAAATTGGTACACAAAGACCAAAAATAAAGTAAAAGAAAGTAATCTATCTTTTCGAATTCACTATAGAGTTACGAATGCACGAAAGAAACGGGGTTTTCATCATTTAGTAATGAAATAGACTTTGGTGCCGATGTCGTTTCAGCACCAGCCATAGCTTCAGTCAAATTAAGAAGGAAGCCCGTGTAGCTCATGAAAATTAACAACATATTAGCTTGAAGTAGAAGACTAAAAACTTTAATTCTTAGGGAGAATAACACCAACGAAACTGAAAGCGATCACCACATTTAAAACCGCGTTCAAAAGCTGTCAGTGTCATAATTTTTATGGAATATTGATACTGACAGCTCTTGAAAACCTGGAAGGCCTTGAAAGCCTGGAAGTGGATGTGCTGATCTCTTTCATTCGTGAATAAGTATTTAGAGCTGGACGGCTAAGGCATTGAAGTATGATCACACCGTAGTTTTAATGTTCGTCTATCCATTCTATCATAATAATAATACTTCCCTAAAAAAGATAGAGTAGTACCTAATATTCTCGATTTATAATTTGGTTGGTCGGCTAGTGTTTGGTAAAGGAATGCGTGATGACAAGCTCGGATGTTATCGCGATGTCGCTTCTCATACCTAACGTTTTTTAGCATTGTAGTCAAGTAGATCTGAATTCTAAATAATTTTACACTGATACGCGTTTCTTTCAATAGATGTTCGGAGGAAAAGGAATACAAAACTAGCCACAAGATTACACCCATTTCTGTTTTTCCAACGAGATAAAATGATGGCATTCAAAATTATGTGTGTTTTGTATTTCCTTTAGATCCGAATGTCAAAAATTCAAGGACCAGTGTTGGGAAGTGTGTACATAAAAACTTAAAAAAAAAACAACAACAACATATGTCATGTAGCTGTGACATTTAACCAACATTGGTACTTTGTACAGGTGATTTAAAATAAGATTTACTTTCGTGTTAGATCTCCAACTTTTGAAACCATTTTTGAATCCTGTATATAAGTTTTAGACGTGTTTTGCTAGAGATACCCCATAGATTGTGATTGTATCTGTTTCACGACAATGCTGCGAACGTTACTCGTGATTTGTTGCATCGATTGAACATTTTGGTGTTTAGTTGTAAGGCCCAGTGTTTGTTCCACATTGAGTTACTATCATTCTGAATCATAATATTCCTCACTGCTTAAATTAAAAAAGAAGCAGGAAATTTTACACTTTTTGTACTTTTACAGTGGTTGGTAATTTATGTATAACACTTTTTTAAGTATTTAACGTCACGTTATATTCTATTACATTTTTCCTTAAGTCTACTTCAAACTGGTACAAAATTCTAAAATTATTCTAATTTGAATCACACTAGAACTGAGTGTGGAACAAATACAGAATGAATTTACCCCAAAAAGGGGTAAGTCAGAGCACGATGGAAGTTACAAATTTGAATAGGGGTAGGATTGTATGTTAGATTGATCACGAAAATGTCAATATAGGTGGGACGATTATGCAATATTAATAGGTTTATATGATTTTTAGCATGTCGTATATCAAATGTAATATATTCTATAGCTAATGTACGACTCGCAGAAATTACGCGTCAATCGGTTTATTAATGTAAGTAATCATAGAATATTAATTAGTAAGAATGAAATAGTAAAAAGGATTTTCAATAACTAAATTAGATTTTGGTCCTCTCAAAAATGTCAGTCAGTTACGAAATGGCCAATTTTTTAAATGTTATATGTATCATAAGTTAATAACATTTCAATTCCATCAACAATATTAATAATAAAATAATTGTTCTGTAAATTTAGTATAAATAAAATCGTATTAAACGAAATTGGCTTTCAGAATGATCTCAAAAATCTAGTCCATAACGTAAAATACTTAAATAAACTTATAAATATAGTGTATAAGTAAAATACGCTTATTTTACTTCGAATTAGGTAGCTATGTATTCGTTTTTTGCTAATATTTATGTGCTTCCCACTTCTTGAATGTGTTATTTAACCTATTTTTCGTTAAAAAAGACAGAAAAAAGATTGTCGATGGTTGATTTTCAAGTATGAGGATATTTTACCGGTAAATTCTAAATTCAAACAACATCAACTGCCCAAAAAAAAAGCATTTAAGTGTGTGATCCATGACGACAACAAAATTTGTGAAGCTTGGAAATATTTGATAGAAATCGGAATCTTTTACCAAACCAATAGATAGGAAATCAATCAATCGAAATTAATCATTGGGAGCAATCGGTATCTTAATTGTAATATCTTCGTTTGTTTTGTGGCTTCTTGAGATAGTCCTCAAGCAACATAGATCAAAATCCAAAGATATGTATGTTTAATTTCATTAACATACATAGATATTCAACAATTTGTTGGTATACTTTGTGACTCGGTATATAATCTAATCGACAGTAACTTCAGACTTACTAACTTTATTAGCAAGTCTCACTATATCTTAAAATAAAATCACATGAAACCATTTTTGTGCTGGCACTGAAATGGTCCTTTTGTACGGATTTTGTTTAATTTACTTTTACATGTTAACTTAATACAGAGTTTTTTGGGTTATTGCAATCTATTTTATTGAAAGAAGTCTGTATATACTTCGTGTATATTCATTGTAATTTAAATTAATTATAGATATTAAGAAACCGCGCCCGAGACTGTGGCGAACACATTGTAAGCTGTCTTAGTAATTAAAATAAATTGCATGCTGATGTAAAGGAAACTGCCCATGAATTGGTAGGTTCATTATTCATTATTAAATTAAATAAACAAAAGGAATTATTGTACAAAATATCAGTAACTACTTAAATATTTAGGAATGCCTCTGTTTGTAAATTTTTGATGAAAAACAAAACTGTGATCGCGATTTGTTTCCTTTAATATACATTTTACAAAAACCTTACATTCCTTTGTAAAGATTCTCTTTTTACCTAAATTATTCGAGTGCTTAGTGATAATTCAGGAATTTAGTCATAAATATTAGGAGCAATAACTTATCGTCGCATATCGTAAAGTTAAAATTTGTATAAATTAAATTAAAAAGAATTGATGGTGATGTAAGTATTGCTAAGTAGCGAGGGTTTTGGAAATTAAAAAGAGAATAACTCAATGTGTAATTTTATTTGATTTATCCAAGGCCGAGTCTGTATCACCGAGTTACCTAGTTTAGTACCTGCAACCAGATTTTGCCAGTTATGTTTAAGTCTCCGGTGAAGCGAGCTTGAGCCTAAATGCCATCAGAAAGGAGTAATAATAGAAAAGGCCGTACCTAAATACTAGTCGCATAGCTTCTTGCATAAAAACGCTTGCGCCCCGAACCAATGAAACATACATACACATACATTGCTTCACATTTACACCCAGTTCACAACCTCAGGCGATACGACTAGTATGGTTTGAGGCGCAACTTACGTGAAGCAACTCACACGTATATCATTTGTTTCTCGAGCCATCACGACACTGATAGGTCTAAGCAATTTCCTTCATTTGTTGTCTCCACAGTCGCCGTTGCAACACGCGTGTCGTATAATCGCGCAGCTCGTGGCCAACGTGAGCCAAACAAACGTGCAAATGCTATCTCTCATATTGATATTGATGACAATTCAAATATTATTATGTATTCACAGTCATTACCTAAACAGAAATGTGACAAGAGATAAGATCAAGCAAGTCATATTGAATGGAACGGTCGGAATTGATAAGAACAGGCAAAATAGTTCATCATAATAATTACCTTCCTACATACGTATCATGAATTATAATCAATGATGTGCAATGCCTGTAAGCAAGTGGGTAGATGAAAATTATAAAATCTTTAGGTACCAACGTCTTGTTCCAAAATTGACTTATAGACCGCCAGTCCGTGGAATTCACTGCCGGCTTCTCTGTTCCCTGATCATTATAATCTGAACCTATTCAAGATTCGAGTGAATTGGTTTCTTCTAGGCAAGCGTACTCATCGCATCCTCGCTTCACATCAGGCAAGTTGCAGCCAAACGCAAGCCTATTCGATATAAAACAATTGACACCTTTACACTGAAGTTTAGAGAAATAGGGGTAGATTTAGGGCTGTATGGTTCTTTATGCGCTTGAAAGTCATTGTCAGGATGGTGGTGTTGGTAAAAGGGGTTGGGGTTGGATGATTTTAGTATAAAGCGTGGCCTGCCCAACTTCCGCCATTTTATTATATTATGTATTTTCAAAATAGCGGCCACGCATAAAACTTGTATTAATCACTAGTAGGTATAAAAACAAACAAGTATTGTATGAGACAAAATCTTCTAAATAAATCACGCGTCACATTTCCGAAATATAATCCAGAAGGCGAGTAGTCAATGCAATGAAAAACTATAATCAACAAATTATAGTTTTTCCTTTGGTAAGAAACATTAATATTCATGATGCTATCTTCTGCAAGATTACGTGGCGCACGAAATTGAAGTTTCTAACTGCAATGTGATTTTTTATATAATATTTTGATAAATGAATATTACCTAGTGCAGTAAAAGATATAAGTTATAAACCTACTTTGACTTAAAACCTCTATCTAAATTATGACATTAGAACTGAAAAAAAATACAGCAAATTTTGTCAAATGGATAGGTTATTTTGGTAATTTGTTACGATAAATTATTTGAAAAATTCCATCAAAATTTCAGTTTTACAATAATATTTTTGTTAAACATCTAAATTATGCGTTATAAATAGTTATACTGAATAACTTTCAGCATATTTTTTTCAGGTAAGTTGAACACATTATTATAGTTCCGACTAAGTTACTAAGCTAAGGTAAATTTTTAAATCAAAACATAACCACAAACCTGAAAAAATGAAAAAATTATAGCAAAAAAAAAAGCGCTTCCCTTGCGCCTACCATCAAGGGTTACCCCGGCTTTCAAAGCTCTATTTCGACTGTTATCCAACCATACCTTCTTTACAAATCCATACAAATAAATAAAATTGAAATGTCTGTGTAATTTCAAAATAACAGCTTTTTACTAAATGCATGTGAAAGTATAATGCGGTACTTATAACAAAAAAAAACATTTATTAAATTTTTTGTCTAACTGTCGGTTTGTTCCTGCTAATCTCCGAAACGGCTGGACCAATTTTAACCGGACTTTTACTGGCAGATAGCTTTTAAAAAGATTAGAGTTCCAAGAAAAATAATTAGACCCTTGAACTTGTTATCAAAATCCGATTCAATTAGGGTACCTACTAATATTTTTATAAAAATTTTTCGCGAACGAAGGTTGCGGGCAACAGCTAGTTGGACAATATATTGCCAAGCAGTCTTGTAAGTCGCGCACGGAGTCCTAAAACAAGACATAGGTATATTCCACACACCCACCTACTTTACTCTATCCACACGATCCAGGTAACATTATACCGATTTTGAATAAAAGTGATTTAAATCTATGGGAAATACAGAACCCATCTTTTGCAGGAACGACGTTTCTGTTCACTCGAAGTTTAAAGAATAAACTGTCACACGTTTATGAGTTCGGCAAGGCGATGTCTTAACTTATTACCTACTTACTTAAATAATAATTTGCCTTTTAATTCACAACGGGATTTGTTTTAAAAAATTTTAAATTTAGGCCCAAGTTTCCTTGCTTCAATAATTATGAAAAAGTAGCAAGTAGATATCATATTAAGCAAGATTTAATATTCTTCCGTTTCATTAATCGATTATTTCTATTATAAACAGGCCCAAAACAGTAACAAAATCAAAAAAAAAACTTTTTTCATTTTTTTCAGATTTTTTGTTTACTTATTTAGTTGAAAATGGAAACTGCATGTCTAAGAATTAAATTCCAACCCCTCTACCAAAAAAAAACTATTGATAATTCTGTCTGTTGCTTAGAAATTGTGCCTGTTGTATCATGCTTACGAAATTTAGACAAACTCATTTGGAGACAAGAAAACAATAACTTTATAGAATATTCGATACCCATGACGTACAAAGTCGTCCTGCAGAAATGGCCAGCTATACAAGAAGATAGTGATCGTGCCTCTGTGAAGACATATCATTCCTGTGTGGATTTGTTACTGACATCTTCAAATTCAGTGATTGGATGCCCTGGTTCCGGCGATATCTCAAAAATAATAAGCGATACGTTTATACTGAAAAGATGTTTGGAGAAGTCAGGTAACCGTAGGAGCAAGGAATATTTTGTTCGTGGATTCGAGGATGAATGCAAATATTCTGATAACGATACGAATCTGCCCATTTCCAACGACACAACAAATACTTTACTGCAACCAGAGGATTTAGAAAAGAAAGAGAATGAAACTAATACTGAGGACGACAAAGGTATTGAGATGCACTTACACGAGCGCTTAAAAACTGCCAATTTTTCGCAATTATGGGCCACTATAACTTATTACGTCTCGATAATAACAAGCAATTTACGCCCATAAAGTTGATGATAAATTGACATGAATTATTCAATTTTAGTTCGTGTGTTAGGCTATCCCTTGTTTTTAACGCATCGTTAATCTTAACATTTAGAGACAATACGTTGTGTTCACTTGAGCATTTTTTTAAATAATTTTACCGTTTTTCTTTTCAGTAGAAGTTATAGCAAGCGTTAATTGTCAAGATTTTCTTGACAAAGATCTGTATAATAAATCGTTAGACAAAATAACAAATACAGAAACTATTTATCCCGTGTTTGGCGATACTGCGCGAAGAAAAAATGTTTTAAAGAATACTTTTACTGCAAATAGTTCCAATAAACATGAACGTGTGCTAAGTTTATCTCCGATATGTTCAGTTAATACTCATGATACGCCGCTCATTACTAAAATTGTAGCGTCTAAAGCTGTGACCTGTAAAATACACGAATCCCAGAGAGATATAGTACTACTGGGGAGTATTAGTCCACCGAGTGAATTGTCCGACGATTATCAAGCACTTTCTACAATTATAGATGTAAAAAGAAGAAAATCATCAAAGGAAATGTGTAAAAGTCCACGAGAAATGAGAGTTTTAGAATATGTACGATATATGGAAAGTGAAATTTTACCGCTTAAAATGTGGTTATATGACATAAAACGTAAATGCACTGCTCTCGGTATAGAATTTAACAAAACACCTCCAAAACCAAGTATGATGATTACATCTGTGTCTACTAGCATAGGTCCAGAAATTATGATATCTGAAGAAAATACAAAATCAAATCGTGCTGTTTATTCGATTGTGTTTGATGGATAAGTGTAGACCGTATTAAATGTTATTTATAAACCCATGTTGTGCATTTTTTTAGCTTCTTTTCTATTGTGGCGTTTATGTACGTCTACATGAACGTCACAATGGACCTGAAGTCTGTACATTTCGTACAAAGCCACGCTTATTTTCATTAGGAGATAAGCCTTTTGCTATGAACCGGGCGCAAATCCTTACTTTGGGTTTTTTATTAGAAGTAGTAGCACTTCCTAATAAAAATAAAAACAATTGAGAGATCGAAAGTCCTACACGAACCGGTTTCGATTACGATGACTACACCGACGAAGCAGACGATCTAAATTTTTTGATTTAATTGGTATTTTTGAGTTTTCGACAGTATGGATATCCAGCAAGCTGTAGTGGATCAAATCGTACAAAATTTAGCGTTTGATGTAGAAGCTGTTCCCAAAACCAAATCAATCCAAGACACTTGTATATCACAAAGTAAACCACTTAATGTGAAAATCAAAGTAAGGAAAAAGGATGGAATACAGGAACACCAAGATGTTTCATGGATCACTGATGATACTTCAAAGACTAAACAAAAAGTTCGACTAGTGAACAGTGATCGAACTATCATGACTTTTGACGTATTCATGGAAGCAGAATTTGAAAAGAAACCAAGGAAACTACAGAAACAAATTTTCGATATGCTAAGACCAGGTGATTACCGCTTTATTAATACTAAAAATATACGGTAACAAACTAATATACCGTCCATTAGAATATTTACCTAATAGAACAATGCCGTGTTAGTGGGCCTTACACACCATAACTAATAAATTATGAAACTATCTTTACCGCATTTGCAAATGCGTTAGACTAAAGTTGCTGCAGGAACTATCGTTTTACCTACTAAAACACAGGAAATGGTTGGCAAACATTTTCAATATTTATTCATATAATTCATTATTACAGGAATATGTTTAGGAACTGTGGATGATGACAAGCAACCTTACATGCCAAGTTCGTCATACAGTGCTAATATTACTGAACCCACTAAGGCTACTAAATCAGATGGTACATTCAAACAAACATTTACACTTTCTAAAAACGTTTATCAAGATTACTCTGTTTCAACTCAGCAGGAAGGATCAAAGTGGTGGTTTGGAAAGTGTAAACCAGGTTAGATAAAACTGTATATTTAGATTTTGATTTTAATATCACAATACTCCTGACAACAAACAATATTCTTCTTTTACTTACATTTAACTTAAATTCTGTATTAATTTATAATACTTCAAATTGCATTTCAGGAGGATGTTTAGATCCACCTTTTAGTGAAGACAAATATTCTTATAAGCCCAGTACAAGGTCAGGACCTGAACGAGAAGAAGAAGAACTACTTGGTGAAGAAAATGTTGGATCTGACGTTTGTAGTAATAAAAAACCTATCATACTACGTGATGAGGAAACTCAAAGTAATGAAAGACATAGTTCAATTTTCGACAGTGGGTTATTCAAAAAGAAAAGAAGATCTAGTGACAAATCAACTAATATAAAGTTGACAGATAAAACTGATTCTATTGTAGACATTTATCAAAGGGAGTCAGTGACAAATTCTGCCAGCACACGTTCCAATTCGATAATAACTTATAATCCTAAAACAAAAAGTGTTTCAAGAATGAGTGATGATAAGACTGTGAGGAGTAGAGGTCCTAGTGAAGACAAACCGAGAAAGTCATTCAACGACCATTCAGAGCCCTACTTTATTCCTCCAAAAGGAATCAATCGTATAAAGGAGAAAGATACATTGAATCCAAGTGATTATTCAGAACACGGATCATCTGATGTTACGAAGTTAAGGCATCCAGGGAAGGAATCTTTCAAAATGCCTGTTCCCCTACCAATTCCCATCCCAGTCCCTATTCCCATAATGTCCATGACGCGGAAACCCGAAGACATTGATCCAAATTTTGACATACTGGCGACACAAGGCGATATTGCTAATGTGACTGAATTACCAAAACAAGAATCACAGGAGCAAGAGTTGCCGGAGAAAATGAACTTAAGAGGGGTTGCTACTCCGCAACTTCTACGCAAAAAATCAGCTACTGGAGATATTGATGATAAACCCGTGGAGTATTCAAAAACGGAAAGATTTATCTCTTCCAATGTTGAAAAACCTACCGCAACGAATGTACTAGGGGACAAAAGCATAGATAAATCAAAATTACAGCCATTTGAAGAAATTGACAGTGGAAACAACATGGAAGAAACTGGACTCCCTAACAAAAATGAGAAAATAAAGTCTATGCCAATGCCGCTCCCAATCCCAATCCCAGTCCCAGTGCCTTTTAATTTAAGCGATCCGGCTGCTGCTGCTGTGGAATCAGAAACGAAGAATGTGATCTTAGAAACAAGTGATATGAATTTAACTCAATCAAAGCAATCATTCGAAACAAAAACAATATCACCAATTATCAAAGATAAACATTTTGAAGACTCTCAAGAAATGCAGAAAAATATAGGTCCTGAGATTAGATCAGTAGAAAAGGAATCAACTTCAAATGCTGCTCCTAAATCGCAATATAGTGACACAGAAGCAGACGAAATACCAAAGGACTATCCTCGTACTACAGGTGGTTTTTACGATCAGGAAAGCGACAATGTAACCAAACCACCAATAAAAGCAGAAACGAGAGAAAAACGGGATTCTAATGTAGAAGAGATTACAGAAAGTAACGACAAACCTACAAAACGCAATGATATTAAAGATGAGGATACAACTGCTACAAAAGATAAAGAAGATAGTTCAAATATTTATGAGATACCTGATACGAATACTCAACCATTGAAAGATGGTCCAAAAAAAGATGAAAGAAAAGATTCTCAAAGAATATCACAATCTAAGCCTCCTATTTTACAAAAAAGTAAATCTTTACAAAGTGGGAACAGGATATCAACAACATCAGCTAAAGATAAAATAGATACAAAGCAGAGCGATAGTCCAGACAAATATTTGGATAAAGTTAGAGACAAAGGTACTGATTTAGGGTATTTAAGTAGAAGCAAGACATCAACAGCATCAGCTGAAGATAAAATAGATACAAAGCAGAGCGATGATAGTCCAGACAAATATTTGGATAAAGTTAGAGACAAAGGTACTGATTTAGGGTATTTAAGTAGAAGCAAAAAATCAACAGCATCAGCTGAAGATAAAATAGATACAAAGAAGAGCGATAGTTCTGACAAATATTTGGATAAAGATAGAGACAAAGGTACTGATTTAGGGTATTTAAGTAGAAGCAAGACATCAACAGCATCAGCTGGAGATAAAAAAGATACAAAGAAGAGCGATAGTTCTGACAAATATTTGGATAAAGATAGAGACAAAGGTACTGATTTAGGGTATTTAAGTAGAAGCAAGACATCAACAGCATCAGCTGAAGATAAAAAAGATAAGAGGAGAAGTGATAGTCCAGACAAATATTTAGATATTGCCCGAGACAGAGACACTGATTTAGGTGTTCGTAAAGACGAAAAACGAACATCCTTACCCAGTGGCCCAAAGCACGAAACAGATTCCGGGGATGATAAAATAACAGAACCACTTAGGGACAAAGAATATGTTGGTGAAATTACTAAACAAAATAATGGCGGAAATATTGATTCTACTAAAGGTCAAGCAAGATTCCCAAACGATGGAAATATAAATTTAATAGCAGCTCCAGTAATTATTGATAATACTAAACCAATTTCAAAATCTGGACAAGTTGAAGAAGTTGATAGTGAAACCAAAATTCTTGGTGAGCCAATGAATATTGGTCGTGAATATGATCCCAGTGGAATTCCATTTACAACACAAATAGCTTCAAGTTTTAGAGAGTCTGATGGAGATGACGAGACACATTCAACAGTAAGTCGTGAGTTAATTGGAACTCAATCAGTTATCTACGACACGGACGAATTAATTCCTTCGACGTCTGCGCAAAAACATATTGAAGGAATTCCGTCATCATCTTATAAACACGTAGACACAGGATTATCATCTATTCAATCTACGAGCACCATAAAAAGTGCTATGAAAAATGATTTAATTTATGTGGACTTGGGATTCCACAGCTACCTAAATGATAAAAATGAAAAAATACTTAGAACTTTCGACGCAGCAATTTCACCAACGCAAATGTTCAATGATTCGGTCACTGTACTCAAAACTCAAATGAGAATTTCTTCAAATGAAATAAGGATTCCTGTAGATTCGGAGCATGATTTGTCCATACAAATCAATAAATCAAATGCAAATTACCGTGTTTCTATAAGCGAGTCTGGATTTGTGAATGATATTGACGACAGCAGAGCAAAAAAACAAAGATCTCCTGTGCTATCTAGTGGTAAGTGGTTTCAAAATTAAAGGTATTATAATTATTACGTTTTAAAGTATCAAATTGCCGATTTATACTGCATAATTAAAACTCGACATGTAACATATTTATTTAATCATAATATTTACTCTCATTATCTATACATTGCGGTCATCTAATCGGAAGTTCATTTAAATGCCTTTGCTATAGAACTCTGGAGATCTAGGTTCGACAAACTGTGTGAAAGCATTTTGTACTGCCTCCTGGGTAGATTTTTTTTTACCACGTGGCCCTGGAAACGAGGGGCTCATGGCTTAGTTTAGGTTCCAGATCTCCCACAAATTACAAAAATTTTGTCGAAGTTCCTGTCAACTTAATAATATTTATAAGCATGTAATTTGTGGAGATAAGTAAACGTAATATTTTTTTTTTGTAACAACCGCAAGTGTCAATCTTCAAGGTTAGTCAGTGCTTGCCTAGATTGGTCCATGGATGGGTGACCATCCATTTCATACCGAGTTTGCTCTGTGTCTCGGAAAGCACGGTTAGTAGCAGGTAGTGACCCCAAACCAAACCGTATAACCAAAAAGCGTATAGTATAATAAAGTATAAGGTGGGTTGTAGAGGTCAGATAGGCAGACGCTCCTTGTAAAATGCGGCTGCATCCGGTAAAGAAGTCGACCACAACAGAGTTGGGAAAAGGCTAGGCAAATGATGATGGAAGGGAAATGGCATGTTGTCATGTTCCTGGAAGAGAAAAAGCGTTAAAAGATTTGTTAGACGACATAACCTCCTCAGAACTGAAGTCCCGTATAGGGGACAATTTTTCGAGTGTCGCCTCGTCAAAAAAAAAGTATAAATACTAAAATCATCAAACACTCTCATTTTGCTTCTTTGTGGGTCTCTAAGTAAGCCTGAAATATTTTTATTCAAGTAACATTCAAAATAATACCTCAGGACTGAGGAAACTTTGTTGATACAAAGTTACGATAACCAATGTGAAATTATAATCATGCTTATTAAAAAGTCAGCACTAAGCTATCCTTTTTGATCCAGATGCTGAAATGAGACATCCAGAAGCGAAAGTGGAAGAAAGGAAGGATAGCACACTTGAGAGTGATGCAACGGCTGACCACTTTATAGATTATTATGAAAAAGAATTAGTTCCATTGCAATTAATCATAAAGAACCTTAGAAATGAGATTGACGTTCTGGCTACACAACAACTGGTATTTAAAGATAAATTATTTTGTTCAAATAATACATTATTTGCTCAAAATAAATCAAAGTTGCCTCGGTTGGTTCACTCGAATAAAAAATGTTGTGGATGTATAAGGAAATAAAAAACATGATTATGTGAAGAAATTAATCTTGTTTAATTACTAGATATTTCTCGATGGCATGTAAGTCAGAGGCCCATGGGCGGCATAAAAACTTTGACACCAGGTTAGGCACTAAACAAACGATAAAAAAAATTACTAATGATTTTAATAATGAAGACTTAAAATGTTATTTTAACTGTGAGTTAAGTTTCATTTCTAAGGACCATTCGGCTCCAGGCGAGTACTTCCAGATTATTGAAGACCAATTACGTGTTTTAAAAACTTTTTTGAAAAAAAAACCGACTTTCCAAACAAAACACAAAAAAATTGGGAAATAACTTTATTTTCGGAAGTCGGTAACTATTGTTTGTTTTATTGACTTTTTTGCCACCGACTTTTACCCTTTTTAACCGACTTCAAAAAAAGGAGGAGGTTCTCAATTCGGTTGTATGTTTTTTTTTTTTTTTTTGTGTTTGTTACCTCATATCTCCGTCATTTCTGAACCGATTTGAAAAATTCTTCTTTTATCTGAATGGATCTACTTCTCGATTGGTCCCATAGAAATTTCATCAAAATCGGTTTAGCAGTTTGGTTTTGAAATCAAAATAACTGGAAAAAATGTCATCCAAGTAAAAGAAATTGCGAAATTGATACTTGACAAGGATTTGTGTGTGATACGATAACTGAAAAAGTAAAATAAAAACTTTTTTGCAAAAAAAAAACCGACTTCCAAAAAAAACACTAAAAAAGTGGAAAATAACTTTACTTTCGGAAGTCGGTGGCAAAAAAGTCAATGAAACAAGCAAGTCACCAGTTATTTTCCACTTTTTTAGTGTTTTTTTTTTTGGAAGTCGGTTTTTTTTTGCAAAAACGTTTTTATTTTTAGTTATCGTATCACACACAAATTCTTGTCAAGTATCAATTTCGTAATTTCTTTTACTTGGATGGCATATTTTTTGCAGTTATTCTGATTTAAAAACCAAACTACTGAACCGATTTTGATGAAATTTCTATGGAACCAATCGGAAAGTATATCCTTTCAGATTAAAGAAGAATTTTTCAAATCGGTTTATAAATGACGAAGATATGTGGTAAAAAACACAACCAAATTGAGAAAATCCGCCATTTTTGAAGTCAGTTAAAAAAGCAAGAAAACCCACGATGTATCTACTACTGCTGCATTTATTACGTAACAATTTAACAATTGATATAAATTGCCTCGATTGATTCTCTCGAATAAAATTAGTTTAAGAATACCTACGTCTCCTCGATGTATTTACTAAGGAGCAAAAAAACTTTCCTCGATAAATAAATTTGAATTTAAAGTGTCTAGACAACTTCACAACGGTAACTATATTTATTCCTCTAAGTATATTTCTACCAGCAAAAATATAAAGAACGAGATAGTCTAAGCGCTGCCTATTCCGTTGACACTCGTCTCTTGATGTCTGCTATCAACAATCCGTGGCAATAGTCTTTGTATTATCCTTTGACCATGAGAAGATATTTTCTGCAGTGCAAGTTAACGTTACGGAGCACGAAATCGGGAGCGCGTGTCGGATAGTATCACAAATTGATTCTAGATAAACTACTAGTTTATAACTCGCCACATTACTGCTTTCCATCATATCACTCGCCCAAATAGGACGGGTTTCAGCTTCAGCACTGGCTAATCAGTTATTGTTTTGGATAATAATCGCGTGTTTATTGTTCCCCAATAAATTTTTATCTACATTCGAAGTATGACAACTAAAAACAATGCTTGTTGATACCGGTACAGGTAGCGAACTGTGTTTTAATTAAATTAATTCTAAGTTTTATGTGTTAAAAATGGAAAATAAAATAAATACAATCACTGAGGATGTGGACAAGAAGGGGAAATATACGGCAGATCTGGATCAAGCCTTAGCTGTTGCAGGTAAGCAAGATAATCTTAGATTGTCTTTACCATTTTTTTTAAAGCGTGTTAATTATTTTAGCTTAGACATTGAAATCTCAGTAAATTAACATTGTAAACAGTTAAATACAATGCTATGTTAATAGTAAAATAATCACGGTTGCACTCACAATGCATATTGCTCCTGATTTGCACGTGAGAACAAATACCATCGGCACATCTAAACCGCGTTCAAAAGCTGCGAGTGTCATAAAATGCTGTAGAATATTGACACTGACCACTGTTGAACGCCGTTTAAATTTGCTAATCACGGTTTTCGGTTCATCTGTGAAATTTGCTTTTAATCCCTCGGTATATTGGTATTTCGTAACACGTTAAACTTTGGTAAATTGCAAATTACCGTATATATGTATATTATTTACAAAACACCGTCACTATTGTAATCTCTTGTAAGCCCAACAATTAACTCTATGAAATTCGTTCCAGGGCTTGGATTGTACAACATAAAGTATTGCTTGGCTCTAGCCCTGTTCCTGATAGCAGCTATTATAGAACCTGTGGGCTACTCCTTCGTGTTACCAGCTGCGATGTGTGATCTGGACATGACTGATAGCCAAAGAGGATTTATTGCTTCAGTACCGTACATAGGTAAGACTCTCAACTAAAATCTCTTGGTTATTGTTTCCTTTACTTCTGCAAAACGAACCTATATAGGTACACGGTGTAAGAGACTTCCACGCATAAACAAAACCATGAATTCAGGACATGATTCTCTTTCCTCTACTGGGGGGCAACACCTACTTGATCAAAATGTATGGAACCGGTGAGTTTTTTAAATGTCAACATCGATGGGTTATAATTCATTCTCATAGCTTACACCCTGTAAACTATGCGGTCTTTTGCTAGACTCCCCTGCGACAAAATGGCGATTGACGCTGTTCCCTCAATCGAGCATACACACTGTACCCGGCCTTACATATAAATAAACTTCTAGGTATCGTGGCCACTTCATTTCCATGGGGATACCTCGTGGACACTCGGGGTCGCAAGTCAATGGTTATATACGCGTCGGTGCTGGCAGGGATTTTTGGCATATCAGCTGCGTTCATGCCAGAACTTATCAGCTTTACGGCTTTCAAATTTCTCACAGCACTTTGGTAAGAACAGCCATAACATCTGATTAACTAAGTGTGGATTTCATGATACTGAAACATTTACATCGACGTTTAAAAGCTATGAATATCAATGATGATGAATCTCCAGCCCGTATCCCAACGTATTTGGAGTCGGCGGCGCAGCATGTCTTCTAATCATCAATAATACTATCCGTATCAATATTTCATGGCTATTTAATTTTTTTGATGTTTGATCGCGTTTTATTGGTGTGATTCGGGTTTGATCTTTTGAAGACACAGACAGAGGCACTTTGGTTTGGCATTTTATGATTATGATGACCTTCCGTAATATTTTTGCTTCACGTCAATTACTGTTGTTCAGCATAGCCTGCCCGGCGGCCGTGCCCTACACATTCATCGGTGAGATCCTGCCAGCCCAGTCCAGAGACATGGTGCTGTCCATCATCAACGCTCTACAGATAAGCGGCACAGCTCTGACGTCTCGTAAGTATTACTTTATATCAGAGATCTATGGTAAATGTACAATTAGCCTGTAACAGCCCCATCCAGGCTGTGTTGCCTATGATTTGTCCCATTGTTATGAAAAAGTCAGAAATGAAACAAGCATTGATTTTCATGTTATTTTTCAATTCGTCTTGTTTTTTAAATTCAAAATAAAGTCAAACCTGAAGTTTGTAATATAAGTACGTTTATAGTAGCTTAACGAAGTATGCTTATTTTGTTCTGCTATTGCGATAAAGGTATGGTGCTATTAATTTTAACCATTTTCTTCTCGCTCTGTAATAATGATGCTCTAAAATCTTCACTATAATTTGGCCAAAAGCTAGGTTTCCTAATAGAAACTGTTTTTTTTTTATCAATGACTAGTTGTGCCCGCCGGGCATTGCCTTTTTCAGAAAACTTCCCTGGCGTATGTAGAGTAACTGTGTAAAATTTCATCAAAATCGGTTCACAAGTTTAGGAGTCTATAGGGTACCTACGAACAGACGAACAGATTGAATTTTATATATATAGATATTGAAACAGATTGATTCAAGATTAAATTCATCACGAAATTACTTTGTCCTTGCAACGATATGATTTTATTTATTCTCTGTCACTCTTACAGCATAACTTCGCTGAATACTTTCCTATCTAAATACATGAATGAGACATCAAAATTACATACTATTAAGTACAATTATTATGATAAAATACGGCTAAATACGAAACATTAATAATAAATGTTCTTTTCATGACTGTATTGTTTTCATTAAATAAAACTTGTTGATCATTGGTTTCATTGTCGTACCGATCAGACATACTATAATGATTAGAAATATTGATTGTTTAGGATACGATTTTTATTATGTAGTTTAATCATTTATTGCTTGAAGTTAGAACTTTAAAAAGATAGAATTCTAATTACCTTTGCTTTCTTTGACGGTTCTTACTTCGTTTAAATTCATGTCTATTGCAAAAAAAAATTGCGCAAGTAATTACTCAAGCTCAAGTAATTACTTTAACTTGATTATAGATACGGGTGATAGTCTCTTTTAAGGTTCAGACATAATCTTGATAAACTCACATGAGGACTATGCAGATGAGTGTCTGAGATGGTCTTTTGAAGAAAGAACCATACAGATTTGAGTTGACCTGTCCAGCCAGTGCAAGCATTTGTCAGTTATCGTATAGCTCGACTCATAACTCAAGCAGCTCAACGAAACGACGAACAATACCAAAGAAAGGACATTTGTGTAGGTCGCTTATAGTAGTCAAACTGCCAGACAATAGTAAAAACAAACAACAAACATGAAAAAAAATTGTTCTCACATTCAAACTAATCAAATAAAATTAAAAATAATAAACAAAGTAAATGTTCATGTCAAATCATTAAATGTCAAAATGTATAAAAGAAAGGAATAAACAATAAACAAATGAAATCTTGAAATCTCGATATTCATTGAGCAAACTGCTTCCCATTACGAGTATATTTATTATTATTAGTGACGATTTAATCTTTCCGCGACAAGTGACGAACGAATAAATGGTACAGTTGGCAAAAGGGGTATCTTCAATCAATCCCAAACAGAATGCCAGTGTGGAGCGCCTCTGCAGGATATGCTCCTGTCATGCCCACCCTGCACAACCACTTGCACCTTTAAGTATTTAATTGAAGCTAATGTTAGAGCTGTGCAGGTGGCTTCATACTGGTCTAACACAATTTGAGATTCATCGACACGAAAAGAAGAAAAAGTAGCCATTTACCACAGCACGATCAAGTGTCATCCGTGATCATTTGACAATGCCGTACGGGCCAGTAGGATCAGCTACAAAAATTACAGTCTCTAGTAGTTAAGAAGTTTAGTTAATAAAACGTCATATAAGAACGGTGCTAACATAAAAAGATACGATACTAGTTTTTGTACAACCTGTGTTAGTAAATGAATATTTTGTACGTGTCCACTATTTGCATGTTTCAATTGCAATAAAGGCATTTTTTCTCATTTTCCAGTGCTGGCCTGGGCAATCCTGCCCCTTGACTTTCGGATAGACTTCGGATTATACATGTTCAGATCCTGGAGACTCTTGACGGTCATAAACGCATCCTTCTTCTTATTAGCAGCAGGTCTACTGTCTTTTGGCCCTGAAAGTCCAAAATACTTAGTTTCTCAAGGCAAGCTGGATGAAGCACTCAAAGTTTTGCAAGGAATATACGCTGGGAACAAGAAAAAGTCTCCTGAAGATTTTCCGGTAATTATTATTTATTTTTTGCCCGCGGCTTCGTCCGCGTGTCTGTTGAAAATTATCTCACGGGAACATGCTACATCCAGGACATGCTCCACTTCTGTGCCAAAGGGTCTTGGTCAAAACTAGCGTAATTTCATCAGAATTGTTATTTCTCAAATCATAGTTCATAATAAGTACTCCAATTCATAGTAAGGCAACAAGTATGTACGTGAGTCGCCGAAGAGCAGAGATAGAGCCAATTGAAAATGTTGGAATTTCCGGTTTTTTTTTGTCGAAGATTGGACTACAACTTGTTTTTAAATCAGATTATGTTAATAATATTCTGTTAAAGCTAAGCAGACAGTAATTAATCTCAACTAGGCCGGCGAAGGTCTAGAATCGACTAAGGACTGTTAAGGCTGTGTAATAAACCCCCTTGTTCATATAGGTTTATTATTAGTTTGAATATTAGATCAAAATCTTTGGCAAAATACATAAAAAGGCATCATTCTTCAGTTGCTTCTATCTCTGCTCTCCAGCGACTTTGGTACTTGTTGTTTTAGTATGAAGTCAAGTCCCAATTATAAGCCATAATTTGAGATATATTTCAATCCTGTTGGTCTTACGCCTAGATTTCATAGGAAATTGCCCATGGTCCTTTCATTGAAAACCTTTCAGACAGACAGAGTAACTTCACTATAATATGAGTGGGTATGCATAATTTTTCCAATCATGTTGAGTTTGGTTTTCAATCTAATCAAAATTATCTATTATTCGACTCAGAAGTTCTGCTATCTCACTGATTCACTCTCACTAATTAAAACTAGTTTTAAGCAGCTTTTAGGAAATTGCTAATTTAAAACATACCGATAAATCATTATTTGATTCGTCATCACGCGAAAGATTATGTCATTCTGCTTATGAAAAGTCAATTTTTGTCACTAAGTAATTCAGTTAAACTCGATAAGTGACGATTTTATCGACATTATCACACACCATTATTATAGGTAATCTTCGATCAGTTAAGATAAAACACATCAGTTTTTATACTTAATTTATTATCAGGCGTGAAGATATGCTTTGATATGCTATGATCAGTGATCGGAGTAGGTAGATTGATTTTTGGTACTTGTATCATTAATGCACACAGAAACAATAACATGGATAAGCCATTTTTTCGGAAAGCAATTCCGGTATTTCCGGATTCAATCAAATATTGTTAATGTTGGTAGTGATATTATTACTACTCAATACAAAATTTAAAGGAAGTTATCAAAACTAAATTAATTTATTATTTATCTGTTGATTAAATAAATAGTGAAAAATCTAAGTCCGTATATTCGAGCCAAATCGTATTTTTGAGCAGATTCCAAAAGTCAGTATGTACACAAGGCTCACGTAACGTTTTCACAAGACAGTAACAAACAAAGAAGCGCACTCTACGAACCGAAGTAAACGATTGAGCTACCTGGCATGTCAAAGTCAAAATTATTTATTTGCGTTAAATGTGGTACAAAAGATGGTAAATATAACATCATTGTACTCATACTATGTCGTCGGCGGGCGTACGCATTGTTTTGATAACCGGTTAGTGCACCAACCATGATCCTTTGTTCTGATTGGTCGTTGGGTTGTGTCAAACCGTGACTGTGCGCCGTTAAAAAAAATTATGAAGAATATAATATTGCTCATTTTAATACAATTCCTACCTTAGTTCCGGTTTTTTTTAATAATCAACCAATTCCGGAGGAATATCCATATTAATATATACGTTTCGGATCAATGACTCCAATTCAATCTACCTACTCCGATCACTGGCTATGATATAACAGGTGACGGGCCCATCAAATGTGATAGAAAAGAAATTTTGCGATACCACGCTCAGTATAATAACTTGAGCATAACAGCATGGGCTATCTGTGAGCGACCTTTTGTGACGCCTAAGCAGCTTAGAACCAAAGATTCGAAGTTATGTGACAGCCACTTACCCGCACTGGGCCCAGGTGGTGGAAGGCTCACCTCCTCTCGCTTGAGAAGAAGCCTGTCTCCTAACCGTGGGAACATTTCGTAGGCTGATTTTACTAACATAGATAAACCGCCATATTTGACTTTCACCTCAATAAGAAGGCGACAATGTTTTTGATTGAACACCGTGAGGCGTTCCTTTCTATTCCATCTCGGTCCATTCTTCTTTTCCTACATATTAATAAATTAATGTCTATGTTTTCAGATTAAGCGCTTGGATGCACCTCCTCACGACGACACTAAAATTGGTTTCCTGAAATCATTGAAAGTACAAAGCTTACCTTTATTCAAGCCTCCGTATGTAAAATGGTTTGCTTTGAACGGATTTCTTCTGTTTGGCCTGTTCTCAATGTAAGTTAAAACATAGTTTTATTTTCTAGTTTCATCACTAGCTATCAATTCGAAAATAACTTTTTCACGGTGCAAAAATTACTCAGCCTGATTAACACGTGTGAGCTTGACGTGCTTGAGTATCATCAGTCGTGAATTTGAATCTTATTCATTATGAATACTCATTACTCTGGAATATTTGAAAGTACCTCTACTTTATCACATGGGACACTCATGTGACAACGACATGTCACGTGTGGGACATCGTTTCTTACATTTAAAATTTAATTTAAATAAAACAAAGTGTATGAAAAAGTATCATAATATTATTTGTACTTATTCCAGATTAAATGGTTTATACTCCTGGGTCCCAGATGTACTGAACAGGGTGCTGACCGGTGACGGGGAAGGCATGACGGCCTGTGACGTCATCTTTGACAGATTTAATCAGGTCAGTACTGAGACTGAGAATACAGGCGAGAGGTCAGAGAAGATCAAGGTAGGGCACGCCGCTATCGCGGCGGTAAGACCCATGACGAAGGAGCTGGTGCAGAGACGGCATGGCGCCCTTACTTTTCGGCGGACACAAGTGCTCCCGGGCATGGGTGCTTCGGAAATTACCTGTGCCATATAGGTCGGGAACCGACGCCCTGTTAACATCACTGCGGAGACTGCCCAGACGACATGGCGCAACATACTCTGGAGGAGTGCCCAGCTCGGGTAATGCAACGCCATGATCTTGTCGCGGCGCGGTCAGTGCTGCGGATAACCTCTCGCTTCCGGTCGTGTTTCAGTCCATGGTCGGGAGCGCGAGCACGTGGAACGCCGCAGACTCCTTTTGCGAGGAAGTAATGGTCGCAAAGGATCCGGCAGAAAAGGAGCGGGAGAACACAACTGCAGAAGAACGACTCTATCCGCAGCCGACGAACTGGGCGCCGGAGGGCGCATGACGCTCTCCAACTGCCATAGGGTGTGGCCTGCGGGCGATAGATTTGGAGAGTCTACCACCTGAACAGTCACAGGTTCGCCGTGTTCCGCACGCGCCTCTCATGAGGAACTGGCATACTATGGTTAACTGCGAACATCCAAGATACCATTCTGCAGACTGAACTATGTTAGCAATACACTAAGTTAAAAAATAAAGGTTATCTCCTGACTGAGGCAACTTCAATATCATTTATGACAGAAGGTATAACCAAGACTACAAATTATACCACTTCATGAATCCCTTAGCATAATATTCATGAATCACTTAGCATCCGATGCGTGATTTCTAATCTAAATTATGCCTTGACGAGTAACATGCAATCATCTTTTGTTTCAGACAGTAGAAGAAGGTGCAGAATGCGTAGACACGATAGAATCACAAACATTTGTTATCAATTCAGTGGCAAATGTCTGCTGTGCAGCTATAGCAGTGGCGGTCAGCAGCACAGTCAAGTTCATCGGCAAGAAGAGGCTTCTCATTATAGTGTTCTTCGTAATAGGGACTTTCGTTGTGCTCATCAACTTCATAACGCAAGACATGATCTTCGCCGTTCTCATGTCATCGTTACCGGTCTTGGCTCTTGCTATCGGACCCGTGAATGCATATTCTGTGGAAATTTTCCCTACGCATTTGAGGTAAGTTAAATCATACTTATCATAACATCACGCATGTATCGCATCCCCAAAGATTTAGGTAGAGGTGTACCAACATATAGTACACCCACATTTCGCCAGTTATGTTGAGTCCCTTTTAATAGGGTGAGCTTATGGCCTCCTACTGGTGGGGTCACATATCCTGACACCCGTTCTGCTACTAAGATTACTGATGGAAAAGTCCAGTAACACTAAGCTTTACAAGGGAATGTATCTCATAGGTACTCATACCAACGAGACAGTCGACACTATACCATTATCATGGCGTAAGTGTCATACTATCTCCATATTGGCACTATGATTCAAATAACCTTCTTTTAATTTCAGGGGCATGGCTATTGGTTTAACGATGATGATGGGTCGGTCAGGGTCAATAGTTGGCACCAACGTTGCGGGCGTTCTTCTGAACGTTTACTGCGAAATGACGTTCTACCTCTTTGGAGGTTTACTCATTTGTAAGTATTTGAAATGTATTGTACAAGGTGTTGCTTTGCATCCTGGTACCGTAATTTATATTGATTATTTACGTCTTCTATGTCAACCTCCTGAATTTTGACGAGGTTGCAAAACTACACCTTGTATAACTCCTTTGTACCTAAGAAAAAAAGAAAGCTTCCTTAACCTAGAAATGAGACGGAATGGGCTTACAAAAAGGGATCAAAGATAGAGAAAAATAAATCGTAGCCTGTCAATATTTTAAGTTTAATTATTTATGTACACACAGTAGACAACAAAGGAAAATAACATAATTTGATTTGAGAACTTTTTAATACTACTACTTTTTAATAATTTAACATTAATTAGATTACATTGAATATAATATCAATGTCAAACATGGTCAGACGGTCAGTTAAAACTGTTACAAGCAAGTTACAAGCTCCTAGCAATAATCGCTTGGCAAGATAGCCACAATAATCAAAATGATATATGTATTCTGTTTCTATTTCAGTTTGCGGCGGACTCGCGTTTTTGTTACCAGGTACACAGAGATCACCTACGAATAAGAAGCCGCAAGCTGTTGAAGATGTAGAATCATAAGTAGTTTTAAAATATTAGGTACATTTTGTTATAAATTAAATTATTAGTTAAATTAAATTATTTTTTAAATTACTATTTCTTGTTTTCTTTGATAATTTTTTGATTTTTAACACGTCTTTTTCTAATTTTATTAGGAACAAACAATAAGACATAATTATTATAGCTATTTCTAGGAGTACTAGATTATAACATTATAAAATTTCAAACTATCGCACCTTATAAGAAATACGTCAAATCACAATATTTTCAATGAATGCAATGCAACAACCCGGAAGAAAAACCACAAGTATTAAAAACAACATTCTCACAAACAACAACGAATAACTTTGTATCCGTGTACTTTCAGAAGGCTTTTGACAAGGTGATTCATATATTATCACCCTTTAAAAAACTTTACCTTCGATCAATGTTTATTCTAGTTAATTTGTTTAGATAGTTGTCAAAAAGCCATGTGGCTCTGGACGTGGCCACTATAGGGTCAGGGTTTTGGATCTGGGGTTCCATAGGGATCCATTTTTGGGCCTCTTCTTTTAAATTATTTCCATTAACTTTTCCACCATCTTCACTAGTAACAGAAATAATAATCTAGACATTCTGTAAAATCATCATCTGTCTGGCCTTTTCCCAACTATGTTGGGGTCGGCTTTCAGTCTAACCGGATGCAGCTGAATACCAGTATTTAACATGGAGCGACTGCCTATCTGACCTCCACAACCCAGTTAGTACTGGGTAATACGATACCCCTTGGTCAAACTGGTTGTCAGACTTTCGGGCCACTGACTACCTGTAACGACTGTCAAAGATCTACAAATGACAGCCGGGACCAGCGGCTTAATGTGCTTTCCAAGACACTGAAGAAACTCAGTATGTAATGTAATGGGTGGTCAGCCATCCACAAACCAACCTAGGCAGGCGCGGCTTAACCTGAAGATTGATCCGAGCGGCAGTTATTATTTAGCCACGAACTCCCCCCAGACATTCTGTAAAATAAAATGACTAAAAACAAACTTTCTCTTTCCCATAGTATATTATAATATGACATGATTATATGTCATGAACAAAAAACTGGTCAAATTGTAAGGACAGCCACCTAATGATGTTACTGATGGCCACATACGGCTTTAGTAACGGCCTTTTCAATGAATTATAAGTGTTCTCCAGATGAGATGAAAGGCAACAGTAGCTACGACAATTGGTACTCAGGGTCGTAGAACAATAAATTGATTCGGTTAATTCTCTCAAATTAAAATTGTGTCACAATACATTTACGATCGATTCAATTGATTTAAATGTCAAGGAACATTTCCATTCGTTTGATTTTCTTGAATTTAGATTACGTCGGAAAACAACACATTTTCGCACTTGAAATTTTCAATAAAGTCCAGTGGCCAAGGGCTCATATTTCTACAGAGAAAAAAATAACAACCATCTCTTGTGTGAGCGGCAACTCTAGTTAGCATCCTGATTTCCGTTTATGCCAATCAACGAAATCTGATGACGGTCATCATAACGTTATTTAAATGTGCGTAAAGATGGTGCTGCGAATGCAATATACAAGGTGTGGCGTAATTAATGGATACTCCTGCCTCGGGCATCATCAGAGATTGGAATAGGAAGCGAAGTTGTATTATCGACATGTTACTTATGTAGCCTAACATAAGTAACATGTCGATAATACCACCGTATAAAATCCAACAATGATTTTTAAGTTTCGAAATAAAGCTGTTAAATTAGAGGGTGGTATTATCCAGATGTTACTTACTTCCTTGAAGTTTAGGCAAATATACTGTACCTATTCTCATCTATGGTCATCATGCAAGACTGATTTGAAAATGAAAAGCTGTGTTCAGTAAAAATGTCATCTGTTTTTGATGAATTACATTTTCTCAGTCTGTTTTTTTAATATTGTTCTTAAATCTGTTAAATAATTACCGCCAATTATGTACCCCAACTAAGTTTTTTTTTTAGCTTTGGTTATGATGGCCGAAAATAACCGATAAATTGAAATAATAATACCTTCACACCGCACCGGTTTTATGTCAAATTCTTACGCTATCTCAACTATAAAGCTCTGGAACGCGCTATCTTTTGCCATTAAAAAAGCTGAAAGCAAATTTATTTTTAAAAGAAAAGTTCGGCAGCACTATCTAAGTCTGACTAAATAGCTCTCAATTACCTAGAAGTCTAGTCATAGTAATTATTATCAGGTTTATCGTTTTTTTTTTTGGTATTTTTTAAAATATTTATTCGTTTATTTTAATTGTTTAAATGTATTAGTATCTATGTAAGTATATACATTTTCGAAAACAAGTAGTATTTTTATTTTTTTTGTACCCCTATCACAATTTTACCAATTTAACCCAAAGGTTGACTGGTAGAGAATACCTTGTGGCATTAAGTCTGCCTATGTACCACTATTGTATATGAGGTTTAAATAAATAAATAACGACACTTTTCATTTTCTGCTCAGTCATTATATCCCCCACTCGCAAGCAAAGGATAATAAATCAGTTACGCCACCGCGTATGATACCACGTAGTAGGAATTTTATAATTATTTAATTGAAATTATATAGGAAAATCTTATAGATACTCATGTGGCTTGTTATCTCTATGTATGATGTATTTCCAGATAAGGATCTACCTATGGTTGAGGAAAATAATCCGCACCACTAGCGGAAATAAAAAAGTGCACGTACTATAAGTAGCTACGGCTAAACCAGGATTTTCCCTAGAATTACAAAGGTATGATATGATACCTGTGCGATCAAAAATAAAAACCCAGTTAATATCTAATTTTATAAAAAAGAGCGAATTTTGTGAGTTTGTTTACGGAGGGTAAGCTATGGAACCACGGCACTCATTCTTTCACGATTAGAAAGATACATTATTCCGTATGGTCCACAGGGGCGAAGCCGCGCACAGCTAGTCATGTATAATTTTGACTCTAACCATGAACTCTATCGCTGTTGCTCGTTATACTAGTTGTGAGACAAGAGTTTTTTTTTTATCTAGGACAGAAGAAAATTCCGAATCCATAGGAGATACGGCGAAACTGTCTTCGAAACCTTTTTTTTACAATTTTGGCATATATTTTTTTAAAGTTAAACGTTCCTATTCCTAAGACAGTCCTTAAACACCACACGGGTTTTCAAAATTCTTCATTTATAAATGTAAGCATATTCCAGGACCGATTCTACATGACAAGGCTATGTCGTCTTTAGAATTTATTTTATCGATAAAGTTAACTGTAGTTTGTCTCGCTCTTACTTCAACTCAATTAATTCAATGTTGTCTTGAAACTACAAAAGTATTTTCACAATAATTATGTTAGTCTCATAAATATTTATGGCCGAATTTTATCGGCGAAGGTTAATAACATTGAATCAAATGCACAAAAGGATAAATGCGTATCGGTCCTTAGCCGGGTGAAAGCTGCAATGTCGTTTGCGAAAACAAAACACTGGAACATCACAAAAAATCGTGCAGTGTGGGAATGGGCTCGGAATTGGGACCTCGTGTCGGACTGAGTTACAAATTAATTCCTGATAAACGCACTAGTGTATAATTCGCACTCTTACACTAATTACGGCTTTGTATCGTATCGCTCGAGTAAATCGGACGAGTTTCAGCATTAATCAGTAAATTAGTTGAAATAATTATCGCGTGTTTTCGTTCATCAATACATTTTTATCTGCAGTCGAGCCATGGCGACTAAAAACTATGCTTATTGATACCGGCGCGGGTGGTGAACTGTGTTTTTTTTAAATAAATTTTTAATTTAAGTTTAATGTGTTTATAACATGGAAAATAAAATTAATACAATTACTGAGGATGTGTACAATAAGGAACAATATACTGCGGATCTGGATCAGGCCCTGGCTGTGGCAGGTAAGCAAGATAACTTATTAAATTTCACTATATTTACAATAATTTTATTATAAAGTGTCTTAGAGCCCCAAAAAGGAATTAATGTAACCGAAACACTGATAATCGCAGATACTAACACTGTAGACGACACAGCTCGAACTCTGTACCTATTACATAAATAAACATGCGAAACTTCAATTAAGAAGATAATAATAGAACAATATTCACGGCCACACACACATTTCAGTTCATCAGACTTCAATCAAATTCCTCTCGATTTTTATCATATCTACAAACATAAGATGTTTCTTTGTTTATTTATTACCCGACTGCTCAAAAATAGGAGTGCTAAGCATGTTTTTTTTTTATAAAAATCAATGTGAGATGACAATCCAAAAGTTCATTAATTTCAGGTACTTAAAAATTGATAAGATAAAAATGTGTCATCGACAACGATTTATGCGAAATCGTTATTGCGAAATTTTGTTCAAGTGTTGTATTTTTATTTCTCCTCTGTATGAGGGAAAAACCTTGGGTCAGTTTAGCACTGCTAGTGCCCTAAAACAGGATAAGCAGTCGTCCTAAACCGGATTCGTACATTGTCATTTACTTGCAAAAACGCCGAGATCCCTTCGAGAACAAGTTTAAAACGGTATTGGCTTGATTTTTAGAATAATTTTGGTAAGTACTAAAGCCTCTAGGTATGCAGGTCCACAATTTCTGTCAAGGTTTACTGAAATATCACATACTAGGAACTACCTCGTGACATTATCGAATTTCGCGAAAACAAAAGTTGAATTCTAAGCAAATGTTAACATAACTGTTGGCAATACATTTTTATTTCCTTTATTCATTTATTTTACTATATTAATTAAATTTTTAGGGATCCTTTGCCAAATGGTAAAAACAGAACACTTATTAGATTCGCCCTGTCCGTCTGTCTGTCTGTCCGTTCGTATGTCACAGCCATTTTACTCCGAGACACTTAAAAGTTTTAATGTTATAACTTTACTTTAATTATCTCCATGACCCCTGTACTATTCAATGCATCCATCAGCACAATGTTTTGATTGCGTTACATTGAGTGCTAACGTAAATAGTGAATCTTCACCTCAAAATAAAAGTTTTCTCCCAGCAATATTTTTTGCGTAGAGATACCTAGTTTCATCATCTGCCTAGCCTTTTCCCAACTATGTTGGGATCGGCTTCCAGTCTAACCGGATGCAACTGAAAAATACTAGTAGTATTTTACATGGACCGACTGCCTATCTACCCACTCAAATATCCTACCCCCAGTTACATGTTACATAAATAACAATTTTTTTTTTTCATAATTTTACATCACTTTTGTGTAGCCATACATACGTAGAAGACACTTTCTCTCCAAATTTCAACTGTGTGGTCCTTCATTTAAAAAAAAAGTTGTGAAAAATGCGGAACGTTGACCTCCATACCTATATCTCCGTTACTAGAAGGTAGGAAATCTTCTCCAGGTATGGTCTAGAACAAAAAAATAATCGCAATGATGGGAGAACCCTTTCGACTTCGCTAAGGGTCGTTTTCACCCACGCTTCGTAGATATTTTGGCTTCATAATTCATCATTCTTTTAACTTTTCAAAACACTGAAAGTCACGGGGCACGTAAAAAGAGCATGTTGACCCACATTCGAATCAATTTTATTTATCGTTTCCGTCAGTAGTCGTAATTTATTCCTAATTGCATATGTTATGCGAATGCACAATTGATTAACGGTTGCCTTATCCAAATTAATTTACGGTTGGCGCAGCGCGTCTTTTTCCTCTATCGTCGTCTTTTACATATCTCTACCAGCCGTGTCATTTCAAGGCTCTCAAGTCCTCATTACATTTCAACCAACAATCTCAATCTGTGCAGACGGGAAAACACAGAACTAAAATAAATGTACAGGTACCTAATTTAATGTCTGTATTTATTTGGTTACCTACCTAATTTAATGTGAGTGTTTATTAATATTTGCATGCTATTTTTATGGCGAAAAATGTCACTGCACTACATCTTATATTTACCATCTTTTGTACCACATTTAACGCAAATAAATAATTTTGACTTTGACTTTGTACCAAATCACACACACACACACACACACACATCACATATCACACACACACACACATATCGATGCAAATTTTCTTGAGAAGCAACGCCACCTTCATCTGCATTCTTGCACCCGTATCTATAAACAAGTCAAAGTGTTTATTTGAGTTAATATTTTTTTTTAAATACGATTTTATTAGGTAGTTTAGTAATTTCTTGAAGTTAGAACTGTTAAAAGTTAGAATTCTTAGCTTTACTCTCTTTTACGGTTCTCACTTCGTTTAAGTTCTTGTCTATTGCATAAAAACACAATTGTACAAGTAATTACATAAGCCCGAGTAATTAATTTAACTTGACTATAGATACGGGGGTTAAACTGGTCATACTATACCTACTTCGTTAGCCATGTCATCTTTCACACAATCCATCTATTCTTTCTCAACACTTTCCTTGTGACTCGTCCTCATTACCTCACAACACATGTCCGGTCCTTTGCCCTTAATCTATTCATCAATTACCTGGTGGATCCAATTTACGGGGATTAGCCTGAAATCTTTTAAAAGACAGTGGTTAATTGTGAGCAAGCTATGAGCTTCAGGAAAAACCTGTTTAACGTAATTCAATGTAAACATAATCCTGTGTCATAGGTAGCAATAAATAATGATAACACACTAAAAGATAAAGAAGATTTACCAGACACAATAGCAACGATTAATGTTAATGCCATCAATAAACCGTGCTTGCACGTAATGCAAATATTTGATTTTGTAGTTTTACATACAAACAATTTGTTAGATAAGCCGTTCTGTATAATTATAATAATCTAGTTCTTCCTCACAGCCAGCCCCACGTTTCTTATCATCGGGCAACATTGATATTGATATAAATATGACGCTAACTTTGTGCCGATCCGGTCATATCCAAAAAAGCATAACATGCCTACAGGCTATTTCCCTTGAGTTACTTTTTAAATTCTATTTTGGAGGCACTTATCTCATATGTATCTCTAAACATTTCTTCATCGGTCAAAAGGTTACTCATTCTGTCCAAGTTAGTATTCTCCTTTACGGCCTTCCATCATAAAGTCCAAGTTCCGCCAACGTATTTAGATATACATCATCATCTGCCTAGCCTTTTCCCAACTATGTTGGGGTCGGCTTCCAGTCTAACCGGATGCAGCTGAATACCAGTATTTTACATGGTGCGACTGCCTATCTGACCTCCACAACCCAGTTCGTACTGGGTGATACGGTATGCCTTGGTAAGACTGGTTGTCCGACTTTCAGGCCACTGACTACCTGTAACGACTGTCAAAGATCTACAAATTACAGCCGGAACCAACGGCTTAACGTGCTTTCCGAGGCACGGAGGAAACGCGGTATGTAATGGCTGGTCACCCATCCACGGACCAACCCAGGCAAGCGCGGCTTAACCTGACGATCGACCTGAGCGGCTGTTATTTTGTTTAGCCACGAGCTCCTCCGTATTTAAATATACATATGGTACAATATTACGCTTTCGCAAAATACACTCTTCCTTCTTCTTAGTAATCCATCATGTAGATTTTATCTTCATGACAAATTAGGTCAGCAGTTTTATGGCCATTATTAAGTTATTACAACCACATAACAATTAGTTGGTCGCTCGAAAATTCTGCAGAAACACATGCGAATTAATTCATGTAACACATGTGAACTATGTGATTAAATTTGATTGTAACGTAGTTTCAATTTAGTTCCAATGGCACTAAGATTATGTCATACACACTGTGACATAATTGACACAATATAAAGCTAACATTCTGTTTTATGAATTGTTTATCTTAACTGTACGTTACGAAATAGTTCATAAATCTCTTCCAAATTCATAATTATCAGTTTCCTGCTCTAATCCCATATTACTGGGACCGACCGGCTGCGCAACTGGTTTTTGTCTTCCATTTTCCCCTGTCAACTGTCACGCCATCATTGATACTCCTTTTTCTTTTATCTCATTCCTCACGCAATCGATCCATTTTTACTGTGGTCTTCCTCTCAAATGCGATTTATTTCATCACATTGAAATCTCGTCCAAAATGCGAATGTAAAAAAAGAAAGGAACATGGAGTAAATTTTAAAGGCAAACAGCAATAAATCTGACACAAATTCGAGTACACACACAGGGACACACAGACACACCACAAGGACACACACACAAACACTCCACAGGGACTCGCAGACCGTTAATCAGTATGTAAGAAAACGACTTTATTTGTACACCACCAACAACAATCAATATTGTCTATCCTATTCTATGAATCCGTCTCGACCAAAGATGATCTCATCAGGTCATTCATAGCAATAATTGATTTCAAGAATCGCTGTTTCTAACCAAGTATTTATTTGATGGAAATTCATCAATTAAGGAGAGACTACCCTTTGTGGCTTGCCCAGTATTTCCAACAGCCCTTTTTACAACAACACAAAGATCAGCAGTTGCTATCGAACACAATTTTGAATAGGTAGGTAAGGTAACATTCCAAATTAATGAAATTCGAACACCATATATCACCCTCACACTGCAAATGTTCAGCAAGGGTTACTCCACTATAAAAGTATAAGAAACAAGTAGAAAGTTCCTCATCCTCCATTAAAAAGGAAGGATCCTCTCACCATACGGGTGAGCTGGCGGTGGTACTGCCTAACAGTTATTATAGCAATTATAGGCTTGATGTTGTACCTATCTGTTTAGTCACGCGAATACCTCAGCTTGTGGGATGTCGGATTTTATGTAACGTCAGGTACCTACTTTGCGTCGATCGTATGTTGCTATATAGAACAACGCATTTGGTATTAACACTCTCAACATGTAAAATCAAATGTAAAATTCATTGTAAATATGTAGTTGGTGTTCCAAAAAAATAAATAAAAACGTTCGTTACAGGGATCGGATTCTACAACTTAAAGTACTGCTTGGTGTTAGCCTTGTTCCTGATAGCAGCTATCGTGGAACCGGTTGGATACTCCTTCGTGTTACCAGCTGCGATGTGCGATCTGGACATGACTGATGGCCAGCGAGGATTCATAGCTTCAATACCTTATATAGGTAAGATACAGAATTACAATACATATAATCCTTCATTGAAATAACCTCCACCAATGTAAATGGCGATAACGGCATTTTGCGATACTGAATATATGAACATCCGGTACACCAGTCAGCTTCGCTACCTTGATGTCTGGTTGATAAGTATATGTTACTACATCATGAGTTGTTTTATGATAATTTTGCTCCAATACGAGAAAAGAAGGGTCAACTACAATACATGGAACCTAGTTTGTGCTTAAAGTGTTAAATACTCGTAAATATTCCAACTCTGTTGTGACAGTAATATCTACCGCCCCTTGACAAGTTATCTGAAAAAAAATCACTAATTTGATAAAATACACATTAATTTGATAAGTTAATCGAATTTGCTAATGAAAGTAGTCAATGTAACAGATTTATCTATCTGCAATATGCGGATTCGATATGTGAGACAGGCGCCACACCGCCACACATAGGCTTACATCGTACCAAGCAACCCAACGATTAATCATTGTCAGTACGAAAATATCGCCAGTTAAAAAAAAAACGATTAAGGTCAAAGCAGCTGTGATGTCAAAGAAATTGATCAATTAAAATCAAAAGGAATGTGTCTGAATAGGTACTGGGAGATACGCGCTACTAAGGTAATCGTTATCTTCTTGGAATTATTAATTTTAATGAATGCTGTTTATTTCTCGATAATTGTCCCTATAGCACAGTTGGACTGAAGTCATGGTCGTTGTTAGGAAAATGCCAGACTTTCTTTATCTGCTACCCATTCATTACCAATATTATTATGCCTCGGAAAGCACGTTAAGCCGTTGGTTCTGCGCCTTATCTCTCTCCTGTGAAAGTGAGTGAAAAGAGAGTGCACCTGTGTCTGCGCACACACTCGTGCACTATAACATGTATCTCCGCGCCGATGGCTAATATCCGTTGAGATTGGCAGCCGTGACAGAAACCCAATCAGGAGGGCTATTAAAACAGCTAATTTAGTTAAACTAGTAAGAGCTACTTAATCGATCTTCTTATAGACCAACTTGGATTTCAGAACTCCAAGAATGCTGTTCAAGTTGTTTTTTTTTAAGAAAAAGTCATGAGACAGTCAACGTTGAAATGTCGTTTAAGGAAGCCAGAAAGGTAAAGCGCTGTTTCAGGTAGGCCTTGGCTAAATCAAGCGTTCGTGTAGCATTCGCGTAGCGAAATGTATGAAGGTACCTTCTAATGAGTCAGTAAACTCATAAATTCTGCGATTCGACTGGTTCATCAACATAACATGGAATATAAATTTTCAGGTATCGTTGCCACTTCGTTTCCATGGGGTTACCTCGTGGACACTCGGGGCCGCAAGAAGGTCGTTATATACGCGTCCCTGCTTGCAGGAGTATTCGGCATAATTTCTGGGTTTATGCCAAACCTCATCACCTTTGCGATTTGCAAGTTTCTCATGTCTCTTTGGTAAGATATGGACTTTGAATTTAAACGAATATTAGCAGTTCACAATAAAATTAACTCCCACACTGCAAGCTCAGGAACCATCCCATCTCTTAAATATGTCGAAAGAACTAAACTTCATAGCTGCAAAAGCATCGTTTAAAATCGTAAAATCGCTTAGTTTCTTTCGAAGAAAAAGACTATCGCAATGAAAATCTGCAAGATTACTAATCCTGTAAAGGTTGCAAGAATTCGCTGGATGCGAGTTACGCTGGACCGGTCACTCTCGGAGGCATAACCATCAGTGCCGCAGATGTTTGTTGCTGAATTAACTAACGTATCTTCCCGATTATATTTTTTGAAACTGTTTTCTGCATTGTATGTACCTAATGGAATACTATATGTTCTCTTCTTCTTGTTCCATCTTAACATGTGTATATTACTGTTGGCCAGCATAGCCTGCCCGGCGGCAGTGCCCTACACATTCATCGGTGAGATCCTACCGGGAAAGAACAGGGATGTGGTCCTGTCCATCACCAACGCTCTTCAGATTAGCGGCTCTGCTTTAGTACCTCGTAAGTATTATAGGCTTTTACCTAATACTGGCGAATTCCTAATGCGAGGGGCAAATCAGGGGTTGATCGAAGGTTAAGCTATGCTTGCCAAGGTCGGTCTCTGGGTCTTTGGGTACCTATCCATTACATTTCTAGACACCTTGGGCCCAAGAAAGCACGTTAACCCGTTGGTACCAGCTGTCATTTGTAGATCTTTGACAGGCGGAACGGGTAATCAGAAGGCCGAAAGTCGGACCTACCAAGGTTAGATACACAGTCGCCTCACGTAATAATATATTTTGATGCAAGTGGGCAAACTTTGTCATTGCAGCTATGACAAGTAATGTAACGTGAATTCTATTACCTAACACTTGATCTCCGGGTGACAACATTAAAAATGTCTTGATTAAATATTCCCAGTCATCCATGATTGTATCACCACATTGGAATCCTGGTTATCTTAAAACGTTTATGATACCCACTTAAAAACTATATATTATTTATGATAACATTAATAAAATATAATTATCTTCCTATTTATTGGTACTAGATACGAATGAACTTTGTGTTTTTTTCCGTCCTTGGATTTTTCGTCGTTAGACGAAACATTTCCACAACTGCTGTAAATGGGTAGGTGCCATATCGGACATACATACCTTTTCGTTAGTAAATATAGCAAAAATTCCCACTAGCTTGTAATAGGGTCGTAATCATACATGACAGTCGTCTTCAAAACTGCCCTAGCTTGTATGAAAATGAATATTTTTGTTTTAGCGAACAATAAAACATTTGCTTGATATTTTACAGTAATAGCATGGGGCATACTACCCCTAGATTTCCGGATAGACTTCGGAGCATACCTATTCAGGCCATGGAGACTGCTAACGATCATATACGCAACCATGTTCATCATAGCTGCTCTTCTACTGTCTTTCGGTCCTGAAAGTCCAAAATATTTGGTTTCTCAAGGCAAATTGGATGAGGCCCTTAAAGTGCTGCAAACAATATACGCTGGGAACAAGAAAACATCCCCCGAAAATTTTCCGGTAAGTACCTAAATAATCCAAACCCCTATCATCATCATCATCATCTTTCCTATCCCTGCTAGATGCCCTACGTTTCCTTCTTTTATTTTACACTGCCAACGGTCACAAATATCATGCAGTCCCCTTTCTTTCATATTATTCCTCACATAATCCATATATCTTTTCTCATCCTTCTATAGCTCTATATTAACAAAAAAAATGTCTATGGTTTCAGATTAAGCGTCTGGATGCACCTCCTTATGACGACACAAAGAAAAGTTTCCTGAAATCATTAAAAGTACAGAGCTTACCGTTATTCAGGGCTCCATATTTAAAATGGTTTGCCTTGAATGGATTTCTTATGTTCGGAATATTCTCAGTGTAAGTTTGGAATGTGACATTTGTTTGATGACATCAAACCTGAAAATAATTGAAAATTCGTATCTCCTTTGAAACAAAACACGGTGAAACAAAAAACGGTGTTGTGACCTAAAAATAAATGAGAAATGGCTTTGATAAGGCTTGTGAAGAAGCAACCTTATCTAAGTCGAATTAATTTTAGTTTATTCCAAATACAGTTAACATTTGCACAGCTGTTATCTTACCGCTAAAATTCCAATAGACAGGCAGAATGTCGGTAACAACAAAATGGTACTTGTATTTCAGATTAAACGGTCTATACATGTGGGTCCCAGATGTGCTGAACAGGGTGATGACCGGAGACGGGGAAGGCATGACGGCCTGTGACGTCATCTTTGCTCGACTAAATCAGGTTAGTATAACGAACACAATTTCTGCTGAGGAGTTGGTTACGCCACTTCTTCACGGCTAAACACTAAGCAAAAGGTAGTTGAAAAACTCTCAGAATCAATTAGAATAAATTACTTTTGATTTTGATTACGAATGTGGAGATTAGAAGCTTCGTCCATAAATTCGTAAAATACTATGCGTTGTTTGTTTCAGACAGTAGCAGAAGACGCTGAATGCGTAGACACTATAGAAACAATAACATTTGTTATCAATTCTGTAGCAAATGTAAGTTGTGCCGTAATAGCTGTGGCGGTCAGTAGTACAGTCAAGATCATCGGCAAGAAGAGGCTTCTCATCATAGTGTTCCTCGTTATAGGAACTTTCGTTGTGCTCATCAACTTCATTACCCAAGACATGATCTTCGCTGTTCTCATGTCTTCGTTCCCGATCATGGGTCTCGCCATTGGACCCGTGAATGCATATTCTGTGGAATTTTTCCCTACAAATTTGAGGTAAATAAAGCTAAGACTACCCACAAGGGGACCAGTGTGAAGACATGCAAAATTCAACCAATCACAGGAGAGATTAATAAGAATGTGATTGGTCAATTCCTGATCGTCGCCGTTTTGGTGGATCCCGGGCCATAATATCGTGTCATGCATGTCAGTACTGTCAGTACTCTTGTCTGATCATTACTGGAACTGATGGACGCTACTGAAGCTCATAACTCATAGCCGAAATCTGGGCCACAATTGTTTAGATAAAAAATCGACAATTTGACTCACCCAATAATCATGTGTACTAAAATTAAGTATTTAGACAAAATACCAAACTGCATAAGTGTACTATATACCCATCTCGTAATTTCAGGGGCATGGCGGTTAGTTTAACCATGATGTTGGGTCGAACGGGCTCAATAATTGGCACCAACATCGCAGGCATTCTTCTTAATGCATTCTGCGAATTGACTTTCTACCTGTTTGGAGGTTTATTAATTCGTAAGTATTTCATTATAACTTTGTTTTAGTTACTTAATTGAAACAGATAAAAATTAAACAAAAACAAAATAATTAAGCCAATGAACGATTAATGTTAAGGAATTTGCATTAAGCCTTCCATGGATGATAAAAGCAATAACTAGTACCTACGCCATAAAATTGTATAACCTTCTTTTATTGAAGTCAGCTAAAACCTTATTTTTTCCTATTTCAGTTTGCGGCTTATTCGCATTTTTACTACCAAGTACACAAGCACCACCTAGAAATAATAAATCGCCACAAATAGAAGATACTAGACTGTAAACACTACAAAGAACCTAATTTTAAGACAAGTATAAAAGAGACTGCCTCATTGGTCTTTGGTTTGCAAGCGTTACTGCTGTGCATTCAAGTGTTAGTGGGTTTTTCCCTCAGGACTTTCTCAGCAGTAGCCTGAGTCTGAATTTGTGCCTGAACAATGGTTAAAGGATCGTCCCTTTTACCTACATGGGACTTAAACATTGTCTAAATGTGATGTAGGCATACCGCTGCCTTACGCTTGCCGGAATACAAGACGTGTTATGTTTGTTATGTACATATGTTTACGTAGGTAACAGATTTCTATTTTGTTATGAATTAAATGATTTGTTAAAAAATAGTTGCTGTTTTCTTTAAAGTTTGCAAATATTACCAAATACATTCTTTCAAAATAATGTAATGTTTATTAAACTTCCTTGTGACCCTGTGTGCCACACATACATACGTACACATACCCGTTAAATATAATACGACCCACCGAATTTCCATACCATCACATAGTATAACACATAGTAGTCTTCTGGCGTTTAAAAGACATTGTCAGGAGGGCTCTATTGCTAAACATTTGGAAAATGAAAAAAAAAACATGACTTAGTCTTAAAAGACTATGTTTTAGAACTTCTTTTTTTTTTAATTTTTTAGTCTGGTCAGGTTGACATAATTAGCATCACGGGAAAATATTATTGTCAATATTAAGTCAATCCAATCAACAGACTACTAGTTTTTTTTCAATTCCTTTCAATTCAATATTCAATTCAATCACTGAATAGCGAAACGTTTAGCCGGTTGTCTTCCAATTTTGAGATAATTATTATCTAACATGCATAACATAGACAGTGATAGTGAAGATGAGTTGCCTTCAGGATGGGAGCAAAAGTCTACAGAGGATGGAAGCGTTTACTTTATAAAGTAAGTAGTTATCAACTTAAATCACGACCTAGGGTCGGGTTTTCGTACTTCTTTATTAAAACAGAACCCCTTTGGACTTACACTTCAGCACCTGTACGAATAAGACGCAATGGACACACCCAAGAACAGGACGGAAGAAAGAAATACCAAAGGAATTACCATTCGGTTGGACGAAAACGGTGGATGAAGAAGACAAACCTGTCTATGTTCAGAAGGATACTGGCCAAAAAACCCATGTGGATCCCAGGTTAGCGTTCGCTACGGATGCTAAAGAACATGTGCACGACTTTCGACAGAGATTTGATGCTTCTTCCACTGCTTTTCAGGTCAGTTATGCAGCAGAATTATTCAATAGGATTGTTTTCCTTTAAATGCTTAATTTTTATTTTAAACAAGACTAAACTTAATATCTTTGAATATTTTGAATAAAACTTGTTTTACATAAATTATTTCCTTATTTGTACTCAAAGTTAAAGCTAGCTCACAATTATGATAGAATAAAACAGTATTTACTATAAACATGTTCTTCTAAGATACTTAGGGGTCATAGTCTAAGGCCAATACTTTGACTATAATTATATAAATAGTAATTTTTTATTCTCCTTTATTAGCCAGCAAAAAATTGTTTACACTTATTACAGTAATTATCTAATATGTATTAGTCACAAGGGCGTAGCTACCACCATATCAATGATAGGGAGCCCCGAGTAACTAGAGCCGAGTAGAGAGAAAGTGATGAGTAGAGGAAAATAACAACAAAATCGTCCTATAACCTCAAATTCATATTGATAAGAGGCTCATAATGAGTAATCGATAAAAAATTTACTTATCATGGTATAAAAAGGCCCAATTTTTCAAGCTCGCTCCGCGCTCTCTTCAATAACAACTGTGCATTTTGCGGACCAGAAACCTCCAATTTTTTCAAGCTTACTTGGCTCGCTCTTCAACAATAACTTTGTTTATTGCGGTTCAGAAAGTTAACATTTTTCAACATTGCTTTGCTCGCTTTTCGATGAACACTAGCCCTTATGCAATCCTCTTAATATCGTTATTTCATAATCCTCTTTTTGGGCTTCGCCGCACGGCTTCAAAGGGCCCCCAAAAAAGTTTGCTACAGGGCCCTATTAGGACTAGCTACGCCACTGATTAATCACAATAATGTGTTAATTAGCTAACAAGCTTTTAGAAGAATTAATACGTATAAATTGTATAATAATATTAGTTTTATAGTCAAAAACTACTCTCTCACTCTCTAAGTTTGCATGCCCCATCTATTGAAACCATAAGGAATGCCTCTAACCCATCTTATCAATTTTTTAAAGGAAAACTTTCATTTACTAGGTACTCCATGGTGTGGACTTATCGGGAAAATATGCACTTGTAACAGGCTCCAATGCTGGCATTGGATATGAAACTGCAAAGTCACTAGCAAGGCATGGCTGCAATGTGTTATTTGCTAACCGTAATATGGAATCTACTCAGCAAGCCATTCAGACCATTGTGCAGGAAACCAAAGCATCAGAAGATGACTTAAAGTCTATACATCTGGATTTAACTTCCCTACAAAGTGTAAAGAAATGTGCAGCTGCAATAAAAACTGTGTTTTCAGAGTAGGTATCTATTGTTTCCTTATTTTACTATGCGGGTCAAAAACTTATTTATTTTGTTGGAACATACAGTATGACAATAAGCAATTTCCTCATAATGCATCATACAAAGTTTTTATTGTTGTTAAAGTAATGATCCAACTATTTGTCTAGTTCATTTTATTGTTTTCCTACATACTACTACCATGACTACTGTCACACAATGTTTATTAGAAACCATGTAAGATTGAATTGCCAAGACATTGTGAATGAATTTTATTACCAATGGCTTCCACAACTGCTGGTTTAGTAGGTACTAAAATTGCAATTATACAAAGATTATTTATCAGTTTTTAATCAGTCTGCTCGCCTTATGAGCTTGCTATATTGTTGGCCCCTAGGCACGCCACTGGCTTTACCTTATGAGTTTCTTTTCAGAGAGTGACCTATAAGACAGTGGCACATTAAATAAAACATCTCTTGAGAACTCTGAACCCAATAATCCCTGATCCCGTCTAAACTATGGATATTGCAATCTCCTTCATATAACAAAATGCGAGGACTGGAAACAACTACATTTTTAACTGTCTTAATCTCATAATATCTCATAGCCATGTGCATAGCACCATCTTCTTACTTCTCCTTTCTCTCTCAGACACTCCTTTTTGCTCACTCAATGCAAAAATACACAAAAATATAGTTAAATTGTTCCTCTTTTGCACGCAAAGTATGCGCATATTTTTCATTTCGAACCAGTAGTTAATGAGATTAGCACGTTCAACCAAACAAATAAACAAACTCTTCGGCTTTATAATATTAGTGTAGATGTAATAATTTTAATATTGTTTTTTCCAGCCACCTAGATATCGTAATCCTGAATGCAGGAGTATTTGGTTTGCCATACACTGAGACAGAGGATAACATAGAGACAACTTGCCAAGTCAACCATGTCAGTCACTTGTACTTCGCCATATTATTGGAGCCTCTGTTGAGGAAAGGCTCCCGAGTTATATTTGTTTCTTCAGAGTCACACAGGTAAATGTCATTATCACTTGTTTCGTTACGAATAATAGACAATAATTTACATGAAACAACCAGAGATCGGAATAGGTAGAGTTTATTTGCCTAAACTTCAAGGAAGTACATAAGTAACATGTGGGTAAAAGTAGCAAGAGGGGTTCTGTGGTTTCTGCCTACTCCCATGGGAAAAGGGTGTGAGTTAATGTATGTATTGTGTACCTAAACTATGTTGGAGGTATGATTTATGCACAAATGTCTCAACTCTCTCTTACTTAAAATGGTAACTCGTAATATCTGTATGATTTAAATATCACATCTTAAATCAGAATTCTTTTTTTATTTCAGGTTTGCTGACCTCAAGAATGTTTTTACACTACAAAACATTGCTATGCCTAAAGACGCTTACAGTTCTATGATGGCCTACAACAATTCTAAATTGTATAATGTCATAACTGCAAAGGTAAGGTATATTTATTTTTGTAGTATGCAACTTTCGCCTGGTTTCTTAGATGCAAATCAACTGAATAGGTTCTAAGCTAACATATAGGAAATAAAGCGTTTAAAAACTGCTGTAATGGATTAAATGAATTATGAACAGCCAATCGCATCACTTGACATGTGTTTTATGTTGACGCATTGATAATTTTCGTTCCTAAAACTAGTTGTCAGTATCTTACAGATCTTCCTTCAATAATAGTACATTTTTTAGGGTTCCGTACCTCAAAAGGAAAAAACGGAACCCTTATAAGATCACTTTGTTGTCCGTCCGTCCGTCCGTCCGTCCGTCCGTCCGTCCGTCTGTCAAGACCGTTTTTCTCAGGAACGCGTGGAGGTATCAAACTGAAATTTCTATATGATACTTAGTTCTACTGTCCCTGGAAGCTGTAGAAAAAGCAACCTTCTAAGTCAACGCAATCAAAAGATACAGCTACTTAGGCCGCAAATTTCCACAAATTTTCGAAACTCGCACGGGAATCAAAACCTACAGGGTACTTCCCGTGAACTTAGAATCTTGAAATTTTGTACGAAGTCACGTCTTATAGTACAGATATAGGAAAAATTACGAAAACCGTAAATTTTTAGTTTCGTCATATAAAAAAAAGTTATATACCCACAGGTTTGTACGGAACCCTCGGTGCGCGAGTCCAACTCGCACTTGACCGGTTTTTTTAATATTGTTTCAGGTATTAAGTGAAGAATGGAGAAGTAAGGGTATATACGTGAACTCCCTTCATCCTGGAAACATGGTGTACACAAATCTCTGCAAGTCATGGTGGCTGTTTAGACTAGCATTCTTCTTAGTCAGACCATTTACTAAATCTTTGGTAAGTGACTTGCTGGTTTTGTTTTGTAAACTCGCCTCAAGACATCCAATACTGAACTCCCAAAAGCGTTGCCACGTCCTCTTAAAAATACTACAAAATAAACTTAAACATATCTGTCGAAATGTGGGTATACCCACAGATAATCCTCTAGATTCCGCATGATTTACATTTTGATATTCGATTTCATCAAATTTAGCGGTAGGCACGCGGTGCGCGGGGAATGACAACTGCAATTCGATTGGCTATTTCAAGTAATGGATGTGTGGAGCGCATAAGTTGCCTTCTATGCGAAATCTATAGCAGGTTATCTGCCTACCCTTTCAAGGAACGTCATGATGCTATGTTTGTCTGTCCAATGGTTATTGAAATATTAACAAAAAATTGTTATTTTTTATTATAATTTCGATTACCTATTCTAAATAATACAAATTCTGCTACAGCAACAAGGAGCAGCAACAACGGTATACGCTGCGACCGCAGCCGAGCTGGAAGGCGTCACCGGTTTGTACTTCAACAACTGTTTCTACTGCGAAGAATCCGCAATGGCTCGTGACAAGAACATAGCCCACGAACTTTTCGCCATGACGCTCAAAATGATTGCCGCTCGCGTCGGCACGGACGGTCTGCAGAAATATTTGGATAAATACACGACTACACAACCTCTTAGTAAAGATGAAACGTCGGGTGGGACGGAACAAAAGGCAACCAAAGAATAAGGGTATTTAGGTGTAGGGATTGTCATGTAATTGTATTTATACCTTACTGGCGACATGCCCCTGCTTCGCATGGCGCTATCTATCGGGTCTAAAACTATCCTATCCTTTAAGCTAGAATCAACGTGGTGGTTTTGCAGATTAGCGTGTACGAATAAGTGGCACGTGATTTTTAAACTGACATGCTAACTAACACTGATTCGAGATATTTAACATGTTTACTGTTTAAAAAATATATATATTTATGTATATAATATTTTTTTAATTAAATTAAAACAAATAGTAAACATGGTAAAAATCCCATTATACGTGATTTTTATGTATTAAGATGAAGCAATCTAATATCATAGTTTTGTACTGCTGACTGTTAATAATTTTTATTTGTCTGGTATAAAACATTGATATTGGTTCATTGTGAACCCCAGAGATTAGATACTAAAGTTTGTATTATAAGAATTATAACACCTAAAATACTGTTTGTACTTTAGTGTGTAGTATGCCCCCAAGATCAGATGGATAGTATTTCTTTGTTTCTCTAAACAATCTATGACAAATTCACTTGGTAGTGGGTGAGTCTAATAGTTGGTTAATTGCTGAAATATTTGTCTTGGAAAAAATATTTAGTTTAAATACAAAAAAATAACACATTTATTGTATATTTTTTCTATTTTACAGAAATCTTAAATTACTTCATATTTTATGATTTAAAGCTTACTTATTTAGGTTTACCTTATTATGTAGGTACATTAAAACAAACCAAATGTATATTTATTTATGCCTTTAGATTCTTACGTAAATAAATGATAAACAGGGGTGGAGGGTGGTCGGCCTATTTTATTTTTTCTTATACAACGTTATTTTTAGTATATGCGAAACCAGAATATAGTTTGTTCAGAATAAGTAACTGAATCGATTCCAATATTTTTATATCATGTTATATTTTGTCCCAAAAATATTTAAAAAGGTTACGAGTTGAATACCGAGCGACACTTAGTACCTATCCGCAAACATACGCGCACAACACAGGCATTACGCGCGGGCGCACAGTGGGGCGCCGCGTGGTGAGTATGTTTTTGTACGGACAACCAATTAACATAACAAGCTTATGACTGTGTGATTTTCATGATACAGTTTTGAAATTTTGTACTTATATATTCTTTACATAAAAATACTAGACACGTGTTTCAGGTTTCGCATACATATACTAAAACTAATGTCGTATAGGAGGGAGAGGCGGTCAAAAACTACCAAAAATGGTCTTACGTAATAAATGAACGGCGCCTTTTCAGTTAAGTTATCTGATAGCATAGTAACATTTTGTAATTTCCTGTGTGATGGAAATAAAAAAGGGTTTAAAAATGAATACCTGTCGTATTTATGAGATAGTGAGAAGTACTGAAATGCTAAACGGCTTATTTTACCGCAGGAAAAAAGTAAGAGACAATTAATTTATGCATCAGGAGTATTACCATGGCAGCTTATTCTGTCGCAGGAAACTAGTATGGGACAATAATTACGCCTAAGTATTTTAGCGTTTATCTAATTTCTAATTATTGACTGAAATAGGCTTATACCTAACTAGTGTAGGTACTACATACTTAAGACATGTTTATTATTTGTAAAAAGAAATAAACAACTAAAAGATAATTTGTATTTCATTGAAAAATATTGAAAAGTAAATGAAGAATGATAAAGTTTAATTCCGACAAAACGACGCGAAAATAACTGCACAAGGAAATAAATATAAATGTGTACAAATTCCTTTTAGATTTAGTCGGCAATTTATCTGGGAGAAAACAGATCTTCGCTAGGTGCCCTAGTTTTTGAGATATAAATGTGGCCAAGCTATGGAGAGTCGCTGTAGATCGGCCACCTATAAACCCTTATAACTTTTGAACCAGTGACCGACTAAATCTGTGGCTTGGCGACAAATTGCCGACTAAATCTGAGAGAAAACAGATCTACGCTAGATGCCCTAGTTTTTTAAATATAAATGTGGCCAAGCTGGGAAGAGTTGTTACTTACTAGTGAGACTGTTCCCAAAAGTACTATCTACCTACCTATAGAGATGGCACCTTTTTTTTTTTTTTTTTTTTTTTCGGATGGGAAATCATCAAGTGACTTCTCCCGCTCTGGGCTGAGCGGGAGGGAGTGTCAGACTTTTACTGACTAAAACCCATCCATGTTCCTTCATCGCCCTTTGTGTTCCGGGGCCGCGGTATCTCTTTCGAACAACCCGCAGCACCCGGCAGGCATCGGCCCTTGCGGGCCCCTTCCCTATGCTGACATCTCTTTGAGGCGCGCGTGGAACACGAACGCGCCGTCGACACGGCCTGTCGTCCTAAGACGGAGGGACGGCGAGCTAGCCCTTAGCTCACCGTCCACAGGCCCGCGTCTACGGTGGCCGGGGGCCACCACGTGGCCCCCGACGCCCGGTGCGTCTCCCGCGGCGGCTGGGACGTGAGGAGGAACGCTCTCTCTCACGTTCCGCCTCCTCCTTTGCTAGCATGACTGCTTCGCAAAAGGAGGTGACGGCTTCCCATTCCGTCTCGCTCCGGACCATGGCTCGAACCAGGGCCGGACGCGAGAGGTCGCCGCCACCGATCGCCGCTATGAGGACACGGCGTTGCTCCGCCCAAGCGGGGCAGACCTCCACCGTATGCTCCACCGTGTCCTCCGGTCGATCCTCGCAATGGAAACACCCGGGCGTATCCTCCCGCCTGATTCGGTGCCGGAACCTCCCGAAACAACCGTGTCCGGTGAGGACCTGCGTCAGGCGGAAGGTGAGGACGCCGTGGCGCCTCTCAAGCCATATAGAGATGGCACCTGCACTTTAATAAATAAATTATTATATATTATCACTTTATTTGCGAAAGGACAGTACTTGAAAATTCGTTTAATTTGCCTAAATAGTGGTTGTGGATAAGTAAATTGGTCTGATTTCTTTCTCTTAATTTTTCTATCGTTACGGCGCGCGGCGAAAAGATTATTTTGACATTGTGCATAAATGATAATGTCAGTGCGTAATCATCAGTACTTACATAGTTACATGTGATACAAAACGGCATGGTTTTGCAGATTTGAAGTGGCAGATCGTTTTTTACGACAGGAGACTACAATTAAATTAACCATTTAGAGTGCACCTGTTTGCGACCCAAAAATAAACACAAAGGCGGCGATCGGTGAATAAACTAGTTTTATATGACGTGTATGGTCAATGTACTTTGGCAGAGTGGTAATGGTGGTAAGCCCAGCTATGCCATCTCTAAAGCTAATTCCTCTTTGGCGTACGACGCCGCCATTGCCAGATAGATGGACCGAAGTGGGGGTAGATGTGGAAGGCGTAGGCCAGCATCAAAGAGTAGAATACTTATACTAAATGGCCAGGATGTTGGGGCGTAGCTTGGTGTAGGTCTATGTCCAGCAGGCGACAAGAAAGCATCTTCGAAGATGGTGGCCTACGAAGAGGTGTACTGCAGGCGAGAGGAGTCTTCGTGAACATTTGTAACACTATAAAAAAACATTAACAGAACACGGTAGATCATTGACAGGGAAACCACCAAGTAGCCGGGGGGAGGGGGGGGGGTTCAAGTACCGATCCCGATCTAGAATCGTTTTTTTTTTGCATTTATTTCGTTATATTTCTTAGATTTTAGATCCATGTTCTTGTTTTCAGTTCAGATGTTTTCTGTTATGTAGTAGATACGAATGATTCAAACTCACGTCCATTTCTGACGGAACATTATTAGTCAAACGTCAAACCTTAAAAACGAAGTATCGAGAATGCAAGATTTGGTTAAATAATCAACTAAGTATTTTTATAATTATCTGTGGAGTAAACATGGCGACTTTGACATTTTTATGTGTCAAGGTAAATTGTCAAGAAGTAGCAAATGAAATATTTAATAATTCGTGTTATCTAGGCAAATATTAAAACAATTCGTGTTTTTTATTTAATTATCATTCCATTATACATAACTAATGCGTGAAAGTCTAAAATAAAATAAATTCCGACATTATTAGATGAAATTAATGATGCTGGTTCGGACGCTCCTAACGGTCATTGAATTTCCTTTAAATCCTAAAAAATGTTCTAAGCAATATAAAAATAAATAATGTTGTTGTTTACTAAGGTTGTGTGTGTACCTAAAACTTTAAAAAGTTAGTGATTGCCTTCGCTAAGATGGGGGACAAAATGAATAGAGAATATTTCGAGCCAGGGGCCACAGCCTTCAACTACAATAATGTGGTAAGTAATAATTATTGCTTCACTTTTACCTTTAAACACAATGAAATCCAGTGAACCCATGTAATTATAAACAATGAATCTAGTTTATCATGTCGAGTAGAAGCCCTTTAATCGACATTCTGAACAAATTATGCACGAAATAATATTCTTTCTATTTTTGTTGTAAATTGTACTCGGTACCTGTCTGAATTAACCTTGGAGTAATCTAACTTACCGAAACAAAGATATTTGCAATAGTGGGTACTTAGCATATTGCTAAAGGTTGACTGTTACTTTCTGGAAGCCAAATTACCCCCCAGTAAGTTTAGTGTTGGGTACTCCATTTAATTATTACACAAGATGGTGACTATCTGTATGTCTTTTGATATTCTTTTACTTGATTGATTGAGTGTTAGCCTTGCTTCTAATAGCTTAAATATGTCTTTAAACATTTTGTTTTTATCATTGCTATGAAATTAATCAAGCTAATCACTAGGTGCACAAACAAGATATCACTAGACTTACTGCAAACACATTAAAACTCAAACCTTCTAGTCTTTTGTTTACAAGGAAATTGTAATAAAATTACATATATATAGCCATGTCCTTTGCTGTTTAAATATAAAATATTTACTTGTTGCATTGTTACCTTCAACATGTATTTATCTATCATGTAAATGTTATAACAAGACTTGCTTACTTTTCATCTTAGAATATAAATTACTGTTGAACCCTGGGACTTTGTTCTGGTATGTCTATTACCAGCCTGTTAATCCACTGCAATTTGGTTTAATTAGGCCAGAGAGTTGTCTGAAGGGTGGAGTTTTCAAAACTTCTACTGTTTTCTTCATTGAACAGTTCAACATTTGCAGTGGCAACATCCATTTATTAGAAATTTATACTGCTGCATACCCTCTGATGGTTTAAGTATTGTGTTCATCATCAGCATTATGATTATGCTCCTGCCCTTATCTCAATATATGTATTTGGGGGTTGGTGCATCATGTCTTTACCTGTTATTGGTCGACAGTTAGTGAGTTATAGGCTGATTTTTCGAAGCTTCTACTCTTTTATCCCCTTTTGCTGAAGAGAAAGGATATTCTCCTTTTTTAGAAGGATTCGTAATATCACTAAGTTGCTATATTTAATGTAGTCATGTACACTTTTCATGGCCACTGCCAATTGTGTGAACATTGAAGCATGTCTTGCTTGTGTTATTTCATCCGACTCAGTACATCATAAAGTGATCATGACTGAAAACAGCCATGATAATTTGCAATAATGGAGGTCAGGATTTGCCCAGCAGCATGACCACACTGATCTATAATAATATTATATAGCTGAAGAGTTTGTTTGTTTGGTTGAACGCACTAATCTCTGGAACTACTGGTTTGAATTGAAAAATTCTTTAGGTGTCGGGTAGTCCATTTAAGGAGGATGGCTATGTAACATCACACTACAACCACTATGAGCAGAGCATCAATCAAGTCAAAAATGTAACACGGACGAAGTTGCATGGGTCAGCTAGCACAATATAAACTGGAAATAAATCCCTTGACATGATCCCTTCATGCTGAGACACGACTTACAAGATATCATCTTCCAGCCGTTGTCCCATGTTACTTGGCTGCGGTACAAGGTCTACCTGTGCATCATCTGTCTAGCCTTATCCCGACTATGTTGGGATTGACTTCCAGTCTAAACAACCGATACCGAGAGTAAAATACTGGTATTAAGCTAATACCAGTATTTTACTTGGAGCCACGGCCTGACTGACCTCCACAAACCCGTTAGTACAAGGTACTCTACAATACCCCTTGGTAAGACTGGTTGTCAGGCTTTTGGGCCACTGACTACCTGTAAAAATTGTCAAACAAACAAATGACAGCTGGGACCCAAGTCTACCTTTGCATCTCTCTCAACAATTATATTCATCATTGTTTTATTGCCTGGAATCACAGCATAATCTCAAGCTGCACTTTGCTTAGTTTACATAACATCAACTTAAGTTTCATCCAAGTGCTTGCTTACTTGCACTCTGTACCTTGCAAGTATTTATTTGTTTACTTGAGAATGTCTTATATAGCTGCTGTTTAATGTCAGTCTTAATTCTAAGAATGTTTTTGTTATTGCTTTATTTAAATATTTTTAGAATAGGTGTTTTTTCTCTGGATTGTTTTGTTATCTATTTATTAATAGCCATTTTTAACTTCATTGTAAAAAAATAACTCTATGTTATTGTTTTTCCTGTTTTATTTAGTTATTCTGAACAAAACAATAACTGGATATTACTATGTGAACAGGTAACAGTGAAAATAAAGTTGAGCCTATGTTTATTTTTTAAGGTACATAGAGTCAAGACAATAGTTAATTAATTTACGAGAAAACTATATAAATGTTTTCCCACTCAACATTTATTATGACTGAAGTTTTTCTACTTTTCACATACTTTTTGACGCTATGTTTAGAAATCGAAGTAATTTCTGCATTGAAACTTAAGTTAGTCAGTTACACATGACGTCATCAAAACTGCAGAAAAAAGTGTTACAACAGTTTAAACATAATTTGCTGTATCTAATGACATTACACCATATTAATATGAACGTACAAGGAGCTACTCGCAACATTAGGGTGAATATACGCTATTTGAATTCCAATGGTCCATAGACTAATTTTATGTTTAACTTATTATATTATTGTTTCTGTATGCTTAAACATTAAAGAATATGGTCTTTTATTTGGTCCACATAGTCTATTCACGATAATTGTTTAATTTAAGGCCTTAATAGTTAAAAATAGTTATAAATGTATACTCCTCTGGCCTCCCCATTTCTAGATTATAATGATTTTATGGCCAGATAATTTAAATACGTATGCCATTATGTTATTTTTTAATATGATCATATGCTTTTATAAACATCGAAACATATTTTATCAAAATACACTGTAAAAATATTTATTATTAAAAAGAAAAATAATTTATTTACATGTCATGTTACAATAATGTCACTTCATCTGGCGAAACTCAAAGAAGTAAAATTTGACTTAAAACCGCAAAGGTATGCTTTTTTCCTTGAACTACGCGCGTACAACAGTGTAAAGTTAGAAGCAAGCTAACGACGTTTAGCAAAACTCCAATAATATTGTGTCAGTTTGCGATTCACTCTAGGAAAGCGCGTTTCTGCCAGTCGTTGGAGTATTTCCTTTGGTAAGTCTGTGTTTTTGTATTTTATAGTTACGAAATTGTATATTTGCACAATGCAATGTTTATTGTGTGTAGATGTCATTTATTACGTTAAACGGTGGTGAGAAAAGCGAGTGATGTGGTTTTTGTAGGTTATGTGCGATTTTGTCACTTCTCTGGCGTCACTTCTCTGGCATATGTCATGCCAGAGAAGTGACGCATACATAAGCGCCAGAGAAGTGACGAAATTTTTTTTCGTTAATATTTAATGTTTTTAGGCTATATTTCATTTGTTCTAGATATTCGAGTATAATCAGACACCATGGCGAATGTTAAAAAGAAACAAACAAGGGAAGAGAGGTTAGAAAACAAAGCGTCAAGCTGAAAGATTACGCTACCAAAGAATTAAAAACGATCCGGTTAAAAATGCTGAATTAAAAGAAAAAGAAAAGCAGCAATATAAAAAGAAAAGGGACAAATTAAGAGTATAAATGATATGACTGAAAGGGAACAAAGGGCTGTTAGAAAAATATGGAGAGAGAAGACTAAAAAGCATAGAGATCGCGTAAATATTGTCTTGGCATTAAAATTTTTGTGATACCCGAAGAAGAAATTGATTTTCAAAAGAAGATAATGGAAGATAGCCGACCAAATATCAAATCTTTTACTGGTACACTAAGAGTACCTACATCAAGTACGAGGAAACTATCTGAGCAACACGTTGTACATGAAGAGCCTTAGCTGCTTTTGTAGCAATTTTTGTCCTCACTTCCACTTAGGCGACATTAAATACCCCCAAAATGAAAAAACCAAATTGGATGTTGATGCAGTATACACCGATTCTGAGGAAGACGTGCAAAACAAAATGGTTGCACAAACATCTACTCATCTGATTAATACTATAGACAATGCAGAGACTGCTATGACCGTTGTACAGTGCAAACACAGCACAGTCTTCATATCGATATGTCAGCATTTTACCTGCCCGGCCAATTTAGTACACGAATAGCATTCATACCGCGTGCACTCATCTATCATACAATCATACTTTTATCAATAAATAACAATCAACTAAATCAGTGTATCAATCAGCATCAACTCAAGGTGTAAGGTCCCTAACCATACAACCGTCAAGAATGGAGATTTTGTACTTGTGGATATGCTGGCGTATGTTCGTCAGATTTTGATGAAGAAGAAGGAGAGATCAGGGTAACTTTTTTAAAGATCTCCAATGAAGATGGTATTCTTTTTAGAATAAATGACAAAGACATGTCTGATGTTAAATGGGAACAGATTGTGACCATATTACCGCCATATTGGTGCCAAATATACGTATGAAGGGTAACAGAGTATGAACTACAAGTTTCCAAAGCCAATTGATGTTTTTGAAAAGTAAATTGTTGATTGTTTAGTATTTAAGTAAAAAATATTTAGTTTTGTGGAAATTATTGATTCTGTTCTATGCAAAAAAAATTAAAGTTTTCATTTATACTATGCACTGATAATTTTTAAGTTTATTTGTTTAAATAGCCTCGAAGACTGATAGGTGTATCATTAGATAGTACTATTGTTTTGTTTTGTGAACGAAGTTTCTTTTTTTTCATTTAGAAATTTTATTTAGATTAAAGCGCCTTAAACATGGCTTTTAAGTTTTTAAACGTTTTATAATTAAAATCTATCAAACATTATGTATTGTGATTTTCATCTGAGATGAGACTGATAAGCAGAAAATATTAATTCTGTTATTTGATACGGGTAATTGAAACTTAAGAATCAACAAACCATTGATATTAAAAATAAGGTTGATTTAGAAACTGTGAAGACTGAATGTATATTAAAATATCCAAATACTATAATTTATATATGTTTTATTTAATATGTGTCCCCTTTCTTAGCTAATAATCAACGGCCGTCACTTCCCTGCTTTAATTTGTCACTACTCTGACAATAGTGTCACTCCCCTGGTAACATATTTTCCTCTGGTGCTTATAAAATCCAAAAAAATGTAAAAATCTTCTGGCCCTCATCATTACACATTTAAAAATAGTGTCAAAAAGAAAAATTATCAATATTGAATAGAACAGATTACATTTCCTTCAGGGACACAAAAAAATCAAATACCGTATATTCACCCATTAAGCACATCAAAGTAATACATATGTGGCAATTTACCAACATGTGCTTACAAAATATGCAAGAATATTTGAATTAAATGCCTTCATGAAACTCGTTCCAACGAAACATAGTACGTCTCCACCTTTACTGCCAGATTCCGTAAGATTTCGCCATGATACGACCAGCAACCTATGTATTTATGTAAAATTATTGTTGATATGCAATGTCTACATGCTGAGATAAGAACGAAATAAGAACTTATCTTTATAGCGATCGACGAACGTTAGGTTCCCCAGTATCGCGACGCCTGCCTTCGGGATGCTTTATCATCACCTTTGTATGCAACTCCATATGCGGCGAAGAAAGCTATGTGAAACTTCAGATTTGCAATTGTTTACACCGTTGTATGTACTGCCTGAACTCAACAACGTTTTGTAAACATTTTAATTGGAAGTAACGACTGGTGATATGAACCGATGTTTGCTTCGTGAAAGTATGTACAGTCTGACTAGAAATGCTGCTGATATTAACGTCGCATGCTCTTACGTACATATAGGCGTTATTCTTCGCCTGGTTCCGAGTGCTTCGGCGCGGGAAGTTAAAAAATAACACGCCATTGTTCACAATTTTCTATTTTGCCAACAGTTTGCCGATGAACAATAATAGTATCTTGATCCCACGACGAGACAATGCGATGTGGGCCAAGCAGCTGACACAATTTAATTTGCACGAACCGCCACGACACCACCGCTGTATTAATTGTACCTACAGTAAAGTAATATCTACTTTTTACTCCCACGCTTCCACCTGTGCGATGCGATCGTTTATGCATCCATGTACGTAGAGTAGCTTGTTCTGTGTAAATAACTCATTTACATAAGGATGTAGGAGCCTCGCCACATAAAGAATTCGCGCAGCATCTGCCACCGCGCAGCTGTCGTGTATGTTGCAAGAAGCCACTTATTTCGGAGCCTGTATAAAGAAACTTGTCTTAAATAATCGGCAATATGATTTATAATCATGTTTATATGGATGAAGGAATAGGTTATCGAATTAATTGCATCCATGTTTGTATTACTCATGTATTTTCTTTCATGAGTCAATTACGGCATCAATATCAAGGGTTTACCAACGCGAGGTCGTGTTTGCAGAGGTTAACCGGATCAGTTCGATACACCGCTTTTTAGTATACCTATGATACTGGACTGAGTCTTGTCAATCTCAAGGCAAGATAAGCACCTCAAGTTACATCGATGTCAAGTTTTGTAGACTTTTTAATACCCAGTTCGTAAGAGAGAGTGACGTAGCATTTTCACTGCAAACGCGAACGCCCTAAAAGAAAAGGCAAAACTTTCTTTGCAGAGTAATTTGTTTTTCTAACTATAATAAAGAAAGATAAAACGATTTTTTATAGCGTCTAAGGTCGCATGTTCAGTGTAGCTGCGGTCGGTGCCAGGGTACCAGGGACGTCGCTCGCGTGAACCGTCCGCGTCCCCTCACTACGATACTTACGTTTTGTATGGGACTTGAAAGCACGCCGAATTGCATTCGTTAGCTACGAATTTTATTATATTTTTGAAATAATCTAATCTTTGGCATTAACAAAATAAGAAGACGCATTTTCTTAACACTACGTGACTAAAGTATCTGCTAGAAAGCCGGTCCGCAGTCTTTAGATCCATTGTCATCCATTACAAACTTTTTTAGAGACTTGCTGTAAAATCCTTTTTCTCTATTGCGTCTATCCAAATGAAAGATTAATTTATAACCGAAAATGTCAGGCCTATGAGGGTGGCATGATCATGTCTGATCAAACCCTCTATAAAATAAATAAAGATTATATAAAAAAAAAACGAAAATGTCCACGCCAGGTCTGTACCGTAGGTACCTTTTTTTTCTTTACCAAGAAACTATGTAATTCATTGAGATTACCAAATCAATTAACGATTATCTCAATATTATTCATTGCTATCGACAGCGCAGTTTTCATAGTTTTCAGACATTGTTTCGTGTACACTCGATATTAAAATTGTAAGGTACGTAACTACCGATCGCGTGCTTGTGGCAAAACCTATCTACCTAGTTGGCAATGCTCAATGTTCGGCTCTGTCAGCCAGTCTGTTTCAGAGAGTTGCGAAATATTTTGCAGCTCGCAAGTCGCGACCTCCACGCTTACCATTGTTACTTTTATGTACAGATTATCTACAAACATGTGCCATAGTGTCTCGTGAAAGAAAAATGATGAAAAAAATCTTGTTTCCAAAAAAGAAAGTGAGGAAAACGGTGCGTGTTATAATGTAATGTTATAGATAACGTGTAGTGGTGCACTTAGCGAGAACATTGCACGGGTAAGCTAATCAGATACATTATCTCATATACCTTTGTACTTGAGCCGAATAGAAAGTCATTTCCTCTTTTATTTTTGTAAGAAAACTGTTATCTTGTGAGTTACTCCTGCGTAATCCGATCCGGACTTAGTATTGCGTCTTGCGCATTACCTAAACGCTAGTAAAAACTTATTTCGCGAATACTTGATAGATATGCTCAATTTGTAATGCAGGAAAAACTTGGAGCAGGAAAATAGTTTCAAAATATGCATTTTTTGCACCGAATCGTAGACGCGCGTAAAGTGCTGCTGTCTGTGACATACCGTCATCCATTCGGCTTGCGTCATTCGCTCGTTCTAGTCCAATCACTTTTTTACCTTATTTCGATTACATCAACTAATTTCGCGTTACATCGATACCAGAAGTTCTGTGAAGATGGAAGAATTTCCATTAAAACGTAATGTTCATTTTGCGCAACTTTATAATAGACTATTGAGGGGTTAAGACGTCTTCCATCTAATCAGATGCTTATCATTGACTTCTGATATCGCAACGGACAGTTCCATCTCAATACAACACGATGTTACAATAAACACTTTATTCTATTAATGATTCTGTTGTAAACTTCTACCTATCAATTTTACGAGGACAAAGGAGACATGTTGAAATTATTTGTCTTGTCCGTCAGTCTAAATTATTTCTCAACTTTTTAGGAACGCAAATTCAGAAACGTAATCTCTATTTATCTATACTTAAATCAACTTTTTATATCGTCATAACATTGTTTAATTCTGAGGTCTACCAATCACGTCATTAAGACGCGAAACGAGTTCCAGCCAAGTTGGGGCCGATTACAGATCTTAAACACTTAATCACTGTCATTACGAATGCAACAATGAAAAAACCTATAATATTCTTTCCTCCATATGGCTTATAAGTTAAGATTTCTAACCGCTAAATCGTAGACTGTTACGTTTTATATCGATTCGAATTTAAATCGATTTGGATTGGTGTGGAATCGATTGCTCATTTCTGGTGTGGTATACACTCATTAGAGCCCGTATCGAATGCAAAGATGAAAGCTTTGCCACTCATATTTGTTGCATGTCTAGTGTATGACTACATTATTCGCTTTTCAACGATAATTAGTTACTTTCTCCGGTTATATTTCCGAACTGTTAATAGATTGTACTGGCAGCCAAATAAGTATTTTCGTTGTTTTGTCCTTCACCTTTGACTTCATATTAAAATTAATGAATATTATCTCCGCTCGAGAATTTTATTTAAAGAAAACAGGTAGATACTTCAGGAACAAATGCGATAAGTGAATAGTTAAACACTCCTAGCGTTGGTACTCATTTGCATTTGCAGTGCTTATTTGTGCACACTTTATGCAAAGCTAATGGAGACACCCGGTATCTCCTGCGAATTAATTTTTTATCGGAATAGATGGGAAGAACTTAGTCGTAAAGTAGAATCTAGGAACGGGAAAGTACAAAGCAGACAGAAACTCGGCAAGTTATTACTAGTCACCGTTTTTTTAAGTCTAATCAAATAGTTGCTTTAGTCTATGACATTAAAACTTGGCATAGGTAAATATTCTTGGTATTTTGTTTGGATTCTGACGTCAACAGGTTAAATAAGTAAATCACAGCATATTTTTCTACAAGTAATCGCTTGCTTATTGATTTACTTTCAGCTATAGTTAACAAAAGCGGCAGAATTCCTAGCAGCTCACTTGTTGGGCTTGCTTATACCTTGAAACCGTACATTGTTTGCAAGGGCAGCCATCTACGGAAGAGAAAATTATAATTGATTTTTTATTGTATTAGATTGACATTGTATAAAGGTTCGCTAAATGAGTTTTATCAAATCAATAATGAATGGTATTTACTTTTTCCACTTATATCATCATTTCAGGACTTTAAAGGGTCATTTTCGCGACTCGTTCAAAGATCCTTGTACGGCTATAAAACTATTTTTTTTCTTGCGGCCTGACTCCTCAACTTTCCCATGATTCACTGTGCAAAATTTAAACACATCAAATAGCAATAATGTGCACATTTATGCGTACCAAATAACGAAACTGCTTTCTAAACGCAGCCCGCATTTCCGTGTCGTCACGCTTATTGCGCACTGTTGTCACCGCATAGTGGTCACCAGCACCACTACTATAATATACGAGTACCTCTGATGTAGCTAATTAACATGGGTACTGCACTGACCGACCAGCAGAATTACTGATGTAGCAATTATGCACAGTTAACCAAATTGATTAAAAGTGCGCTACTTGAATACAAGCCTAAAAGCTTGGCTTGCAGTTATAACATACTACTGTTCATGATGTTAGGATTTCTTAGCAGTCTTGCTTGCCTTATGGGCATGGCGTATTTTTGGCACCTAGACACGCCACTGAATGAAAGGCGCAGAGATGTAGCCTACATCCTTAGTACCATACCCTACCCTAGGGTATTGGCACCAAGGTTGACGTTGAATGAGACTCACTTTTATGTTTATCATGGTTCAATTTAGATGTTTTCATCTAAGGCATACGTGTTTTAATGCAATTCATGCATATAGCCTCAATAGTGACAATATTATCTATCCTGAACGTCCGGGGCACCCTGAAAACAATAAGCCCAGGGTGCCTTGTTGATTATCAAGGCATGTAAAGGCTCATGCCTTGATAATATAAGCCAATCAACAGTTTTACGAGAGGAGTAGACAGAACTGATTGATTTATAACTTCACTACATAGTATAAAACAAAGTCCCTATATTGTATGCTTAGACCTTTAAAACTACGCAACGGATTTTAATGCGATTTTTTTTAAATTAATAGATAGAGTGATTCAAGAGGAAGGTTTATATGTATAATACATGCATATTATAGTAGAGAAAACATAAGTATCTACATTGCACCCGTGCGAAGCCGGGGCGGGTCGCTAGTGGTAAAATAAAGTATATTTTATCTATCAAACATTGATTGCAACATGTGCAGCAGAAATTTGTTGGCTTTACTCACGTGCTTGTTCGGGGAATGTCTGCTAATTTCGGACATAAACCGGAGCCCCTACATGAGCTGATCGCAGGCTTTAACGTGTGACGCGGATTTTGGGACCCCGTGTGAACGTTACTAAAGCCTCATTCATGTAAGTAGGTACTTAATACTCGTAAACATATTTACCACTAAAGTTATTTTTAGTAAATACAAATACGTTATTTAGGTATGTATAGCTATCGTTAGCCTCATTATTGTCCTGTGTGCCGTCTATGCCTAAATGGTAGAATTGTTGTTTCCAGAACGCACGGTAGAATTGAAATTGAAAAAAAAAAAACAAAAAGGTTTGAAGGGTTCGCAGGGTTCGCAGTTAAAAATACAAAGCGCGATTGTTTGATAATATCTAAGGGTAACGAGGCTTGCAATTTTATTTGGATTTTATTCAGAACCTAAAACAATGAAACAGGACCTTTTTTGACCCTAGCTCGTTAGTTTTAAATTAGTCTGTTATAAAGTTATTTTAAGAAAACGACATTACTCGTGCTTTTATTTATCCTTCAGTTCTGTAAATCACATCTAAATTGACTCATTTGATTACCTGCCTACGTACTAGATAAATATGGCCATGTTGTGTGACGAAAGTCGTTACTTAGATACCATTTGTTTTTTTCGACCTCGAGACATAAAGCCTAGCTTATAAAGTTAGTTATTTGATTACCCCCACGCGCGTGTCTTTTTATTTTAATAAAGAATTTGAAAAAGCCAAGTCTGCTAGACATTCAACCGTCAGTTTCAGTGTTACACGAAGGTATATCGTAATAAATCTTATGATGGTATTATCAATAAGGTATTGTCTCAAGGAATAACAATCGCAAGCGTAGTGCTGGCCACCTGATAGTTATGATGAAGTCATTAATCGTGCCATTGGAGGGTTAACACATAGGTAATCATAATAACAAACCAGTTGGTCAGCAGTGATATCATGTGACTTTTACTGAGAATAATGACTTAAATACCAGCTATATACTTGATCTAGCTGCTAGAATCCGCCATTGTTCAATGATAATACTGGTTAATTATATCTGGAATGTCCATTTATTCGTAGGGTGTCTTTGCCACAAACGATAGGATTTTAATAGCACACAGAGATACTCAATATTTTAGACATGGGTTATTTGAAGGAGAATATAATTAAGATGAAATAAAGAAAAGATGGATGCTTCAGGCAACCTTCGAACGAACGTCTCTACAATTTAATTAACCGTGTAACCTTTGAAAAATTGGTGTACCTAGTTACCTGCCTACATTATAATTGGGTTTGAGGTTTCTTTTGTAATTACGCTGGAACATGTATTAAGAAATCCAAGAACCTTGAATTACTCTTATCGACTTTCCCGAATTTTATTTCAGTAACGTCACGTATTAACCTAATGAAGTAATGATGTACTTGTATTATTACAGGAGTCATTGTGACGTAACTGGTAAATACCATGTCCAGATCATGATTTCCTCACTCGTTAGTCGTTAATGATGGTCATCTAACATGCTAATGTTTAACCAGCGTAAAACCATCACAACAAAAAAGAAAATGTATCTTTCTCCTTGGACATAAATAGCACGTACATTCAGGAAAGTTTGTTTATACACTCCCAAGCCAATTGATAAGCACGATAAATAATGACATAAGATGACTTACGAAGAGATAACTCATAGATATCAATAACGTTCATAATGGCGTTTGTCATAATGAATAAGCTAAACCGGTATGTCCAACAATAGGTTGAATAATAACCGATTGTGCAATCCACTTACGAATGATTTTATCTCGATCATCAGCATTACCGATGATTTTTAATGGACACTGGTTCTGCTACCAAACCTATCTTCATACCGATCCTATCTTAATATCGATTTAATCGGTTCTAGCATTTCGTGATTCGAAAGACATTACTCTTATTGATGGGCTGTTAATAGTGGTAATTATATTACTTTTGCATGGATGATTTAATTAATTTATTAGAGGATCTTCGCATATCGTTCATATCTTATCTTATCTTCTGAATACACAAGTAAAATTATTCGTCATTCAATTCACCAAATTTTTTCTTGGAACATCATTTAGGAAAACTAAGATCCAGATGTAAGAAAACGTGTCGTGGCTTCGCATAGCAAATTAATTTACGACAGAGATAGAAGAATAAATTCTCATTTGGTCGAGTCGCATTAATTTTGCTCTACTGTCCCTGTTAATGCTTTTTTTCCCTGGCGAGGACAAACTGGGTCTTGAGAACTTATTAAAGAGATATCAATTATAAACCTCAGCTTTAGAGACTTAAATAGAAAATCACACTCTTTCATCCATAACTAGTGCTGTTCCGATTATTTGCAGTTGACTCATCCAATACCTTTCTATGAGAATGAAAACGTTTGATCGATTACACGTGCAGATTAGAAACTGTATCATCCTATAAGGCATAAATAAGCTAATTGCAGTTTTCCTATCAACATCTTACCTAATGACGCTGCTACGCCAGTTTAAGTAGAAACCTTAGCAGATCTAGATCGCTCTATTTTTATTCGAGCTGATCTTGACTCGAACAAATTAGCCGCCATGGTTGTGAACTGGTGTAACCAATATGCATCGAGGTGTGTACCTACCCAGCGGTTTTCTAATGTGATATCGACGATCGCGTCCGGTCGGGGTTTCATTTCGCCGAGCCGACTCCAATGCTACTTCGTTGTGACCAGTTTTTATATAGGACACTTGCCACTGTTGTGATTATACAAAGATAATCCAATAGATACTTCATAAGCATATAACAGGTCGTTTTCTGATTTCGCAATAATATGTCTTTGAATATTGTTAGATAGTTGTCGAGTTGTTACAGACATTAACTTCGTAACAATTGATATCAATTTGGATTGATTTACAATCGACTAATTTGCGGTTTGTATTGTTGATAACTATTGATTGAAGCCATAATGATATTGTAGAACTTTCGAAAAACAAGTTGACATAGCCGATCGAGTTTCTTAGAATTAGTGCTCGAACGATCAAACGGAGAGAAATCCACTAAGAGCCACTAGAAGTCTAGTTTGCTATACTTCTCTGTCAAACAAACTTGCGACCTGGCTTGATAAATTTACTGTCTTGATCTTTTCGTTGTACCTTATCGAAATATTTTGACTGGCGCGTATTATTCACAGTAACTGGTCACACTACACCACTGTTATACCAACACTGTTATTAATATTAATAGCGGTGGACGCCAGTAATATTATGTTGTGACTTGTCTTAGTTATATCCTGGCACAAACTGAACTGTGTATTAAGTGCCCAGATAATACAAATTATTTCGAACCTTCTTCGCTGTGGAACTCTAGCGGTAAGCGAACAGACACTAATAACGAAAGGTGAAAAGGAACATCTAAATGTGCAAATAGACTAATAGTCTGTTATTTGGAACTAGTTCACCTCCTAATTCAGCTCAACGATGCTCGTAAATAGTGTCAATTATTTTCGTGGTTCGTGACAGAGGTGATTACATATTTTGTTATGGAATAGGCGACATGACACGTCGTTAACCTATTTATGGGAAAGCTAGTGGGTCGCGTTTTCACTATGCCCCACCCCGCGGATCCCTGAACATGACCAACCCTTTTGTGGCACGCGAAACGGGTGGAGAACAATTTGAAACACACTGCATTGCCTAGTTCTTCCCTGCAGTAAACTTTTAAGTTGATTTGTTCATGCAACATTTTTAGTACCTATCTGTACGGTATAATAAAGACCACGGCCAGATTATTGATGGTAGTAAAGACAGTCATCGCATCGGCTCACATCCTTAAAATTGCATTCCCAAAAGAAAGCGAGTTGTTGTTGTCGAACTACGTTCTGCGGTTTGAAACTATTTACGTGAAATAAAAGTTTATGGTGCAGAACAACAATTGTGCAAGTTTGACTTGCATTTATTTATTGTTTATCGACACGATGTGAAAAGTGTACAATGTGCATTAGACTTTCCATTCGTCAGCTAATTCATGGAAAGAGTTCTGCGCAGAAAGTCACAGTAAACTTGAAAAAGGTTGAAAAAACACACAAAATAAAACTGCACATCGCTTGATTGACAGCCGCTGCAATAGACACTTTTTATTCAACGCGACGCGCTCTACTTACCCACTGAACGTAGTACGCTAATTTTAAGACAAATTCGTGACAATTAACCGTAACCATGGTAGCAATTTAAAAATCGTGACAGTCACATTTATAGCAGATTTGCAGCCATGTCTTATTGGCTCGATACTAGCAAATGTAGTATTAGCTATTTTTGAATCGATGTTCAAATATCGAGAGGTTTCGCTGTGTTACATAACTTTCCCTATAACAAACGTAGCTTAATTATGTGCACACGAGCGTACATTAATGTTCACGACTTGATCGCTAATGCCAATTTAGTTGATATTATCGGCTTGTGGTGCATATTATGTGTGTATTACCAAATCTCTTTGTCTTTCGGTTTTGTAATTGATAATCGTGAGTTTATCGCTTTCGATACGATGCGATTAATTTCACATAACGATCTTTGACGTCACTTCAAATAATTTATTTCGTCACCTCCATATCGCTATCCTCGAGAAGAGACTAACTTGTTTTTGTGTAAAGTTCAAGTGGACCAGGGACCACCTGTGGCGTTGTCTGGTTTTCTCTGAAATGAGCTATTTTTGTTGAAAAAGCATTAAACCGTCTCAATATTTTTGTCAGAAGAATGGAAGATACCTACAGAATTTACAGCAGTTATTATATCAAATTATAATTCTGCGCGTAAAGAAAATACTTCATTGCTTCTAAGGATCCCTATTTCCGCAGAACATGATACAATCACATTATACGGACGATATTATAAAAACCAATGTGGTTTCTCCACACCGCAGACTCGGAAGTACTTACCAGAAGTGCAGTATCAATAAAATTATTCTTTTATAGCCAATATATGGACTGCGGAGTAAGACATAAGCTTTCAAAATTGCCTTAAACCACATCGCTAGGTATCGATTTCTTTTCGATGTTCCGGTCCAATTTCACTTCGGTATCGATTAAAGTTTATAATCTGTATAAGTACTTTTGTGCATATATCCATATATTGCCCCCGGCAGCAATTTGCTTGTTAATATTGAGTTGTTGGTTGGTATTTTATAATCGATACTAAAGGAGAAAGCGATGACGCCGGAAAGTAATCCTTTGCCATAGTTCACGGCTTTCATCAATCAGTCGCCATAGACAGGATCGCCTACATTAAGAACCCGTTTATTTCTGATACAACTAGACATGGTTGTTTAATAACGAGTCCTTTTTAATAAATATTAAAATTGCTTCTGAATAAGTTGGTGTCTCGGTTATGTCGGGGTCTCAATTAGCCAGGCACGCCTCAGAATTTGAAAGTGATAGTATTTGTACGTGTAAAGTTATTTACTTTTTGCTGAATTTTTGTACAACAAATGAAAACGCCCTAATTTTTTATGCTTTGGGTATCCAATCGGCATGGAAAATTTCAATTACCTACGGTCTCAAAATCGTTTAGGAGGTACACGCGAATACATCGTGAGGGCATCACGAAACATCATTAGGTATCAAATAAATTATTCGTATGAATCGTGATGTACTTTCGTAATAGGTACGCGTTAAACGTCTGTCACGTACAATATCTCGGACGGCGTCGGATTTTAATCGGCGAAAGTAGTTGTGTTGCGTGTTGCGCGTGCGCAGAAGTTTGATCGTTGCTGCGGTGTTACCGTTATGTTAGAAAGCACAGAAGGTAGACTACTAATAACACGTGGTTTTGTGCGTCAAGAGCATCATACGTTAAATTAGCCTCAAGAGCCCAATGGCAAGATGTCAAAATGGATGAACTTCGATCACCAACCCACTACCTACAGGAGCGGATTCTAATTTCCCGATTTTCTCAAGAGTCTTTTTTTGAGGATGGACCTTCGGTACTTGCTCTTTTGGTTGGCATACACTATTCGTATGGGTAAAAGCGTCGTTTTGTAGTAACCGACGCAATAAATGTCAGCAATTTGCCTTTTCTAGTGTTAAACAACTGTTTCCCCTTTTAAATTAACATGGAGGAATTGAATGTTAATGCATGTAGATTAAATGGAGAAGCAGGCAAAGGCAATGTCATTACGTTCAATCTTAGTGACTCATGGTCGTGGTCGTGATGATACAGTAATTTTGGAGTTGAACAGAAATAGTGAATGATAGAGAAGCAGTACATGGAAATTAAAACTTGGAGAATTGATTACAAAACATCACAAAAGTATCACAAATTAATCTTATTTAAAACTAATCTGATAGTCTTTCCTGAAATTTGCTCTACTTGTTCATGTAACCACACGATTAATTCATTTTGAAATTACAATTTACTCCGAAGAGAACCGTTACTGAAAATATCGAAACAATTCTATTAGATGGACTATTTCGGGTCCAAATGTATAATTGTCCTGATTGAGTCGGTGCTGTAAGTCATTACGCGATCAAACCGCGTCTATCTGTTCTGCGGGCTGAAATCGCTAACGGGCTTTCATTACCACATTTACACAATTGAACATTGTCAGTACGAATTGCGAAATTAGATCGTTGTTAAATTGCTTTTCGTCATATGATTTAGTAAATAACCGTCAAAACTGACAGGTGTGTTATACGCAGACGTAATAACATAGATTTTGATTTCATGTTACGTCTACTCCCATTGACGGTAATTGTGTTATTATGTTCCTACCTTCAATACATAATAACAATTTTTGTACTTACACATAAATTTTGCCATAGCCGTACTTGTATGGCGTGACTGTTGGACATTCATTAAATTGATGAAATGGCAATTTCGACGGTGCCTCACCTAATTTTGTCAAACGTTCTAATTTATGGAGAGCGATCTAAATGTACGCTGCTTAATTACCTCTCGAGACTGTAAATTGGCAAGTTCCTGTGTTTTAAGGCTTGAGGTCAACAACCACGCCCGTTGTGAACGCAGACGTCACCGATTACTCTCGCTTCTTTCCACTCCGACACAAGCGGGTTACTGTGTCACTTTCTTCGTCTTCCGCCACTGATTTTATCAATACTTATATGTTTCATTATGCAAAATATATTTAAAACAGTATAAGTCACGTCACACGCTAGCAAACCAGGCCTTTCCGCAGGGAAGTGACACTAAAATGTCAACAATAAATCAAGAGATCGGATGACCTGACGGAATTAATAAAGTTGGGTAGTATTTCAAATTGCGTCTTTAAAGGAAATCAATATAATTTTGTAACCTTTAATAAGTAAAAAACCATAGCACAATCAAGAACGCGGTCTATAAAAGCTTAACACATAAAGACTAACATCCCGTTCTCAAAGATATCGGATGCGTGCGTTTCGCTAAATATATCAGCTCACCAACTGTTTCATTGGTTAATTAGCGAGGCAAACATGTTTCGTTTGTTTTAATCACGTTCTGATGACTTATAAAACTTTCTTTATAAGTGCATTGTCAAATTTCTCTTTGCAAGAACGCGTGCCATTCTCTTGGTAGTCGGCACAATGGATAAATTAGTGTGTTTCCTATTGTTAACACCCAAGTCGAGAACTTCCATAATTACAGCTCTACTCTGAAACACACACACACGAAACACACGAAACTTTAAAAAACAACTGCGTACTAACGAGACAATTTTAATAAAAGCTTAGAATTTTTGGTTACATCTGGGCCATTACGGGGCCATCTGGAAATCTGGATCCGTAGACCGCAGACTGCAGTACGAGTATAATGCAATTAAATGAATGCAGTCTGAGTAGCTTTTGGTGTTGATATACACAAAGTGTAAACTGTCAACCGTTTACTGGAACCGCACGTGCAAAACTATAATGTGCTGACAATGGAAATTAGAAAACTGTCTAAGTGGTGACAGGGTAATAGTTTCTATGCAAACTTCCTGCAAGCTTTACTTGCTTCGCCCTACGAGCAAAAACATCGTCAGTATGTTGATACCTACATTTTAGAACATTTTTTCGGTATGGCAGTGTCATTAAAAGGCACAGAAGACAACAGTTCTTCTACATTCTACACATCACTAATTAACAATATTTTGAAAATTGGTGCTAGATATGGCATTTGCTTGTACTTTATAATAGACATAGAGCTTTTAATCCTCTAACAGCCAACCTTGCGTGGACGCCGAGCAAACTTGACTTTTTTTTTTGTTCCGGGGTGGAAAATCCCCACGGATGTCCTCCGCCCTGGGGTGGGTGGAGGGGTCTATCAGACTCGCAACTGACTAAAAACCACCCCGGTGTTGCCTTCCCACACTTGTACCATCAAGATCATGATCATGGGAACTAGTGCGCCTTCCACGATCCCCGGCTAGTGCTGCGCCCGCGTCCGCGGGCCTCCTCAACTTCACGGGGGGAGTGAGGTGTAGAACTCCCCCCGCGACGTCTAATAGGGGCGCGCGCGCAACACTACGCACCACAGCCTCGGGTCCAGTTATATGGGGGGGGGGGGCGGACGTTACCAAGTCCGTCGTCTCTCTGGACCCTTTTAGGGGGGGCTGGAGGAGTGCGTTGTCCGCCCTCCGCCGACGCCCGGTACGTCTGCTGCGGGTCGGGAGAGTGGTCTCGACCTCCCTTTCCATTGCCATTCTTTGAGCACCAGTCGGATCGCCTCGATGGATGGTAGCGAGGCCGGCCGGCGGTAGGGCGTAAAAGCTTGTCCCGCCACTCCGCCACCAGAAGGAAACTTGACCTAGCTGAACTGTTATATCCAGTTAATGATTGGCGTTGGATAACCGCTAAATGTTTTTTAGTAGACATCCATAAAGTCGTCAATCATTTGAGAATTGCGTGGGATAACCGCTAAATATTTTTTAGTAGACATCCATAAAGTCGTCAATCATTTGAGAATTACCACTAACATCTCTATGCATAATTCAAATGGCTGTAGGTGTCTTATTATTCAAATAATATGATGAAAAGAAAATTACAATTTTTTCATAATTTTGTTTATCGCTGAGAAAATTAGCAGGTATTTCCAACGTGTCAGTTCTTTAACTTAATAATATGAATCTTTTCAAGCCTGCATGATTTGTGTCAAAATATCGTAAGCTGCCACGCTTGAAGTTCTACTTATTTTTGAAGGTAAAAAGCGTGACGGACATGTGTGTACAATAATATTCTGAGTGATGGAAAACAAGCATTAATCTTTTTATTTTTAAATTGCTTAATTGCTTCATCTTGCGTTTCCTCGGCCTATTGCGAGAGTCTGCTTGGAATAACCGGTCTACTTCCTTTATCCATAATCTTTTTGCTTTGTAAATGGCATCACAGTGTTAAGATTTGTCCGTTTTTATCTTAGTTTATCCAGCCAGATGTAACGTAACCCATGGGAGGCAAAAATCTAAACAAAGATCATTTTGCAGTACTGCTTCAAAAATACAGCTGAATACGTTCCCTTTGTATTCTATTAACAATATTGTATTAAGTTCCGCTTTACCCACGAAATAACCTTAGCTGTCGCAATATCCACATGCTCATTATAATTATTCTTCGAGTCGAATTGCCGAGAATGTCGTTGCAATTGCAAAGCATTATGTGTGTCAATGCTAATAACAACAGGCGAACACCCACTCTACACTTAAGGTCGAAGTTTAGGTGTACATTTTGAAAGCACTGACTTTGATGAACTCATCTCACATGGAACCTTCATTTTATATCGCAAAGCTGTGTCGGTTACAGATAGGTAAACCCTATCACTATGTCTGGAGGATTGGCAGTCACACCCACCTGTTTGCTAATGGCGTCATATCCCGATTACCATTGCGATAGCCGTTGCTCGCTCATGGAAACTGGGAGAGGCCCGTGTTCAGCAACACGCTCCTTCTATACTCATTGGGTAGTTACACCATTCCTATATATTTACATAATCTTTTACCCTCTTAGCTCTTAGTCTTCCGAGACTTTTACGAAGTACCTACTTGTCTGTACACTTTGCATACAAACTTTCTCGTTTAAACGTAGTACTCGTAAATAAAGACTTCAATGCATTGGTTTATACGTCTACGTTCCACATTTATTTGACTCCTTTTATAGAATGAAAGACAAACATTTGTTATTTGCCTTTCCTAAATGGAAGTGAGCCATGTCCAAACAAGTTACAGGCTTCTGTTACAATTGTTCGTGTAGGTTGACACAGCCGAGGTTTTTAGAAACATTTTCTTTGCATACAAAAAGTGACATACACACATCAAAAGTATCTAGGGATCAACATATATTTTTGCAATAACTTTTCTCCTGATTGATATTAATTAAAATTTTCTTTAAGGATTCATCAAATAAAGTGTTTTCGTTTGTCACAGTAACGATAAACCAAGTCACCTTTGCATTAATAAAGAAATTTGCCATTTTCCTAATAAAGGGATTTTTGACATTTGAACCACTAACATTAAAGTTCGAAAAAAAGACTGAAATAACAGTTTTCTTTAAAATTTTATTGGGTAACTTAAACAATTAATAATCCGTGTTTCTACCGCGAACACTAACAACACAAGAACATCGGTTTGGCATACTCAAAATGAGTTCATCCAAATCACGCTGTGGAATGGCCGCCCATGTTCGTTGCAACAACAAAAAAAGGTCTTCTTGCGACTGGATACCCTCCATATTCGGCAGAGCTCTTCTCTGTAGCATATCCCATGCATGCTCAATCGGGTTCAAGTCTGGCGACTGAGCAGGCCAGGGCAGGACATTGATGTTAGCTGCGGCGAGAGTCTGTCTTACAACTCTTGCGGTGTGCGGTCGTGCATTATCATGCATTAACTGAAATAAGGGACCGATTTGCACTTGTAGAGGAACGATGACGTCTGATACAATCGTCTCAGCATAAATTTGAGCGTTGAGGTTGCCTCTGATCCAAATCAACTCAGTTCTTCCGCCGATCCAAATACCCGCCCATACCATGATGGTTCCACCACTATAAGGATGGACTTCCTGGCAGGATTTTAATCGCTGTTGGCGTCCAGGGGTTCTCCAGTGTCGTATACGTCTTGTATCCGGTCTCATACCAAAACGAGACTCATCAGAAAAGCACACGAAACGCCATTCTTCTTCTGCCCAATTTCTGTGTTCAAGAGCCCATTGATATCGAATCCTACGATTGTGCATTGCTATAGGTGGTACCCGTAGCGGTCTTCAGGAATGAAGGTTCACTTCATGCAAGCGGTTTCTGACTGTTTGGTCGCTAATTAAGTTCCCTGAAGAGTGATGAAGCCTCACGGCTAACATCATGGCGGTTATTGTTGGAGCTCTTCGAGTTAAGATTTGAATGTATCGGTCTTGTCTCCGTGTGGTGCAGCGATACCGTCCTCCATGGCGCTCAGCCACGGTACCAGTGCTTCGGTAACGTGTCCAAAGTCGACTGATAACACTCTGACTTGTATTCAGAGCTAAAGCCACAGTACGTTGCCGGGAACCAGCTTCTATCATTCCCACGGCTCTGAGCATTTCTTCCCTGCTTAAATGACGTCGCCGCTCCATAATAACGTTGGTTTTAATCAGTAGTAGGGAAACAGTAGCACTAATAATGTCTTCAATGCGTTGTATGTTTTTATAGGGAAAATATTGACAGCTTATTTTCATCTTTTACTCGAATTTGATTGAGAGTTCCTGATTCAAATTATGAAATGCACCAAAAAGGATCCATATAAATTTATAAAATCATAAATTTATTACAAAGCCACATCTCAATCTCAAGAAATCCGCATAAAAATGCTTGATCCCTAGACACTTTTGATGTGTGTATTTCTCTAAAGCTTTCACATTATTGTTATATCATTGGCGCCCCATGATTCCCATAAAAACAGGGAAAGTATGCAATCTACGTGCCGCTGGAGGCGGCCGGTCGTCACGCCCATCCTACGCCGACTGTGGTCCGAAAGAAAGTGAAATTATGTTTTAGTGGACATCTTTGTCTTACGTAATAGTGCGAGGGTGGACACTTCGAAATATTTCTTTTTTATGTCAGGTTTGCTTCAACACTGCTCGGGGTCAAAGAAAACACAATATATAAGCTGCTTATCAGCCTGCTCATTTAAGATGTAAAAGTCAAAATAGCGGAAGGGCGTGTAACGCGACGTTCTTCCAAAAAATTCCGATGTGTGCAAACAACTTACTGCATGCAAGCTTTGAAATGCTTAAAACATCTTACTTTTTTGAATTGATTACTAGCAAAGGTTGGTTATTCTGTCCGGCATGATATAATTAATGGTCTAAGTAAACGTTCTAAAAAAAACGAATTGGTGGAAGGGCACAAACTACTCGTTCACGGTTGCTGGACAGCGCCCTCGCGTCCGAGGTTAGAACGATTCGCACGTGCACCATTAGAAAAAGTCAACAAAAAGCCATCACGATACCTGGTTGTTATTACAAGGAAGTAATTACCATGCCGCTGGCAAGTTGTTTGACCCCAACTTTGAAAATTAGTTGCTATTGAGAATGATCTTAGCTCCAAGGTGACTTTGGCAGTTATGCTCAATTTGGTGTTCAGTTTTCTAGGTAAGTGATTATGTAACTTATTATGTGCTGAATAGTACTAAAACGTTCATCGTTAGTTTATGCTCTAGGTCTTACAACAAGTTATTTTAAGCCACAAAAGGTCTTAAAACCACTGTAACTCGTTTAATAAAATCCTACTGAATATCGACGTTATTTCTGTCGTAAATAGCTCTGTAGGCTTAGCCAAGTTACAAACGTTTCGTATCGAATCTCTTTCTACAATCGTTAACGCCTCGGCGTAAGCGATTGTAGAAAACGCTAAGTTGCTAGCCAACTTGACACGACTGAGTCGATCGCTCGTTCTACAATGTCAATAGAAAAAACCTATACTTTAGTCTATGGCAAGCGTTCCTATTAACGTCAAATTAACGTCAAAGTTACAGTTCAAATCGTTGTTGTGTTTTCTTTGTGCGCGGGCTGAACTTTTGTTTTGGTTTGTTAAATAAAGGAATAATTGTTGTGATAAAAAGTAAGCGAATTAAGGTACAAGTTCTTCTTATAATTGGTTTATTTTAATATCACAGTGCGGAATGAAATTTAAAACATTACTGTGAGCCGAAATGTTATACATGATCCTGCCTTTGAACGAAATATACCTTAAATGAAGCAGCTATTATAAGATGGAGTCTAGATCTCGAGCAAGCCCAACACCATTCGCAGCTTTATTGGAATTCATGGAAAGGTACGTAAATTATTAGTTGGTTCGTAAATAACTTCCTTTGTTATTTAAAAATCTATGATAGGTACTCGGGCACTTGAAAGTTTGAAACATAAACAATGACGTGATATGCGACATGAACTAATACAAATACTTGAGGAACAAACAAAACAATTATGTTTGACCCTTTACTTAATCAATAGACCGTTTCCTTGGTCAAGCTGGAATTGAGGAAAGAGGGTTTGATGTTAGATTTTTTCTTTACTATATTTTCTTTTTTACACAAGTGTAATTTTTTTTAAATTTATATTCCTCATCTTTTTCAGGAACCACCATCAGACAGAAACTCTATACCACCAACAACCAGAGATTCTGTACATACTGTCTGTCCGTCCCAAATTTCTGCCACAGATGAAATTATGTTGGATTTAATGCCATCTTATTCCATACAAGGTACATTTTACTTTTATTTTAAAGATGCAATGTTTTGGCTAATGAATTCATTTGGGCACAATTTAATATATGACTATAATTATTTATTTTCAGCAACAACAGCATCTACCGTCCCTCTTTCACTGTCACCTCCCACCAGAGGCATACTGGGAAAAAAATATCTCAAGAGGGAGGCTGCGATGGGAATCAAGAAGAATTGAAATGGAAGAAAACCAAAGTCAAATTTAAGTCGTTTGGCTCATACTATAGACAATTTGATAGAAATTTTACCACAGTTGAGGCTGTCATCATTTCCTTCGACAGATATTATCCCTAAAATGTCTTATGTAGTGATACTGGTCTCAGCTGTGGGCTATTGAACATTTCAAATTGCCAACAATATCAGAGTAACAATTAATTTTTATTTCAATTGTTTGCTATTCCAATCCTGTTTACTTTTCCCTTCTCTAAAATGCTAATGTAGGTACAAATGGTATGGATCATTTTTGTTTGTTTTCATTAGTATAATTGATCTTTTTTATAGTATTGAACAAAACCTATTTTAATTTAGACTTGAAATGTAAGAACTGTAGGTAACCAATATATATGTACAGTAACTGTTGGTAATTGGTAACAGGTAATTGATTTTTGTGTAAGTAAAATATTTTCTAACAATATTATCTAAAATGTATTGGGTGAATTGTAAAAACCAAGTATTACATAACTGAAACATCCTTCCTCTCTATCTACCGTGCAAGCACCCACCATATTTTGAATGTCAGTGTTTTAGTAAAAATAATAAACTTGTTTGTAATAATATAGCTTTTTTATTTAATATCTTAGTAAATTACAAATAAAATTAAGGGGGTCATCCATAAGACAAGGGACAAGGACAAGGTACAGTATAAATTAATATTTTATCTACCATTAGAACATTTAATGAATGATGCTCTTCATCGTTAGGCTTAACCAAAGCTACATGGGTACAATTCTATGCACCCAAGTACACCATACCGGCCAAATCTTTGGAACCTGAAACAGTATTATTTGTTCATTTAAATTTAATGTGTATTATGTAACATGCACTTAATAATTTCAATATTGTTAAATCGTTTGTTAAGTACTCACTCTTGTTTTATAAATGCTCTGTCTTGTCATCGCAATGCCATAATCGCAGGGTGGTTCAAAGCATCAACAACTTGTCTGATGCACCGACTTGCTGTGCGTTGGTCAAGATGTTGAGTGCCGCCAACAAGTCGCTGATAGGATCCTGTGGCTAGGAAACTAAGAGCGCACAACACCTAAAACACAAACATTTAGGAAATGAAAATTTTAATTAGGTGATGAAAAATTGGTAGTACTATATTATCAGTCATTACATTATTAAGCACTTGCCTTAACTTTTAAGAGAATCTCGTAGGTTCCCTTTATTGAAGTTTTGTGCCAGATTTCTTGACAAAGGGCTTGGAAAGTCGATTTGTCTAGCCGAAATTGCTGCACAAATAAAGTTTCCGGCATTTCGCGTATTGTTTCCATGCACTGACGATTTATGCCTCATTTTCGGCGCCTAAGCCACACTCCTTCATTATGAGCGCACCACAACATATTTTAAGTGCTAAATAGTAAAAACAGTCCAAAATTATGGGAAATAAACAAAGCATTTCTCGATCTCAACACAGCTGATTCATATAGACGCCATTTTTTTATCGTTTTCTCCTGGGTCTCGGCGATCGCTTAGTAGTCGTTCCAAAACTTCGACATCGTTTCGTTAGCGCTTGTCAAAACTGTAACTTGGCTACCATTAGTATGGGATGTAGCGATCAACATTGTAGAAACGATTACATTCCATTCTATCATTTTGAACGTTACGATAAGTTGTAAACTTGTCTACGACTTTTCTATTCGTTTGTTCTGACCACGTGACATAACGATGAGATGACGTCATTCCCATACATTTGATTAAGTTTCTACTAGCGTTAACGATTGTAGATTGTCAACTTGGCTAAGCCTACTGCTATTTACATAAACCTAACATGACCCTGGTGGCTGGTACTAAGGCCACGATAACCATAAAGCAGAAGATTACTGTAAAATCAGTATAATACAATTATATACCTTCAATATGCAATACTATCTCTGAACATTCTACGAAGGTTTACACGAAATTATTGTAATATTCGTAGGCGGTGACGTTGGTGGCTGGTACCGATGCGCCATAATTCACAATGCCATCGGATAACCTCACGACGGTGACTGTTTTCGTCAAATATCGATTGTCTCGTAACCACACGGAACGATAAACACTACCAACGCAACCGATGAGCATCGACACTTGATGAGCAGAACCAGCGTGGGATTGAGGAAGACGGACAGTCAATCGTGGACTGCTAATGTGATAATTACCATTCCATATTGTATTCTGAAAGCTATTGTGGGTCTTCATTATTCAGCTGACGCAGCTGCTGTGTAATTTTTTTTTCACGTAGGCTCATTGTTCGATTTTCTTTACAAACTTTTCTGCTTCATTACTCTTTGCTCGGGTTGACGAAGTGTTATAGCCACCGTTTTCTACTATACATGATAAAACTTTCTTCTGGGTACCCTCAATACATATTTTAAGTTGGTAAAAAGCACGGATGAGCTACGTAAGATCTTCTTACTGAGACACTGAGCTAAGTGGAACGTATACGTCCTAATTACACAGGTAATAAATACTAAGTCACGCGATGTCGCGAGATCGCGAGAAAAAACACACGGAAATAGTTTTTATATTCTTCATAATACCTACTTGTGCTAAAATAAGAAAGAGTGAACTAATATTTGAATCATTTTTCGGCGCTGGAAAATTTTCCGTCCATATCTAAAGAATGTGGAATTTTCCGCCTTTCATTTTAATCCAATACACTTCTGTCTAAGTAAAATTCACAAAGCGTACTTGCTCGACTTATCCCGGCTAAATGCCAAGACCTAATCTTCATTTTTGTGTCTGGTCTTTTATCTTAAATCTGGAAATGGCTAAAGTGTCTTATAAACTACAAATATTGCATCTCGCATCGTTAGTTTTAAATGTAATTCATACATAACCATAATTCAAGTGTCAACCACCATATCCAACTCGTTATCTCATACAACAATACGTGTTTAAGAAAAATAATTGCCTCCTACATCTTCCTTTCCAAGCAACTGTGTCCGGTAGCAATGAATTCGTGTGGCAACTCTTATAATGAGACAAGCTCCGAATGTTAATGCTTGTACACGCAACTACAAACCGGCAGATTTTCACGCATTATTTATGTTACATGTTGGCTAATAGTGGTCAACGATGTTGGCTTCTTGCTTGATTTCGCATAACAAGTGCAAACGCAATTATCCGAAACTGGAGCATAACTGCTTTGCAAATGTCCGCTGATGGATTGAATACCGTTGCTTCAGTGACGACAGGTAACCAGGGTACGCATAGACCTATTCAGTGGTCAAGAAGATTTGATAACCAACTGACCCGGACAGTTATTATTACATTTACTTAACTTTCCAATCAATTATTCTCAAATCTACCAGCAAAGCAAGTTTAAAAATAGGAAATGTGTTTTTAATTTTACAAGTGATTGGAAGTCTCGTAGTCAGCAACAGTGATTGTTTCCAGCAAATTCGTTTCAGTATACAATGCTCTAACAGCTGAGTCATTTGAAACACTGGTATATTTCATTAAGTTATTTAACGCCGCCACGCCATGTTTAAATATCATCAGGTTGCCCCATCCAGCATCCAGATACAGATTACAAATCGTGCAGCTGCAGAGTTTTTGGTCTCCGCTCCGACTGCAACATCATTAAACTTTTTTAAACACTGATTGTTTCTTATTTTGCAAGTTTTCTATTTGATCGTGCTCTACATTTGGATCAATATTGACGCATGAAATACTTGCTTCACTACAATATATCTGGATAAGATAACAGTTCTATTCTACGATTTTCACATACAGGCCGCAAAAACATGTGTGCAGTTTTACGCGATGCTTGAACATTACGTAAAATGAGAACTATAACAATGATTCTATCTAATCTAACAAAAGACGAGCTACATAAGTTTGGCGGCGGCGTTCATACTGACAATTACACAATCTAATTGCTGATGATGTAAGGTTTTGTTTGACGGAATAATTGTATGTTCTAGATAACCCAAAAAATATATGGAAATACTGTTGATTAACTGACGCCTCCGCCCATATCATCGATTCCATTCATCACTTCATCATTCTGTTGAGTAGTTACGTCCGTGCCTTGCAGAACTTAACAAATAATGTGTTATGTCGACACCAGTCCGTCACTCATCTAACGAAGATGATGAAATGGATATGGATCTCGATTTTGCCCTGTCATTGGGCGTTTTAAAGAATGTGTTACACTATCGTGTAATTACTTCCTACAATGGAGTGGCCCCTTTTTTAATCAAGTGGTAGTTATAATATTGAAGATGCATCTGATATAACCAAGTATTTTAATTTTACTCTAAATAAACACTAGTTTAAATATTGTTAGTCACTTATATTATGATTCGTCATCGTGGGAGGACTATTTCTTCGGGTTAACAACTCCTGCTCATTTTATTAACCTGTTCCCTATACATATTCAAAGTCTGTTTCTCATTAATAAACAATGTCGTGCATCAAAGGAGCAATTCCAAGGATCGGTTCATTTTCTTACACACAATCATGTCTGTAAAATGAATGATATAAACATGTAATATTATGAGAACTCACAGGAACTCCATTGTAATTTGTTACCGCAGTAAAAAGTCGAGCATTGAGTCATCGTGACCTTATATGTTTTTTTACTTCCTTGCTAGACCAATCTAAAATAATAATAAAAAACTCCTTAAACTACAGCCAGGAGTCGTACGTATGAGGTCATTGATAAATATGGGGTTTATTATGATTTTATAAAAAACGTTACAGGTATTGTGATGGGTGTTGTATGGATGGGTTTGCAGTCGTCGTGCCGATAGGATGTTTGCAGTTTTGCATTACAAATAAAGAGAGTTCGTGCGCAGTGCACATCGTTAGCCGTCAGGTCACTGGCTGCCTGTCAATTGTGTTCAGCATTGTCAATTCAACTCATTGCCTCCATCGCTGTGGTAATAGTGCTGTGCGCACTTTAAACATCGTAACAAACGTCGCGTCTCGTGATACGATGCGGTTTGATTGGATTTCAATTGAGTTGAGGCCGCTCTAGTGTCTATTTGTTGGTTGTTAAACGATTTTACAAAAATGTGATGTGCGAACGCGCACGTAGTCATGCAATGTGACCACCTTTCTATGCATACGGTAGATCTTATTCTACGATAAACTCGAAATAATAGTATTTGCAAATCAATGTACATATTTTGATCGGTGTTTATGTGAGAGCGTTTATGAAATAAATAGTTTGCTCGACGCATTACTCGTAGAGATATGAATTTCAAATCTACCTCTCGATTAGCATTAGCAGTCAACATCATTAATATTCATTTTAATTATTCGACTGAATCCAAGCGAAAGAAGGTATTGTGTTAATCAGATTTATGTTAATGATGAGCTTGTTGTATGTTTGAAGTAGTCGTTTCTTCTTGTAAGTCCAATAGTTGAATAAAAATGGCTATTTGATACATACAAGGCGATTCTGCTAACCGATGCAGGGAAACTACATGTTATTAAGTTAAATATAGAAGTAATTATGAAGATCATCGTATTATAGATTCAGTTATTCCCAGCTAATAACGTTCGTTAATAAATTCCTTGCACAATGGACGATCAAAAGGTCACTGTAGAAGCTTTAATAGGCAAGTCGTGGGGTCTACAAGGATCGCTAAAGTTAATTCGCAGCTTTCAAAATAACACCAGAGGCAGTTGTCGATTAAAAAAATTCATCGTAACCGGTTGGACGGCATTCAATGACATTTACATTAATGTTAACAAACTGGACGAGTCACCTCTGCCTCGGGATGTAAAAAGAAAGTAGTTAATCTCGCACTCCTACAAGCTGATACCAACTTATACGATCAGTTCGTGCGTTAGTCAATATCTTTGCGCTCTTGAAATGTTCTAACTTCGACAACTTGTCGGAAATCGACTTGATATCGGAAACTTGGAACTTCAATGCTCCTGCTATATGGAATATTATGTTGTTGCGTGATGTGGTTATTTTTTCTCCTTCAAAAGTATGGCAGATTATTCTGTGGCATGAATTTATGTTTCACAATTTCAGATCAAACTCCCGAAGTCGTTTGCATAGCAATAAAAAAAAACTTTGCGTAGATAGATCCTGCCGTAAAAGTTTATTTTCCTACAAATGCTATTAAAGTTCGTTAAGTGGGCGGAAAATTGGTATAGCCAGACATATTAAAATCTCCGCAAAGGTTTGATTACGTGACTGCCAATTTCGGTTAATTAGTCATCAATAAAAGACTTAAATGAAAAGATTTTTAAATGCCCGCCCAGATTTAATGTCGTCAGACCGTATCGGGATTATGGCAACTGACCATTTGAGGAATAGACGAGAAAGACCTCACGGGTCAAAAACCTTCATTTAAACGCTAGAAAATGTAACTGGTTTAGACTTGGACTCGGAAAGGAATACATGCCATGAATTCTTACCCTCCAGTTTCGCAACTCGAGCAAAACTACACACATCGGCAAAGTTGGTCGTTTATCTGCCGCCTACACATCTTGTATTGATTGCTACCATTCCCCAAACGTTCATTTGTAATTGTCAAATAAACTGCTATCTTTATACGCAAGGAAGGTGTAAATGCTGACATCATCGGAAACCACGAAAGCCGGCAAATCCTGTTCTCACATTGACCTGTTTTGTTTCATTTTGCACAACATTAACGATAAAATCTTAACAAATCCAGTAGCAATTTATTTGAAAAAGTGGTTTTGTTCCATTTTTATTTGGTGAGGTTTCAAGCTGTCACGATATTGTCAGTTATCATCTGGGATTGAGGACAAGGTGAGCTCAAATAGTCGCATGTAGCTTAATCTTATCTTGAGTCAATATTTGTTCGAACCGGAACTCTCCTCCGGAACTTGCTGCAAAGTAAGCCGAACTACTAAGTTACTAAGAACTAAGTTTAATTTACATTGTACGTTTAAATAGCTTTTAGTGCTTTACCAACTTATTGTTCAAATGCCAGGAAAATAAGGTCAAGGCACTAGACATTACCCCGACTATTCCCGAGATATTAAAAATAAAGGCTCGGAAGTGCTTGAATATAGCTTTTCTGCTCTAACATAACCTTTTGCATTGTGTCAACATAGTGTTTGGTTTTTTTGGCTGCCAACCGTATTTCGTTTCATTCTTCCTCAGCCTCATCTATGTCACCCAAAAGCTGAGTGTAAACTTCCTTGATTGTATTTAATAACTTAAAGCATCATATTCCAGTTCATTATCTACCTTTATCAATTAAATACCATGTTGCGAGTCGTCTTGGGACTTTCTTTTAACTTGCACATTACTTTCTACAGCCGTGTAAGTAAATTACTTAGAATCAGTTACACACACGAGCCTCCTGTTTAATTATTGAGTAAATACATAATCAGAGAGCATCAAAGAGAAATGTGGCGTTGAGATCAAATTCACAACATTGTTACTATTGTAGATTATTCGCATATCTGTCTCTCCATGCTCCAGCGCCAGATGTCGGTGGAGAAAACTTTGATGTTTTATGAGTTTTCGTACATATCCGCGTCCGTTCACGTCGCGACGCAAGTTGACGCAACACTTATGTTTACGACGAATTTATGTATATTAAATATGATACGATTGAGTTTAGTGCTCAAATGTTGGGTAATAGGTTCGCTTTTAAGCAGGATACGACTAAATACCTTTATCTTGAAATTAATGCCAAACATACACATTGAAAGCTGTTATTTAATCTAACATCTGGCAAATATTTTCCAAACATGGCAGGTACTTATGTTTGGAAAATTCAAACAAGTATGCTTCGGCTGCTTAATTGTAAAGATCCTGAAAAACAATGACGCGACATGATATTGTGTTGTCCACTTGAAACTTCAATGCATCATACTCTGATTGAACGCTCATTGTTAATAACATAACAATATCTTACATTGTGCCTATTTGCAATTCATTGACGTCAATTTGTTTCTCTGAGGCATTATTATGAGTATTGTTGTCAGCTGTTTAGATACGAACTGCTATTGACTAAGTAACGAATTCGCAAGAATTATCTTATCAAAATTAATCACAACGTAAATATCAAATTATCTGTCAATGGTATGCGTTATCATTAGCAGCAAGAAACAATAACATTGAGTGCTAATAAGCGATAATAATCTATTATTGTTGAGTTGCACGTCAACTCATTACGGCTCACTTAATGAGATAAGAGTCATGATATATTTTGGGACTGCTTAGATGAAGTTTTCAAACAGTCAAACAAAGTGCAATAAACTACAATCGTGCACATACCTATTGTATACAGGAGGCACGTCTAGCCTGCGAAACGTGACGTGAGTCGGCCTTGGCGGTCGGACTCCAATCGGGTAACGTCGTTAGCATTCGATATTTGCTTTTATCTCTTTTACACTCAATGACTGCGCTGCTCAATCCGTCTCGAATTTCCACACGCAACATTCGAGGAAACCGACACAGCTGGCACCAACGCTATCGAGAATTTGCACCTTATACCGAACGCAGCAAGGTGCATATCCGCAGACACAACATGGCCGGTTATGGACTTGTGATTCTGGTACGTCATAATCGTTCTTTCTCTTTTTTCCGAGCTCGCACTACTGCCTTTTAGCCAGTACGGTAAAAGCTTTGAAGAGATACGGACTGTCACGTAGTGACGTTCAGCTGAACCCGTAACCGAACCCGAGCAAATCGAATAATTGACGACGTGATCTGTTACGATTGCAGCAATAACTGTCTATTCCAATAATCTTGCAGTGCCTTTAGTGATATGTATATTAATCGATGTAATAGTTACGCAAAAAGTTAATCAAACTGGAAACTTCACATTTCGATTCGTACGAAACGGCCACTATTGTTTTCAAAACATATGATTTGCTGGCATGTCACCGAAAGTGTACGTAGTGACTGAAAACAGGGAGCGGTAACAATTATATTGTGAGTGCGTGTGTTGGATACGGCCCAGTGAATCGCCGGGCCCCTCTCGTGTGTCTCCAGTGTTGAGTTACAAGTCGCGGTATCAATTTTATTGAGGAGCAAGTGACTGATGGAGAATTATTATTGTGCTAACATTGGGAAGGAGCTTGCTAAGAGCGGGCGTCATGCTGGCCCGCGTGCTTGTGTCTAGTGTACGCAGACTCCGGCAAAACGGCGGGTACAGAGACAGCCCCGGTACTCGCACCACAGGTTCGCTTTCTTTACTTACAAACGTTTACTTAATACTTGTTTACTGGCAAACGCCGATTTTCTAAACTTTTGAATAATTGCTTGTCAAATAATACAGTGTTCGGTCGTGCATATTCAACAATTTATGGACAAGTTTCCAAGGTAAATTGTGAAGGGTTTAACAGTTAAGTTATTGGATTGATAATGCGTACGGGCGCTGAAGTCGAATTATTAGTTTTGAACATAATCGACAAGTAGAGCGATTATCTTGTTTATAAAACTGGTAAGCGTTAAGTAAACTGAGTTATATTTAGATCCACTGTTATCGTCGAAGACGATAAGCAAGCTATAGAGTGAATGTCTCACCACTAATGATAAAATGTTTGTTTTCACTTTAGTCTCTCTTTTGTAACCAACTAAACTCTCACCCAAAACTAGTAAACAGCTAAAATATTTCAATACATATTTTACACAAAAAGTTGTAACAAGGCGTTATTTAGTCATTGGCAAAGTTGGCATGACTCACACTAGAAAGTAGTTTCCGTAATTATTGTCTGCTATGTGTACACGCTTTAAGTTGTTTTTAACGGAATATACACCATAGTATTGAACACAAATACGTGAAAACAATAGATTTTAAACTCTCCAGTAATTGATGCGATTCATCTGGGTACTGGGCAATTAACAGAAAGTTGTAGCAATACTTTAGTCCAACTTGATACGGGTGTTTGTGTAACAGACGTGACCTATTAAAAGTGAATGTTACATTGCTTTGCGTACAAAAACATAAATCTTTCCCTGGCTGATAAAGTGATAAGGGACGATGGCTTCAATTAGTTTCTAAGTAGACAGATCGCTCACAGAGTCAGAAACTTGGCCTCCAATTTCTTTGCTACCTTTTGCAGTATAGTTGGTATAGTATTCCCAGTTAAAACTAATCTGCAAATGAAAGATGATCATAATTTATAAACAGATAGAGAAATTTGTGGCGTGTTTTGTCTATGTTCGCATTAGTAATTGCCTGTTCCGGCATGAACTTTGTCCAAACATATTATCCTTGACATGTCGGCACATATAACCATATATTTCGAAAGGTTAACCACCTGCATTCCGACTGCTTTTAAAACGATTGAATCAGTTAGATCAAGAATTTGTTTTAGGCTTGCCAAAGAGCTCAAGATTATCTGCTTACTGCATCCAAATAAAACTGACTTTATCTATACACGAAAACAAAAATGCATCAACATATAAAGCTGAATACATAAACATTGGGTTCGTCGGATTCGCATAAATCTTCAAAAAAGTTTCAATCAAAATGTCCATATTAAATCCCAATACTCTTTCTCTCTCTCTTCTTCAACCTTTGGCCATCCTATGCTGAGTGTAGGTGTCTATCGAATCTCTCCCCTCTTGACGGTATTTAGTCATGACAATCCCAATAATAAATCGGTACGAGACCCTGATCCTTATATTCATAATTACTAGCATTGTATTGATCAGTTTTATCTATCATCGCACCTGTTTTGATTTCGAACTGTTCTAACCCACGTGCTAATTCTCCCATGCTTAGTTTATCACCAAGGCATTAAGCAATTTTTCAGCCATCCACTTCTCTTTGGCAATAGGCCGGAAAGATGCAAGAGCAAAGAAGTCATTTCCCAGTCGGTGTGCCTTTAACAGTCATTACTACTTTTTCAAAACGCCGTATTGTGATTGGTTACATAAGTCACTTATTACTGTCAGAATGTAGGTTAGAAGACAGTAGCGTTTTCCAAAACAGAATTTAGAACTGCGAAATGGCGGACATTAGTGGTTTGATAGATTAAACTTACTTAACAACACGCATTATGTTTCAAGGTAGGCAATGGAATTATAGTAAATTATGGTACGTTTTGTTTTTTTGTGCCTCTTGACTGCTGAAGGTTGATTTCGTTATCTGGTCTCAGTCTTTTGTTAAGCGAATCAGTTCTTCAAGCAGATAGAGACTGAGCATAATCTGTGTTACAATTTCAATTCACACGTAAACTAGTCATGCCCACTTATTTGACTAGCCACTTGTTCTCAATTTTAAAACGAATTTTCTAGTAGTGCAATTAAAATACAAGCTCTGCAGCAATAAAAACTACTTTGAAATAAAAAATTGTGGAGTAGCTACAGGCAACCTCTCAGTCGTACGAATAATAAAGCAAAAACAAGCCTTAAAACCATTTTAATTGGTAGTGGGATAGTACTGAAGGTCCACCCAGTAGTTTTCGAAATTAGGTCGTACAAACATCCGTCTGGTGCTTCGAAACTTTGTTTTGGCAGCGTTACCCTTTGCCGCGGGGCACTTAATTGGGATCCGAAATTTCATTCGACCTTCCAATATTTATGTAGAGTAATTTATTGTCCTAATTTACCTGCACACGTTTCCACTTGAAAGGTCTCTATCAAATTGGATTTAGTTGTCGTTGTGATGTTAGTTCATCCGATTACCACATTATTTGCCTTTGCGCAGTAAGAAGAATTGCATTTTCATGGTGATACACCGTCGTGAGTTGCCACTCGATGTATCCGACTGCATCAGTAGTTCGTGCTCGACATGTCAGTTGCAATTTATCACTCCTAGAATACTACACACGTTTTTAACTTCTTAACCTAACCACACGTTTCAAACCGTCTTCACTATGTTTTTGCTCGGAGGAATTGAAAGTGGAAGTGGTGTAGAATCTTCTCTTGATGTTTTGTTTTGGATACAAATAAATATACCACCCAAAGCCTCCAGAGTTTCTTTCACAGAATATTTTAATATGTTTGTTACGAGTATATTCAGTTTCTAGAGCACTTTTAGAGAAATATTTACAGAAGTTTTTGTTTCATGAACAAGAGCAAACATTCCGAAGTTAATTATTGGAGTCGAACATTGGCCAACTCAATCATTACCGGATACTTTTACGGGTCTACTTAACGCCCACTGGTAATAGAAGTCCATCGAAGTAGTTAGAGGTAGTCGTAATTTGCTTTCGTGTTTACTGTATATTTTGTTAAGAATATGTCATAGCCGGGCCTAAATCTGTTAAAATTTCTTCATTGATCCCGCCTTATCTTTCGGTGGCTGTTTATCTCATTCCGACCTCTGCAGTGCTTTATCCATATCTCTTCAAATGAAGCAATATTTTCTTACCAATTCTAAAGATTGTACTGCTGAGTGACGACTTCACTAAAGATTAGATAGTGATGTGTGATGTTTTAAAAACAAACACCAATTGTTAAATGATTCACGCGTTTTATAATTTGTCACAAATCTTGGATTCCGTAGTGCCGTGGCTAAAGCCTGCGTGGTTTATGTGAGTAAACTCACGTTTACCTTTAAGCATGTTTTGAGTAATCCGAGCTTCAGGCCACGTGCTGCAATAACATTTTGAATTGTGAAAAGGTTGCCATAAACTGAGGTGCACTAATAGTTGCCCGCGACAAGTTTGTCGCCTACGGATGTAAATTGAAAATCAGGAATTTGCACTCGCCTACTTGTGCATTCAAATTGAATAGCGTCTAGCAAACATCCTAACAAAAGTTATGTTAACCGCAGTCGGCAAAAAATAAAATGAAGATTAAACCTTAATTTATCATCTGCCGCAAAGTCATCGACTTCTTTTATCGTTCCTTTTGTATGGCAGGTGGGCGCCATGACAAAATAAATAATTTCCGGTGAACGAGTTTAAAATACATTAGCAGGGACCAAACTGCAGCAGCAAGTTGCACGACCAAACGTTTCAATCTTTTTCTTCGTTTGGCATACAAAACAGAAGTCAATTTTGTATTAGATATCTAAATCGTTTTGGAACGCAGTTAGTCATAGCATTGTACTCACCACGGTATCAGCGTCCTTGGGTGCCCAAATGGTTTTTTGTGTGCTCAATTAACCCATGTTTTGTGAACCAGTGCGGTTCTTTCCGTGACATTAAAATCGAGAGCACAGCACGAACAGCGAGTTTCACTCGCAAAGATTTTTTCTACGCAAATCCAATTTTATGCTACCAATAGCTTTGGCCGTGATCGTATACTATTTTTATGATCTACAAAATTAATATACTCTGCAACGGATGGACTCTGTAATTGCGAAGAAAGTATAACGGAAAGGTAAACTAACCTATGAAGTTTTAACCAGGAGAAAGTGTTACTAAATCGATTAGAAGCATTTAATAAATTATTATTATGCACTTAACGTCTTGTAACACGTTTATGCAATACCGGTGGTACTGGCTGGCACGTGGAAGCAAGGCTCTGTCGTTCGAATTACGATAAGCCATCGCCGTACGTGATGGATTATTCACAGCCACCATATCAAATATGTCAAGTTATTTCAGTTCGTTAAAGGTTGTTGTCCGTTTAAAACTCGACTAAAACATCCTGCATATAAAACGTGTTCGTAGAAACATGATTGCATAAAAAGCCCGTCCCTTATAAAGTGAGCAACGCTTCGATAGCCACCCTACTGATAAATACAGATGCGGTTATAGGCGACGATGGCCAGGTATTAACGGTTCGCCGTTCATCCAGTTCTGCCATATCAATTTAATCTACCGATGCCATCGTTAACATTAAAACTTTATTCGTATCCATTACCTAGTCTGACGCATATATCGATTGGCTATCAGTTCAAACGCTACGCCGCCGACGCAAATGCTAGTCCTAAATGTCAGTACTTAAAAACGAATTACAGAACAATAGATGTTCCCGTGTGTAGTTCCGAACCAAATAAGTACAGATGAATAGTTGTGAAGCGATCAGATCGCAGATTTGCTGGCTTTGTTGGGCCTGAACGGTTTGCAGAGGCGTTTATCGCGAGAGGCGACCTTGTGCCGTCTGACATTGGGCGCGTCGATTTCGAATCGGGTTTTGTTGCTCACAACACCTCTGCGTCCGCGCACCAAAGAAAATCATTTTATGGCGTGAGCAACGCAACTATCATGTGGTTTAGCTCGTTATGATATGACTGATGCTGCCTCGTCACATTTATGATGAGCTCGGGGTTTTTGAATCCAAGGTGGTTTTTGAATCCAAGGCATATTTAACTTACCAAGCATTGCACAACGACGGGTAACGGCTCGCACCTTATTCACAGTGCGGTGGTGGGTTCCGTTTTGAATTTGCTCAGCGCGCGTAACGCGGTGGTGTTGTTCCAACGGCTTTCTATCGGTTATCTCGAGATCACCACCAATTTAGTCCCAGTAGCCGATGCCGGGCACGATTAGGGACTTGTTGATTAAATGTTGTAAAGCTAATAATCCGATTAAACGGCTTGTTGATCGCTTACTCTGCCCCTTTCTGGGTCACCAGAGCTGTTGTCGACGTTATCTTTGTTGGATCTATCCGACTGGTGCGCTGGAGTTGTGACTCCTGATATTAGTAGAAAGTATAGGCTCAATTTTACCACTTAGTATTTTATGTGGTTATCGATAAAGTCACGTTATATAGCATACATTTTCATGTTCCAGGCTAATGCCACCAACCGCATGCGAAGTGCTGCGGTTGTTTGCCATCTACGGTGCATTCGTCTCGAACGAGCGACGACCTAAGATTTTCTATGATTTATGAAATTGGCTGTATCTGACGGTGGCTTCATTGAAATAGCCCTTTTTTTAAATATCGGAATTATGGTATTTGAAGTAAATTATTCGGCCCTTTGAGTTTGCAGTACTGGGTCTACTGTAGTATCTATGTGGATGATTATTAACAGCAAAAGGTATTAAGCAACCCTAGGAGGGTTTTAATTACAGGAAGAAACTGTGGTACCCAAAGGATTTAAAATTATGTCATTCAATATGGCAACAGTCACGCGAGCTAACGCTTCAACATAAATAGAAAGTGTCAAATGCTCCGCATACGTTCGTTGTGCTACATAACTAACACTCCTGCTGTTCATTGTACCTTCCTAATTATTTCTTGTTACATTTCAAAGGTGGCTTGCTATACTACATAGTTGCAATTGCTTCTGTAATACTTGAAACTCGTTGTGAAAAGCGCATCATCCATATAAAGGCACATTTTAAGATTTTCAAGGAAATCAAGATTTTTGGCTGGCTGTAACGGAATTTGGGGTAAGGTCAGACGCTCTGTAACCGCCGCGGAGATGTGAAATGCGTTGTCTTTGTACATTTCTGATATCAGTCTGTCTGCAATGAAGTTGTTAATGGGACATAAAAACTTGGCGAATTCGAGACAAGTTTTTATCCGGTCTCACTTATAGCAATTCAAGCGGTGTCATGTGGGACGTGCAGCTAAATAATATTATTTCCATCGTGAAGGGTGATTCGATTGGACATTGCTGGCTTGGTGGACGGTTCACTTTGATTGCCCTAGACGAGGATACCGCTCATGCAGAACCGACTTCCATTCCATACTCAATATAAACTTTAGTTACAGTAATATAACCCAACAATTTTCTACGTTCTAAAACATTGATTTCAATGACAACGAAACCGCATACGGTAAATTCGTGTTTTGACGCAATATTCGCAAATGCAGCTTGTATTTGTTTTTGTGGTATTGACTCAGCTATAACGTTTTCCTAGTGTGTGTTAAATTTTCGATGGAAAAATGTTCTAAAATGTTTGCTTTCGCTGCGCTTGCAAACGAAACTGACCATAAAATGAAATTTTCAAGCAAACAAGCCAGAATAGATGTTGGTTTTAGCAGTTAGCTTTGAACAGCCACATCTGCGACTACCAGCATGAAAAAAGATTACTAAACCCAACAGAGTGTTATTTGCTGAAAACATACGTTTGTCAAAAGCTGAAAACCCTTTTTTTTCTGAGATAAGTCTAGAACAATCTGTTCCTATTGTTTAGTTGTCTGGCCCGATACAGTTGTAATTAATCACAGAACGTAGCCAACGATTGTTATACTCGTGTACGGTTATTGTTTGCTTTGAGCGCATATCGGGCGATGTTTACATAAGCGACCCAACAATACGGTTCATGGAACAAATTGACATTGTGACTTCTGCGAACCGCTGTCATGTAAACTGCACCTAACTATGCATATTAAGTTCTGATATCACATTAAAATTCTATGCTAAACATAATTTCTTGTTTGGCTTGACGTTGAATATTATGCTTGGTCTGGTATTGATTTATGCATTAGCTTCATGGAAACGCAGATTTACTATACCGATACCTTCGTCTATGCTAAGTGCTGCGTCTGTGCCTCTCTCAGTGCCCAACACTTATATTCACTTGCGTGAAGTTCTGCAGATTTTCTAACTTTCGGCATTAAAAGGTGTCAGATAGCTATGCTCTTCAAAATCTCGACCAAATTCCATACATAACGTTTTGTTTTCATTTGATCGGTTGTTTTCAATTTTATCATCGTCACTCTTGTAATAAAGAGCTTATTCAATACTAGATTTTGCCCGCGACTTCGTATACTTGGTACTTAGAATTAAAAAAAAAACAATAATTTCGTGTGGTAAAATGTAGCCTATATTTTAGTTAGGTAGAAAACTGCGTTCAATTAATTCCCCGTAGGTTTTGCGTGATGCGCGTACGTAAATTCTAAAAACTGTTGTTTTGGCTTCTGTTGCTGTAATAAAGACACCCCCCCCCCCCCCCCATATATATATTTTTTCAATATCTTTAATGGACAGACATCGGTTATCATATTATGTTTGTAACATATAATAAAATAGTAACAGGCCGATATCTGTACATTAAAGATATTAAAAAAAAATACATGGGATATCATATATAAATATATATATTGACCGTTTAATGTATTGTATTGCTATTGATTGACGAATTTGGTTGTAGCAAGAAGTTCAATGCAATAATGATACTAAAGTTTTGCAACTACCTACGACAATATTAACATCACGTAATTCAGAAATCGTATAACGCGAATGAGTTACATTTAGTTTTTCCTATAAATTTCGATCCATTGCATCACGACGACAATAACATATTTTGATAGTATGTATTATTAAAATAATAACCGTAAATGTAACATTGTACCTGCCGTTACATAAAGTGTAATAATAGAATAGCGGTGATGTAAGCATTTCCCATATTTTGCAACCTTAAATGAAACTATGCCATATTAATTACTGGTCATAAGCGTTTTATATCTGCTCACTGTTTTGGTATTTTGTTTTTGAGATATTCTGCTGTGGTAATATATTAATTAAGTTTCATAGATCACGTTAGATAAGCTGGCTTGATGGTAGTGATATAGCAGATTCTTAATTACTTAAGTGTGGAACTGGTTCATTACCTGTTCAATTACTCGTATAATCATTTACACTTTGGTTAATGTCAACAAGTGAAACTTCCATGTGGAAATCCTTTGCTTGGAAAGTATAGGTTTAGTACCTTGAAAGTTTCTTGATGAAGTCGTAATCTGCTATGGTGAAGCCGGGAAGTTTACCCGGTATGGTATGTAATTAACAGTTAACTGAGAAAGCTAAATGAGGCTTAATGTCTAGCGATCAATTGAAAATAAAAACAACACACAACTCCTAACATGAAGATTTAAATGGCTCTTAAAATGTAATAGAAATTGACGTAATCTAGGATTTAATAACGCGGACCTCAAAAAGGTTCGCTTGCACTTCAAAGTCGTTGAACAAAAGTTCCATAGCAACAGTAATGCCAGCTTATATGGAAGCATAAAAGAACGTATGCAGATCGCGTAGCGATGCGTTGCGCAGATATACACAATCTGCTGTTCAAGATCCACTTGTCAAGCCTTCTGTATTAAAACATTTGTGACACTTTTCAAACAAACAGAACAATAACCCCTCTAGAGTTCCAGCGATTAATTGAAATTGACATTAGCGCTTGTGACTCCCACGGCTACACCCGCGTGCAAATTGTTGACTCAGCGATATGGCGACACTACCTAACTAAATTAACTTTAGTACGAAAGGATGTATGGCCACAGGCGGATCGTGTTGCGATGAGTTGCACAACGCATTACATTAAAACATAACATAAGGTTATCTCATGCAGATGAACTCGTTTTAATGATGTTCTAATTCTATTGTTGATAGGAATAGAAATAGGACATAATTAAAACGAGTTAAGAATCGTAGATTTAGTGCCTGGCTTGACTATTGAGAAGGCTCTGAAGACTATATAACTCCTAAGACGGGTTTCATAAGTTGGGGTCTTTAGATGCTGTCTGGATTATGAAACCTACGATATTGGTAAAAAACTTATTTTTGTTACAGCCAAAGAGAGTCTTTGGACTGAGCCAATACGGCTTGCTAACACATAAACCTCATCATCTGCCTAGCCTTTTCCCAACTATGTTGGGGTCGTCTTCCAGTCTAACCGTATGCAGCTGACATGGTTTGTTTACCATGGAGCGAATGCCTATCTGACCTCCGGATAATACGATACCTCTTTGTAAGACTGATTGTTTTACACCAGTGATCTTCTTCAGGTCATTCTTGGCATCAGCAGCTTTAAGCGTAGTTAATACAATGTTAACATGAAAAAGTAACATGTATTGCTAAGGTAGGTTTATGCTTCCAGTTATTTAGCTTAATTACTGGTCGGACCATTAACCCTGTTTCATTCTATTTGACTCTCACAAATGTGTAGAGAAATAGCCGATCCGTGTTTCAATTTATTTTTCTCTGACCACTATTGAAATACATCGATATTGTGGCTTCAATTTGTGGACCCCTGGGGTCTTTATTTTCAATTCCCAGGTCTGTTGTACAGCATATGGCACTTGGAATTACAGATATCTAATGAATAAATTACAGAATTCAAAGGTTATTTACATTGCATACTTATGAGTTTGACTTTCGTATATTGCACTGCAGCAATTCCAAGCCTTATGTTATCATTGGAATATTTTGGGGCGGTTAAATTAAGACTTTTGTTTCAGTATTATAAGTGGTATTAATTTTGTTTACTTTGTCATGTAAATATTTGGCTAACTGTTATTTTCTTTTCAGGTAAGCATTTCCAAATACAGTGTTGAAAAGCGTTTGTAAGTACCTAAGTAATAAACGTAATGTTCTGGTTTACTTTATCGCGTAAACAAAATAATTAACCCTTGTGCCGACAATTACATGCATCTGTTAATTTTTCTTCGAAACGATTAGCTGCACTTGGAGTAAAAATAGTCGTATCTGTATAATTTTACGAGCGAGATATGTAATCCTAACGACCGGACTTAATATTCACGTCCTGCTTATTTTTATGGCACTTTCACTTAAGCTTTAGGGCTCCGACTATAAACATGGCTTAGACGAGGTTCCTTCCATGACTTCGCCTTATGGACAAACCTTATGGTCATCGTGACCGTAGCATATTTACAGATCTAATTTCACTGTCGTACATATTGTTTTATCTCTAATATCTACGTAGCGTATCCCAAATATACTTAACTTTCTTCTTTTAGGACACTGAAACCTTTCGTAGAGTGCATTTCTTGTACATGCAACAGAACTTTACGACCAGCCAGTTCGAATCATCATAAAAGAAATAAGACACGCCGATCATAGAGTTGCCCTCGCAATGAACTCACAAGAGTAGGATTGTACGTTCAGTCGCGTCAGAGACGAGTGTAATTCAATTACCGGCACCTCATAAATGGGTTAGTGGCCCGGCTTCCCCGCTACACAGCAGTAACAGACGTCATGTCATTATCACATTACCAGTTATGTTGTTTTCTCTTGCGACCTTCTCTGGAACTGTTCCCTGATTAAACGGGAGAATATGAGTTATGACAGTTGTCAAGGGAACGATACCGCTGAATATAGATAGGCCTTTGTTCTACGTTATTAGTGTTAGATTAGACTCAAATATATTCATGGCTTTGTGCTATCCTTTCTATTTGGTACTAGCCTTTGCCCGCGACTTCCTACGTGTGGTACTTAGAATTAAAAAAAAAATCCTTTCTGTGGTAAAATGTAGCCTATATTTTAAGTTAGGCATCTAGCAATGGAGCGGTGAACATTGCGTTCAAATCCACGCAGTAATTTTTGCGTGATGCGCGTACAACCATACAGACAGATAGACAGACAAACATTCTAAAAGCTGTGTGTTGTGTTAGCTAGCTGTTGCTCTAACAAAGACCCCCCATATAATTATATTTTCAATATCTCCAATGTACAGACATCGGCCTGTTACAATTTTATTATATGTATGTATATAGATTTGGTCTCGAACATCTCAATGCTGTTCCAGAGGTGTATTTATAAAACTATTAAAGTTTTCAACCAAACTTTAATAATGTAATACTCTTTGTGTTTCACTATCAGCATGATATTTTGGTTCAGTCACACATACAAGATCGTATTTTTTCCGTGAGCCATTAATTTATTGCCCAGAATCAAAATGAGGCCAATGCGTTTTGCTTTAATTTTACGCAAGCAGGATATACACACAGGTACGCAACACATTTATAATCATTTCCAAGGTTTACGCGGTCAGCACCGTGTGAAAATATTGCTATAAATAAAGTTCTTATCGCAACGCTGCTAACTTTCAATTGTAAACAATAGTACCTAGCCTTTTATATTCTTAATAGCGTATCAGTCGTATCAGCCAGTTAGGATTTAAAAAATCAAATAAGGTTTTTGCATTTGCAATTTCTCAAGGTGCCATTATTTCTTTCTTCTTTATCGTGTGGTTAGTGCCTAACCTGGTGTCAGAGTTTTTATGCCGCCCAAGGGCCTGTGACTTGGATTTTACATGCCGTCGAGAAATATCTCTCATGCATGCTGGTTTCCTCACGATGTTTAAGCTGTGCCATTATTTAGAAATCGTTATCATTTTGAAATAGGAGTTTTCTCCAGCCATGACGAAGTCAAATTAAAGTATTTTCAGGAGCACCCTATACATTTTCAGCCATATGAATTTATCATCGATCGGAATTAGAATTGTATTGCAACATTCCTTTGTTTATCTCCATCGCCTGCATTTTCCGGCAATTGTTACACCAATTGATAACTAAGAATCAAGAGGAATAATGTCGTTGGTCCAATCCTTGTAAGATCTTCTTTAACTTGAATGCTTGTGGAAAACAAGGAACTTTGAACCAACTTCAAATAGTCGATATGTATTGACCAAAGTGCTGTTGAAGTTGTTAGCCCCCAATATTCTTAGAATAAACTCTTAAAAGTATCGGATATTACTCAACATCAAACAAACAACAAAAATACGCAACGGAAGGGAGCAATGTCAACCAATTCGTTCGGCCATTCATCATATTAAGTGATATTTACTGTCAGCTCAGGGCTATAACTGAACAGGGGAGCTGTTATGCTCCCCTTACAGATATGATTTAATTTTATCCGAAACAAGTTTTATGTCTCCTATTACTAAGAGAAATTTTCATTTTACACGTTTGTTAATCGCTGTTGTTAAGGGCGTGTGTTTAGGGTGTCTCCAGTTCAGGAAACTACGATTGGGCATTACTCCAATCGGCTATTTCGATTTTGTTTAATTACAAGGCCATAATAATATTGTAAATTATTACTGCAGTCCTTAAGATCGGCTGGATCTTAAGGACTTGGCTAATGAACCTAACTAACAGCCGTTTCCTGTCACAGTTAAATGGGAAATCAAAGTAGACTAACGTCTAATTTATTTTTTAGTGTCCACTATTACGTGTATAGATGGCATTATTTTGATAGCTATGCCGCATGCCGTACGAAATAACAGTTCGCGTGGATCGCCACATTGCATTCGGGAGGAGATATGGAACGCAGAGATTTTAATTCGATATAACGTGCGTTGGACGGCGATCTCGAACGAATAACTTTCTACTTTTTTCTCCTTAGAAATCGCGAGAAAGCATCTGTTTGTGCATAATTAGCTGATTAAAAATGTTCGAGTTAAATGATGTTTGCTTTTGATAATTTGGGAAATCATCGGATTTTTTTCTTAATATGAATAAAGGGTATTGCTACTTTTTCGTGTACGTAGAGCAGTTTGGAATAAACCAGTATTGTCATTTCATATGTGTATGAGAAGGCCATTTAATGCAGGCAATGCTATTAATTCAGATCACGCGATCTCTCACTATGCGGGCTGTGCAAGCGGGTTTTATTGTTTTAGGTAGACTTGGTGAGGCAAAAACTGTGTGAAACTCTTTGATGGACGATGTTTACTTGGGCCGACATTGAGATGATACTAGAATCTAAATTGAAGTTGAATTTAAGTTACGAAATTGTGCTATACATATATGTATGTATACTAACTGGAAATCCGATAAAACAGGTAAATTACGTAAATTTTCTTATTCATAAAAAAATAGTGTAATTCTTTCATGAATAGGAAAAGTGACGTAATCTAGTAAGATCTATCAATATACTATCTTATTTTGATCCTGGGTCTTCGATTACCTATTCATAATTCAATTATCAGTTTCTTCTTCGCCCATAACTTTTGTAAAAAATTAAAATACAGAAACACAAAAGCCAAAAGTCACTGTTACACCCTATCCTTTGGTTTTATTTATTGGTTGAACCGTTTGCGTTACGTCACGTCACGCCCCAACTATCAATCGCCCAGAACATTCGTCAAAACAACTTTTTGTCGTTGTTTTATTTTAAAATCCGTTTTTACAATCACATAAAACAACGGATGACATCGTCGGACGTTACGGGACATAATTCCGGATGCAAAAAAAATTAAATGTCCGTCTCAGTTTTTTATAGTTTTTATCTTATTGACTATAATTCGATACGATTCAACAGATTTCAAAATATAATACTTATCTGACGCATCTCAAATACTTTATCGAACTTATATTTATACAATACTTAACAGAATTTTTATCTCTCTAGTATCAAAAGTGTAATCGCCTTGAAATGTCACATGATACGGCTGTCATTTGATAAAGGAGAACTAAAAGTATCATGTATCGGATTTCAATTCAACTGGATATTTTCAGCTTTATATTAAAACGGATTGTTATTTTATTCAGCCTTCTTTGTTTCAATTTTGACGCAAGGTTTCGGCGTTTCCGCTGTCTTTTTTTATTGTTGCTTAATTGTCGTTGTTCCAAATTGAAGTCGCTTTGGTTATCAAGCAGTTTTAATGGTACCTGGTTATGAAGTAATGAGGAGCATAGAGATCTTCCAATACTGTGGACCATCTCTCACAGTGTTGGCCTTCATAAGTGAGCTTAATAACAAACTTGACCTTACATACTTCCAATTACCTACATTTGGGGCCCATTCGACCGGTTCAGTTCAATTTGATGTGTGCTATAATTCTAGTTTCTTACTCGTTCGGATCGCAAATTCAAGTACACTATTCTGCATAAACCCACTGTCATACCTTTCGGACACGTATTAAAATGAATAATGTTGATAATCAAATAAAACCTGTTTGGAATCTATTGTAACATCCAGCTGGGTCCCCGTCGATGACGTCACTTCATAGTGTGCGCGCGCGCCGTGGACCGTGACGCCGCTTCCGCCGCTGTTTCCGCCTTCCACCACAGAATTATGTGAACTGTTCAATCGGATTTAATTTCGTAATAAACTTTAAAACGAGTAATGTCTTCAATGACCAACTACTAGAACGACTGTTCTGTCTTATCGAATCCTAGTCCTACATTATGAAGAAGGTCAAGAATATTCAAGCTTTGTTTGCTTCATATCGTTAGCTAGTGCAAAAAACTCTTCATTATGTATTTGGAACACGAACGTGATCTGTGTCAAATATGCTTTTTATTAAAGGAAGGTTTCTATTGCATCGGCCGAAGCGAATCATTGCGCTGGCCGTTAGATTAATTAAAACATGAATCATAGCTTGGGGAAGTCAACAGAAAGTTGATACTGGTATTACTTTATAAAACAAGACATTATTGAACCACAAGAAACCAGAGCTGGTCGGGTCGGACGGCCGCGCCTCGCCTGATGTCGTTTCGAGTGACATATTGCCACATGATACCGCATTATCGGATTTCGTCGTGCACTTTAATTAGCGCGTAGAGAAATGCTTGCTTAGCCCGTGATATCACTACATCTAAACCATATTTCTGGTCTAAATATGAATGCGGATAGCTGTGAGGCCTCGTTTTGAGTTTAACGGGCTTTTCGCCGTTCCATTGTGCACTCTCATGTGCGCATACCTAATTAAGGGAAGCTGCAGTTATGAATTCAAATTCTAGTTGCCTCGTTTATTGTATATTTTGCTTCTGTGAAACGAAAATTTAACATCTAGGTCGGGCCGAATGAGCAGAATAGTAAACGAGAATCCTAGCTCAAGACAGTACAAATGCTAATAAGATTACGCAATTCCTTCACCTATGTTTCTTCCTTCCGTCTCAACCAGCTTGGTAATGTTAAACATACACGTTGATGACTCATTCAAAAGCCGGTACTGTATTGTGTAAAGTTTTACCATACAAGTTTACTGACCCTTTAAGCGATTAGCTGGACGGTATACAAAACGATATGAAAGGCTTACTCAGGACTAAACACAAATACAATTTAAATGTGAAACCCTACCAAAGACCGCCCAAAAATAGTGAGTTTCAGATTAGGCTAGACGGGATCCATTAAATTCACCATTCATCAAATCCCATTCAGCACTCCAGCCGCGCACTGAGATGAAAAATCTGCTTATCTCATTCTTCAGTTCAAAATTCTGCTTAACCAGAATATATGGGGCTATAAAATATTTTATCTCCAAGTCCTATTTCTTAGAAATTGGTCAGCTTTACTTTTGGACTTCATTTTGTATATTTAGTTGCCATTTTATTTTACTCATGAAACCGTTAATTTTTTATTTAATCTTAATGAGAAATAAAGCTAGTTTTGCAACGGCTTAATGGAGCAATTTAAAACAGACGGATTTATTATAACAAGAGACAAAACGGAAAGTTGTTTCACGTAGGAATCGGTGATTTCCTGATTATATAATCTTTTATTTTAGAGTTCACGGTTAATTGTAATATTGAAGTTGCATCACTCCATTATCTCTACTTATCAACATCGCTAGTCCGATAAATTGACATTCTATGAGTCATGGTTAAACCCATCAAACACTTCGGCGATAGAAAGTGTTGACTGACGATATCATTGAGTTTCGTGTAACCTTTTACGAAACGTGTCGTGCATGTGAATTATTTATTGTGCAGCTCGATTTTAATCCGCTCTGCCGATAACGAAATGAATTACATAGGATTTTGAATTAAGAGGCGTGAGCCAGGGCTGAGGTGAAAGTGTCCCACTCTCAGAACAATCGATTGTCGTTCTTTGAAGTGTCACTAAGATATATGATAGATGTCTAAGACTTCCTAGATGCTTATGTTGTAATATATGCACACTTTCAACACACCAGGGTACCTAGATCACGTCGATCAGAGTCCAACTCGACACAATTCACATTCAGTAGAAAATAAAGCAGATGTAATTACGTTGAATTTTACTGCATCTGATTAAATTTGTGCTGGAGTAAATAAACGTACGGCGGCTGTGGGAGGTGAAAGAATTATGGTAAAAAGTTTAAAGTCGACCCAGATTACCGAGCATGGCGCCGCTCGTGGACGTTTCCTTGTTTATACGATAATGCCGTTCCACAACACTCGTTATGTTTATGGCCAGACAAATAAGAACTGTTAGATTTAATTGGAAAACGACCCCCTCGACGAATGATGAATAATCATGTCTGTGACTCTGTGTCATTATATGAATTGTTTCTTTTACAACAAAAACAGGCTTGTTCAAAGATAATACGGCAGAGGAATTCTTTATAAGATACTTTGTAGCTTGAGACAACATGAGAAGTCATTATCTTCTTCTTACGTGTACATGGACGCGTCAGGTCGCAAGCTCATTAAAGTTGTACAGTCACTCCTCCGGGAGTTATTTTTAAGTTACAACCAAACACGGTGTTCCAAGTTTGTATACTTGGCTTCACCTGAAACATCCAGCGTGTTGAAATAGTTAAAGCGATGCAACAACGTCTATTTCTGTTTCGGGAGCACCGACCCATTGTCGAATACACTTCATTCACAGCTGTGATGATTCACTGCATTGTTCGCGCCCACACTTAAACTCTCTAGACTCCCGGCCATGTGTTATCAAAGTTCTTACTTAGACAGTGCCGACACAAGCCGACCCACTTGAATGTGCCGAAAGCGATATCGTTTATCTTTTGTATTGCAAGAGAAACCTTCGCTAAGTTTTTTTGTCCAATGCCTTTCTGTTTTCTTTGGTGCAGTACAAATTGCTGCAGGGTGTGAAAAAGGCTCCGTTATGCCACTTGAAGTCACATCTAGTACAGGATCAGAGTGACACAAATAGCTGACGGAAAAGGCAGTGGCCTGGGTGACTGAGGGGCCGGTCTCATTAGTTCCGTTAAAGAGACTTAAGCGCGCCACTGCAACTGTACAGCTGACGCTAATGCACTAAATGTAGCAATTATACATTAAAATACCAGTTACGTAGACTCATTGGCCAAGCAAATGAAGAATACAGTTAACTCTTCACGCACGATTTGTCTCTAGGAAAGCAAATATATCAATGTGTTGTTAAACAAAATAGGACATGTCATTTACTCTCCCGATATCAATGTAAAGCTCTTAAATTAATATGAAAGCAATAAATAAGGTTATCAATCATGTTAAATGGCTTTATCTTCATATGAATAGGTGCTAAGACCGAAGATGGACAGACATTTGAGCCATTATAGGCATCTCTTTAAGTAGTACATTTAATGAATCACACATATACAGTTCGGCGCGTATATTGCCGGCACTTACGAGTCGTTCCCCGACTTCCAACATCAATTACACCAATTGGTGTTATCTCGGCCGAGTGCATCTGTGAGCGCTTTTCGTTCGTGCAATAAACCAATGTTTCACACTACACACAATACTGTACTGTGAACGATCAGTATCTAGACGTTAAGTAACATATACTTACGTCTTAGTTTCCTCAATTCTCGGTTTTCTTTGTTTAAACTAAATATTTTATTGGTTCAAAAATTCTTGTGCATTCAACTTGGTCAGGTTTAGGTCAATATCCGTAATATTGCCCAGTTGGCCTTGCGCTGATTAGATTGTGTAATAAATGCGTTTTAGCTTTAAACGGGAAATATTTCATTTTATCGTAGACCATTCAATCTTTGCTGTTATTGTTCTGTAAAGTACTTTTCAATGGTATGACCAATGTTATTTATTCTGCGATGATTGACTAGGAAACATCTAGATTCTAGACTGATCGATGATCGGATGAAAGTGACAATATTTCCTCAATATTCACTATGTTTTTCTTTCCGTAATTTACTGGTTCGATTATGTTTTTATATGATAGAGATTGCTGAGAACGGAAGTTGCGTTTCGTAAGTTTTCTACATTCTGTTCTAATATTCCACTATTATATTCATGTCTATCACTCGCAAGTCGCAGCTGTTGATCTTCAAAGAAGTTATGAATTCGAATCCTCTACGTCTGGTATCAGTAGATTTCAAATCAACTCGTCTATGAAAGCGATAAGATTCATACCAAACGTTTTTATCAATATATCGTGGCAGTAGAGATATTTACTTATGTCAATATCGATGTGAAAAAGTGAAATCTGTTGGCTACTTCGGTTTAAAGGTACGTACCTAATTGTACGAAAATTTATGAATACGAGTACAAAGTAGATCCTGCTGTTAGGTTTAGCTTGACATGGGAAGACATACATAATCTAACTGATGTCAAACATTTCGTTATGTTAGACAAAACTTTGACACGTCATCATCGTCTTCAAACAATAGAAGCGCTGTTGGTGTTTTACAACATTTTCAGATATATTATCCAGGACTTAGTGAACACGCTAATGTTGTTTTAATCTTCGTTGCCTACGCTATTTCAATTACTTTCTCTTTAGATTTTCAAATGTTTATGATGTTTATGCCTAAAAAACGATTAATGTTTCGTTTTTGTTTGTTGAATTCGTTTTTGTTTAGTGCTGTTTGAAAATAGCTTCGCAAGTTGAAATTGTAACAACAGAATTGCCAATTCGTATCAACGTTTGCCGGTACACTAAATTGTACTCCATTAAATATTGCAAAAAAAGGTACCTACACATTTTTTCCAAACATGTTAAAAATGCGAACACTTACTAACTCCAATACTGACACACATACTTAGCACACACAAATTCCATTCGTTGAATTTAAACTCGGCAGCAAAATTAAGAATTTATGCAATACATAAAATTATACGCTGCACAAGGAATTATAATTAAATAATATTACTTGTAATTAATTAAGCTTGTATTACAAAGGTGAATCACTGCAAGTGCATTCAATGGTGTCTTGTGTCCCGTTAAGTAAGCAGTAATATATGCAATTGTCATTATGAATAAATGGATATGAATAATACAATGGCTCAATTTGAATAATTTGTTGCTTTTTTTGATAAACGACCCTCAATTTACATGCTTTGATTATATATATAGACAGCCATTATAATGGTATTTCTTCAATATTTCAACTCGTTATGGTTATGATGTACATAAAAAAGTTACCAATAACGAATGCTAGCCGTTAAGTTTTGAAACATGTTTGATAACAATTATTGAACAACTCACATACAGTAACCCTTTCATTTCATTTGCATACTGAGTTGCACGGAACACCAGTATGTAATCAATTGTGAACATCGTAGTAATAAGTAACCACAAATATACCATCTATATTTTCGTGTAATTTTAGTAATTGATACGTTTCGTTTCGGGCCATTGTGAAAGATAATGAACGTGGTGAACCGTTCCAGCGATTATACATCGTATTTAATAGAATCTTTCAATCTAGTTACAAAATGTCTAACGCTCTTTTGTTTTGATGTGTCCTGTCATGTGGATCGGTATGGCATTAGTGGTTTTATTACGGGCGATACGTATAATGTACCTAATGAATGACGCACTAGGCCGGGTTGCGGCAGACACTCGGCCGTAACTTGGGCACGCCCTATTCGTTGTAGCGCACCTGGTTGCTAATGCGTTATCTGCTCATGATTATTCTTTGGCTCGTGCTACGCAAGTACTTATTATAAATTATACTGTCCGCATTGCTTTCGTAACCTTCATATATTTCTCATTTCATTGTCTTGTACGGAATCTGTACGGATTTCAATAATTTCGTTACACATAATTAAGCATTTCAGCAACTTACCGACTCGTGACTGCAATTAGTAAATTTTATCCAATATTTACTTGATTGAAACGCATCCGTTCCGCCGTACGAGATTAATTGGGATAAATACGTTTCGCACGTTGCAATTCATCAGCCATTCGGAATAGACGGTGGGTGCAACAATCATGCGCCCACGCTAGCTCTGAAACAATGAGTCGTGAATGAGACGCTAAACACAGCCATGTATGGCACAACATCCTACGAGTCAATTCTACTAATTTATTACCTGTATATAAACACAAACTATGTTCTTTTGTTCAACTTTGTGAAATGGAAAGTTTGAAATTGCAATTTTAGCCGAGTCAACATTGTATTATTCAGCCACAACTATTGTAGATATAATGTGACTTTCCAGACAGTACTGAACGTATGTTTCGAAAGACTTTCATATAATAATTATGACTCAGCCTCGGTTTTATGAGTTTTAGAACCTGGATGGCTAAAATTGTGCTCTTTAATCCCCGCATTCAGACTGTCATCTACGAATGATGAGCAAGCACCGTTACCAGCCTTTCCTCCGATCACAGGTGCAACAGTTACATTGTTCCTACAATTTATGGGACAGCTGCACACCCCGACCTTTAAATGTCAATAAGGATGACATGTCTGGAGTGAAGATTATCAAGATTATGGACCTAATTAGATTGCACATAGTATGTGGAGGCCATATGTGTACGTGCACGTACGTCGATATTTTGCGTACGTGAGGGGTCGAGTGTTCAATAAGAGGCGATTAGTTTAGTAATAACATCGGGGCTATTAGGAATACTTGCTAGTACTTGCTGCGGATGGTAGTAATATTTTGAAATAAAGAGCTGAAAACACAAATTCACATAATAAAAATATCCGACTTCAAAAAAATACACAAAAAAAAGTGGAAAATAACTTTACTTTCGGAAGTATTGTTTGTTTCATTGATTTTTTTGCCACAGACTTCCGAAAGTAAAGTTATTTTTCATTTTTGTTTGCGTTCTATTTTTGGAAGTCTATTTTTTTTTTTGCAAAAAAGTTTTTATTTTACCCTTTTGTTATCGTGTCATACACAAATCCTTGTCTAGTATCAATTTCGCAATTTCTTTAAAAAAATGAAAAATAACTTTACTTTCGGAAGTCGGTGACTATTGTTTCTTTCATTGACTTTTTTGCCACAGGCTTCCGACATAAAGTTATTTTTCATTTTTTTTGTGTTTTATTTTTGGAAGTCGGTTATTCTTTTGCAAAAAAGTTTTTATTTTACCCTTTTTAGTTATCGTTTCACACACAAATCCTTGTCTTGTCAATTTCGCAATTTCTTTTACTTGGATGACATTTTTTTTCCAGCTATTCTGATTTAAAAACCAAATTACTGAACCGATTCTAATGAATTTCTATGGCACCAATCGGGAACTATAATCCTTTCAGATAAAAGAAGATTTTTTCAAATCGGTTCATAAATAACGAAGATATGAGGTAACAAACACAAAAAAAATTGAGAACCTCCTCCTTTTTTGAAATCGGTTAAAAACGGTATCCAATGAATCCAGATCTATTGGAGATAGATAGCCACAATGATCGTCGTCATTCGGCAATTTAAAGAAGAACTTTTCTTTTCAAAGAAGCTTCTAAAGCAAAGATAGCTTAACAATTCTATTCTTTATAGGTGCACTGTGCTGCTGTTCACATAACCTGAATGACCACGAGAACTATGGACTAGTACTTATTGTTAGATAGTTCACAAAGGGTTGTTTGATAATTAATTCAATGATTGAACTCGATGTTTTCGTCATTATGTGAAGTGAATGGTTTGATGTGTCAATTGCATTGTTCAATTTATTATTGTCATTGGGACTATTCGTAAAAACTTAGCCAGCTTTTGTCTTGTCAATATGACTTGGTTTTCTTATCTGTGCTTCGAGTGTCGCTATTGTGTACTCATTATCCATAGTCTTAGTTTAATTGAATTCGAGAAAAACACGAAGAACGATTTCGATATTGGAAATATTGAGTTGTCAGCTATGGGAATAGACTCTCTTTTATATGAAACTATGCATTCTACTTTATTTGCTGTTGCTTTGCAATTAAGTCGGGTAACAACGGTTTTTCGATCGATACAATTATTGCCGCGCAATTATTTGATTAGATCCGTGAAGGAAATACGTTAAAATTGGTCCCTTAGCATGCAATTGTGTTTTTTTTTTTATTTCAATGGCCGCATGCACCGGTTTTTTTTCACGCATTGTGGGCGATTGGGCGGTGCTCGACCACGCTTGACTGTTCACCGGCATGCGGGCCTTTTCCGTATGCGTGCACTAGTTTCCAACTAAAATACATACATGTATAATTTAATACTATGAGTTCACTTTATCGTATTGTTACAAACTTTTTGTGTTACGTTAGGATTTCATATTTTATGATACACCCTTTTGTTAGACATGTCTGGGTTTGATGCCATTTGAAATATGCTAAATTGTTGGTCTGTAAAGCAGTTTCGAATTGTTATAATAAGTTCACAACCGATAAAGTGTCACCAAGTGAAAAGAGAGATCCTATCGAAGAGAAAACAAAGTTCCTATGTTCATTCAATTTCAATCCCAGACAATTTACGTAATGAATTCCTATTGTTAGTCATTTTAATTAACGCCTATCAACACATGCATACATAATGCATAATATGCACTTTTGAAATAACGAAGTAATTAATTTTAAACCTTATAACTTTTTCTGTTGCACTTATTCGAACAGCTAGTACTAACTTTACATCGCATACTGTATGAACAGTTACAAAACTGTCTATAATTAAAAATTGCTGTCAGTAAGCTTCCTTTCAAAGTCAAAGGTGTGACTAACGTGCCTTATATGCAAAACATGAACTTGAAGTATGCTCGTCCGCATATTGAATAAACCCACTATCATGAATGTATTCATTCTCAAGGCTTAGTGTTAAATGTTTCTTTCATTCGTTTGATAGGTCGACCCATTTCCTTTTACACAACGCTTCCTCATTAACGTGAAAACAATTAAGATACATCACATCTCATTCTATATTCACTCTTCCTCTATTGACACCGTTACTCCGTCATGAAGAAAATCTGTTTCAAATTACCATAGTATAAAAATCCGTAATCTTCTTACATTTTTTGTTGCTTCATTATCTGAAGTTACTTTTTGTTTGGCCCATCTGAGCTGTCGCAACAAAAAGTTGATGAGGATCATGTACGACTTGATAGCGATAGTGAAATCGATTGCAACGGATCTCGAGTTCTCATAATATCGAAAATTAACCCTAAAATGGAGCGAGCAAGGCAGAGAGTGAAAGCACGCAACGGTTGATTGGATCACGTTGCTCCTCGCTTGTTTTGTTTTATTTATTGGCAAGTGTCAACTGTTTGCCAACGTCTAATTTAGACACGGTTGCTATCGTCAATTTTTCTTGCGTATTTACAAAGTTACGATCTTTTGCCACAGCTTGGAGACCGAGTAAACAAGGAGCAAACAGCGAAGAATAATTAGGAAACTTTGATTGAAATGGTTGAAGAATTTTCCTTTTACAGAATTTATTCTAGCTATGAACACCAGAGTTCAGGATTTATCAATGCAATAAAACCATCATCCTAGTTATAACCAGGGTCGTAAAATAATGCAAAGTAATTAATAACACAGTAATTGCCGTAACTGATGTTGCTAAATGTATACCTACAATCTACTGACTTTTCACAACAATTTATTTGTTTGTTCACCTCGAAATTTTTTGTTCATCAATCAACTTTATTTTTTTCTGCAACCTGGAATCCGTTCTTGTTAGTTCTTTTTCTTATGACTTGATACAGTTGTTTTTTCTTGTCTAGTTTCATTGGATGTCTAGCGAGGTTGCTTTGTAATATTCGAATGTGGTTGTCACCTTTAATGACGAGGAAAAAAATCTGTAGATGCGACGCTGTTCTTTAGATTGGATTCGGTAATCCGGCTTAACCAAGTCGATTCCTAACAACAGCATTACCCACCTCAGTCGGGTAAAATTAGGCACACGTCTTTGTCCTGATAATTGTCAACACGTTCCCTGTATAGAAGGTGTTTCAGGTAAATTTTATTATTCATCCTGGATCTAGAATAACGCTGATTCAACAAGTAGATTCCGGTACTTAACTGTGTCACCAATATGACAAATGTAGTCAGTTTTGGTGTCACAATAATATACAATGTGTCGTATTCTGTATATTAATGAATAATTGAAAATATATGAAGGCATAAAGTAGGTAGGTAGCAACAATACCTGGGTATAACTGGGGGAAACAGAGCATTACTTTTCTATTTATATTTTATAGTTATGGCGTTATGGAATGTTTTTTGCCTTTACCAGTTTGCCCTCCAAGCATAGCGTGTTAGGCAACTTAAAAAATAATGTTTTTGCTCGGGTAAGTACTACATTACTTTTTTTGTATCTTTGTCCGTACACTCGGTTATCATACGCTTGTCCTATTTTTTGTACTTGCCATTTGATGTCTTACGCTTATTATTAATCGCGTGTTCTAACATCACACACACACACGCGACACGCAAAATATGGCATTGCAAATGATATGCTCGTATAACTAGTGTTTTTCATGAAATGACTCAGCTGCTTAGCCTCGTTTTTCCCAATTGGGTACCTTGATCTTTCTTATTAAAGTCGTCTTATATTTTGTTATACCTTATAAATCCTATTTGCAAAGTCAAAGCCAACTTAGTTTATTAAAACCGCTTTGTATACAATGAAGTACTTTTGAGGCTTCTTTACAAATAAATTGCAATGGTTACAATAGAGTTTATTGTTTTAACATGTAGTTGTAGTTCCGTTTAGAATAGGTTAAGGTATGATGAGGCTGACTTGCCTTTGAGGATAAAAGCCTCCAATAAGGTATAAGAATAAAAAACCATGTATTTCAAATCTAAATACTTGACCTATGCGAAAAGTGAGAGCTATGGGAGATTTGAAAATATTTAAGTACAAGAAAATTCGTACTGCTTCTATGATGACCATATTTCTATTTTAAAGATTTTTTTAAGGAGCTCGTGGCTAAATATCACAGCCGCTCGGGTCGAAATTTAAGTTAAACCACGTTGTTTAGTTTGGTCCGTGGATGGGTGACCATTTCATATCGAGTTTCCTCCGCGCCTCGGAAAGCACGTTAAGCCGTTGTTGGTCCCTCCCGACTGCCACTTGTAGATCTTTGGCAATCGGTACAGGTGCCCGAAAGTCGTGACAACCAGTCTTACCAAGGGGTATCGTATTACCCAGTACTAACTGGGCTGTGGAGGTCAGATAGACAGTCGATCCATGTAAAATACTGGTATTCAGCTGCATCCAGTTAGACTGGAAGCCGACCCTAACCCTAAGTTGTGAAAAGGCTAGGCAGATGAAGATGATGATTTCTGTTTTAAAAACGCAACGAATACCTAACTTCATTTGTTCATAAAATTTTGTTCGGCCACTGAACGTGAACGGCAGAATTTAGGTGTAGCGCAGCAATTTGCATTCGTATGTAGGTACGCGTGCACAAATGCGGTTTACATATTTACCTCTCGAAATAGAACAATGAATACGATAGTGTGCACGATTTAATTTTTTGCGAAGAGCGAGTTTTAATAATTTACCGGTTGAGCGACCAGACCGGCCAGTGATGTGTCTGATTCTGAATTCTGAGTGACGTGACATCAAAGTACGTGACTATTACAAAAGTATCACATCGTTTTGTAAATATTATGTCACAGTTCAAATGTTCACAGTTGCCCCACCTATTTGCAGTGTCACATGCAATAGCCAATTTCTACTGTATTGTATGTATGTTTCGCAAACTATCTGTTAGTTCTGACTTCTGCTTCAACGGTGCAATGTTTTCCCAGGTGCAAAATGCTTGTCACCACTCCGCTTCGAGCAAAACTTTTTCTGTTTAATGTCTAAAGAGTTTGTTTCGTATTATCATTCAAATAGTGACTCCTTTCTGTCGCGACTCGCGTTATTATGGCTTCCATAAAAGGCTTTCTTTATTATAATAGTTGGCAACAACATGAATAGATTTCTTTTAATGCGACCTAAATACTATCATTGTTTTAACTATTGGAATGCTCTGAAAGTCTGAATACAAACCACTAATTTTAATTAAGTTTTGTTGGTGTTGGTTAATTAACATTAAAATTTTTCATTATTCACGATTTAATACGTTTTGTAACAAACAATAATCGCTTTCTCCTTAAGCGTGTTGTATTGTACGTATTGTAAACTCGCTTACGTTATGAATTCCAAGAAAACACGTCAATGTGTTATGGAATCTCCTTATAACAATTCGTAATTATTTATGACGTTTTCCCTGTTTATTATTACTGCCAATACCTATGTCATATCTACCTACATGACGAACGTTTTAGTGATTGCCATTAAGCAGTTTCAGCAAACGCTTTACGAAGCTGTGCTAACCGCTTCATTAAAATTTGCAGTAAACAACATAAAAATTGCATTACTTATATTTATTGGTTTATATAAATTTACTTGCATCAATGTTTCTCAGTCATCGTTATCACACAGAAAATTAGCTTCACAGTGTCACAACAAATCGAGCGTTCACCTAATTCGCTATAATATTATTGTCAGCAGACGGTGAAAACCTAGCCTAATCTTCTTCTCGTCTTTATCGTGTGGTTACTGCCTAACCTGGTGTCAGAGTTTTTATGCCGCCCAAGGGCCTCTGACTTGGCTTTTATATGCCGTCGAGAAATATCTCTCAGGCATACTGGTTTCCTCACGATGTTTTCCTTCACCGAAGCAAGTGATAATTATAAGTACAATACGCACGTAATTCCGAAAAATCAGAGGTGCGTGTCTTGGGTTCGAACTCGAGACCTATGACTTGGCAGTCCAACGGTCACACCACTAGACTGTCACTGCCTAGCCTAATTATTATAACTAAATGAACTATAAAATATGTGTATTGATGTGCCCTAACAGGGCATAATAATATTGTTCTTATTATGCCCATAATATTGTTCTTAGCTGTAAACCATTTGTAACACCTTTTTAACATTGTGGAGCGCAAATAAAATGAATATGAACTATGCTTATGCTGTCGCATACAAACACAAATACGAGACAATAACTAATTTACTTAAGTTTAACTTAATTTTTACTACATCTACAATTTTAATAGAACAGAACGTTTCGAAGTTCAGTAAACTGTCGACAAAACACGTAACATAAAGTAGTTATGTGTTTGACAATTACGTGAAGAAGTCCGTAGATTGAGTAAAAACGTGGGACCACGAATGTTCCTAATATCTCGTTTGTATGACAAAATGTTCTAGATACACTACATGTGTTTTTTATACACATTATGTATAGTATGGTTGGTGTGGCTTCGAAGTCGTGAGCGTTTGTAATCGATATGAAGATACCTGAGGCACGTATTAAATACAAAAGGTTGTACATGTGAAGAAATATTCATACTATAGCTCACCAGACAGTGCGATCATGTTTTCTAGAAAGGAACTAACTTGAGACTAATTAACGCCAACATGATGACTAAATAACAATAGATAACGAAAATAGAATGTCGGAAAAAAAAAACATAGAAATCCCTCCTTCGTACGATAACTGCAAAACTCAAGTAAAGACAACCGAAAATTCTTACAGCGGCTGCCATTTGTTCCACGGGGAAACCCAAGTTTTTGCAGATCTTATCAGTTTACAAGTAGAAAATGCTTTCCTTCCATCTGATATTATCTTTTATGCACCTATTACAACGCTCGCAGAAGCCAGGAAGACAAGAGATGACCCTATTCTTAAGTAAAGACCACACGCAGCGTAAGAATGTAACATACTCATCCAACATCAAATGTTTCAGATCATACAACATCAACACGATGTTGATGTTCGACATTGACGCGTGTTTAACTGTTTACCTCCCATCAGCTTAATATCGTACAGAAATAAACGATGCACTGTCTACGAAACGAACTTGCCGTGCGTTAATAAAATTAGACCTTAAAATTCCTCTCCGGCCCGTAGATTGCCCAAATGTACCGTTGCTGTTAATCTTTCTAATTAAGCACCTCAAAATTTCTTTCGCCGTGGGCACAGTGAATGTGAATAGCACTCACTACGTGTAATGTCTTTTTCATAGACAATTGCATAGCTATAACTTTTACAAGTTTGTAATTATCTTGTTCAAATCTTAGGTTTCACGAGCTTTCTATCACTTGCGGTAAGTTTAGATTTTATTGAGAACCTTTATGGTTGATTGATTAGTAAATTATTACCCGTGGGTTTCACTTGAACGATGTAAAGTGAAAATTAGGGCGGAGTGTTTTGCGGCAATGATGGAAAGGTAAACATCGATCATGTAGACATAACCGATTCGATATTTTGATCGACTCGCTTCTCATTTGCCGAACAGTCGCGATACACTCACAGAACAGTCGCGATTCTCTGTACAATCGTGCTGAAGCATTCAAACAAATGTGATTTGCCACTAACATAAACTTTTTGTTTCTGTGCCTCTCATTATTGAAGATCGGCACTTCAGCAGTCAACCTCTGCAAATTCTACATATACACACTTTCCTAATCTTCATTTCTCATCATTAAAAACGTTGTACGGTTTAATGCGAATAACGCTAAAGCTACCTCGAAATCGTTCTCAATGATTTTCTATGACATAAAAACGCAGGAAATGCCTCACTCATTAACCGATTACCTAATGAACCGACCGGATCTCTTATAATAATTTTCCGCCTCATTGTTTAGACTGCCATCCTTGTCCCTATTCACAGACGAAAATAATTTGTATTCGTAATAGTAACATTTATTTTAATCGATGCAGATTACTCGTCACGTTTGGCCGACTACACAGATGTAATAAGTGGTTATAGAAATGATAATAAAAAATAAGTACCCGAGAATGTGGCTAACTCTAACGGTAAGATAATGCTGGTTGTTATTCATCGCGCATGTAGAGCGGCCATCGAAACGAATTCGTCTCGTAAAACGTATGGACGTGGTGTATCACGTTCAGTGATTGGACCATCAAGTGATACTGGAACACCTGATTGTTTTGCCATTACCCTTTGTCACGAACTTGACAAATTATTGTTTTCCAAGACTATCAAAAGAAGGGAGCAAAATCTGTTTCTGTCTGCAAAACAGACTTTGTTCCGATTCTAAAATTGAGTTTGAAAATACTGAAATAAAATATCTTCAACAATTCTTTATTGTCAAATTTTGATCTAAGAATGGACATTGAAATTGTAGAAACCTAAAAAACATTCAATGTGACTCAGAGCATTACCTACACAAAAAATTCGTTCAAACTTTATCGCAATAACATCTATGTTAGATGAAAAATCTTCTATTGTATTATTTTTTTATCCTAATTATATCAGTCATGCCTTAGACGTTGGCCATACTTAACTCACCTACTGCGTACTTCACAAGCGTTTGTCCTTGTACAGCACCTAGATTGCAAAATTAATCAGTATCTGGTAACTTACCTACAGTAACATTGTTTAAACCAATGACAATACAACTTTAGAATATCTTGTCACGACACTTATAACGATTGTTGGTAAATCTAGTAGAACTTTACGCTTTCGTTGTGGTGCCCAAACGTTCCCACACTGAACTACGATAAGTTTGTCATCTGGTAAACCTTTCTCTGAATTTAGGATATTGTCATTCTGCAAATACTAAATTGAATCTTGGAGGTCAAACGGCAGTCGACCGCGTCGAACTGATTTCATCTCTGGAGTAATTATCAGTTTCAGGCTTTCAGTCCCTTATAGAAACACTTACATTGGGCTTTATAGAATTGGAAGGGTCTAGACGGGTGATTTTTACTCCTAACAGCTGTATTCTTCAACTAGGTACATGAAAACTTGTGACTCATTGTCCTCGCTTCAGATCTACGTGATTTATCAATCTTTGTTTAAGTACTTACTTCAATTTGACAATGACGCATTCGCACATTCGTTTGATTCCTTTCAAGTAGCTGTATGTTATTGAAGATTTGAAGACACTTGATATATTTTATGTATTGGAGATGGTGAAATCTTCCACAGCATCGATCGGCAGCGCCGTCGTCATTGTATAAACATTTAGACATCCGACGTTCTCGGCAATCTAAATACTCATCATTCCTACAGCATTTATGAAAGTGTCATTATGTTATGTACATGTGCACGCGTCCATAATTTGCATATTGTTACGTCTCGCCGGGTGAAAATAAACAATCGACAGATCCGGCACTGACATCTAATCACGACGGGCAGCTTAATGTCATAACACATTAGTGAATTGCTATTATAATAACACGCAGCTGGTGTAGATGTAGACACGGCCTTGTTCTGACGCAATTGTAAAGAAAGTGAAACTAAGAAACCACCAAAACGTAGTGTCATTGAATGAAAAGTCCGTCGATTGTCGCGGTCGTTTGTCAAGTCTATAAGCCGGCCATTACCGCCACTACGCGCTTTCTCGACATCGTGCCGTACTGCTATTGTAGATAACATAACTAGTTTTCATTAATTGACTTAGAATTATTCAAAACCGTAAACCTACACTTCGAGCGGAAACGATTTTATACAATCCTGCTAACTTTCCTTTTCTAGAATCCAGCAAGTAATGCAATTCATTGCGAATGCTTAAGAGAATGGACTGCTATTTTCCAAATTTGGTGCCAGACAGTAAGGCTAAGTTATTGTCCCAACCAACCCAAATGACACCGTTGAGATAGTTCATTCACCTTCCAACTTTATTCTGTATAGAAACCAAATATAGGTAGTTACTAACTTAGTTTCACACAATCCAGCTGACTCAAAGATTGATAACTTCATAATGTGACTCATCTGTTCATCCCAGCTGTTCCATTCTGTTTTCAGATGGCGACGTGTGCGTCATTCAGTTATCTAAAATGACTAAACTTAAAGCTTAACAGCCTTCAGTACTGAATGACTACACTTAAAATCGTTTAAATAAAGGGCTATGTTAGACCCTATAGAAGTTAGAACAAACGTCTCCAGTCCAATGTATCCGTTTCTGTATGTTACCAGATGATGTTCCTTTAGCAACTGACACAAAGCGAGGAAAGCAGTGGATCAGACAGGCTGTCAATTATAATAACGACTGAATGTGGAATTCCGTGAGTCCTCATTGTTTACAGTAACAATAGCGAACGTGTCATACATACCTACTACAAATTCGATTCAATAACATTATTTATGTTTTTCACAAAAAAAAAAAATTGCCAGTCTGTCTACCGAATCTACAGATGCACATTTATTTTATCTGAAGAGATTCGATATCTTTTCGTACCTCGATAACAATGGTATGTCGCAAACTGACAATGTAGTGTTGAAATTCTACACTGTAGCATTATCAGCACTTTGAAAACGACATCGACATTCTCTCTTGTCTCTGGTATGTAGCATAACCCCTCTTATCAAACTGATAAAGGTTTGGTAAGTTATTGACAAAACTGTGTCAAAACCCTGGGTGAAACATTAACTTATTTGGAAAAGTGCTTATGTAATTACTTTGATTATGGTACTAGGTACTGTTCCAGTAGTTTCGGTAAACGTAACTACTCGTAAGTCGTAACACTCATTAATTACGAGTGATGTTGCTAATTGTAGTTTGTTTAAACTGGATTAGTTTGCACTAAACAGGTCAGTAGACGAGTTAACTGCTCCTGTTTAAACTTAGCGAATATTGTACGACATGAACATCAGTTTTTATCGAAGATACATCGTGATGTACCTGCTAATAAAACAGTTAACTTTGCTTATGACTCATCGTGGCTTTAATAATTGCAAAGTTTCCAATTTAGGTTTAAATGTCTGTTGCATTAACTGTTAGCAAAGACGGAGAAGCATCGTAGAGCATCTAAGTACCAAGTTAACGAAACATTTGATTACGTACTAAACAAGGTCTAGTGATGAACCGATGCAAAATACAGAATGCAATTATTTATTCACCTCATTACTCTGATTGTTTGTACCAAATAACTAACACTTACCAACGCCAAATATTAGCTATTAATAGTGGGAGATCCCAAACAAGCGACCAAAAAAAACGACATTCAACATGAGGTGATGATTTGATACCCAAAAAGAACGCGATCGCGGTCGCAAACGCCGATTTATTTAATCCGGTTCGAAACCAAAACACTATAGAACCTACCTAATTAATTGGTCTTACTTACAACCAAATGCTATTTCATTTGGTTGGAAGTAAGACCAATTCAAAGAGATTTAGCAATAGTTTTTATAATGCAACACCACACAATGGTCGCGAAGGAAGAGAGTCGTGAATTGTAGACGCTGTGTCCGGGGCGCACTCGACCATAACGCAATTTTACGCTGGGGCGCACGGGGACATTACTTGTGTTCCTTTAAAAAAAAAACGTCAGCTAATGACTGTGTGATTTACTAAATTGCTACAGTATTGTATGCGATGCTCGTTTGAGCTGGCTAAAGGTAAAATACGGTCCTTAGATTTGGCATATTAACTCGTCTTAGCCAACGTGATCTTGCGAAAACCTGACATCTAGCATGCGAATAGTGTCGTCACCATTCGGCTGATTTTCTTTATTTGTCTGAGAAACTGGTTAATTTCCCGTTTATCATCTGATAAAGTTTTTTATTATTAGCAATTTCAATAACTTGGTTGTTGTTGTTTCTAGACGGGCGGTGCAGACAGCGCCAGCGGAGGGTCAGGTGGCTCGGGCATGGAGTGTCTGCAACTACGCTCGCCACCCGGACCATTTCACTACCTCATCTCGGAGCAGGCTAAGTCTCTCGTCGCTCTACAGGTTAGTCATACAACGATGTGATGTCTTGTTCGTCCACCGATTCAGCTATCTTAATTTATATGATTTTATTGTCTTATCAGAGATTATAAAGACTCGAATTCGGGTCGGAAGCAGTAACGATTTGGCCACAACTAGCGTTCATAGTAAATAATTTTGAAAGCAATGAGCCGTTTGTTCCCACTGAATTAATGCTTGGTGAAAACGTTTTCCGATTATTATTTATGAATATTTCCTATTCATTAGGAACTCCAGAATGAAGTCGGAGCTTTACTTGAGTTTCGCGACCTCGTCATCGAGACATTCCCAAACCTGCGCTCCAAGATGGCGCCGTCGACGCCTGCGAGCGGCACACGACGCGACTGGGAGCCCGGCGTGCGCGTGCGCCGCAAGCTGGCGGCCGGCGCCGGAGACGCCGCGCGGGCCAAGCCGCAGCCCTCCGTGCAGGACTCCGGCTTCAGCACAGAGACCTCCTGCGGGAAGGACGCGCACTCCTCGTCAGCGTCGGCATCCGCGTCCGCCACACGCTCGCGCCCGCTCGAAGACGAGCTGTGGGCGTTACTCGATGTCATCCAGAGAAAAGGAGTGCGGCTACGTGACGAAGCCGAACAGCTACGTGGCGAACTTGATGACCGGCAACCCGTCGACACCGTGGAGGAGTCGTTCGCGCGAGCCCTCACCGAAGGCGCGTGCGGCTCGTGCGCCGACACGTCGCGGCTGCGCGCCGAGCGGGACGCGCTGCTGCTGCGCGCCGCTCAGCTGGAGGCGGCGGCGGCCGCCAGCCCGCCCGCGCCGCCGCCGACCACTCCGCTGGGCCGCTTGGACTCCGCGCTGGACACGCCCTCGCGCCCGCCGCGCGTCCCCACGCCTGACTCCAAGAAGTTCGCGGCGATTCTCCTCGAGAGCAATCCTGTCGAACTTCAGAGGCAGCTGCTCACCTCCACCGTTCAAAATCAGGTATGCTTTTATTTGTTGACCAACAAATTTACTATGTGATCTGATATAAGTGAACAGATGAGTGAGTGAGAACTTACAAGACGATAGCTTGAACCAACTTCTAAGTTCCTATTAAAGATTATCATACTTGAATCAGTTTGTCTATAAATCTGTTGTATTTAATCATCAATCGTATTGTTTAGTGTGCCGATTTGATCTTCTCAGACGTGCATGGAACTTGCGGTAAGGTGTCAATTTTAGGAAATTTCTCGCCTTTTGGATCGTTAGAAATCTGTGTTGCATTAGCAAAAAGAAAAAAACAGTTCAAGCTGTTAATTGCAGAACGAGTGAGGTAACGAAGTACGTGCTAGTCGTTCTTCAAAACAGACTCGTTGCACTAACGAGCTGCCTGATGCTGTGACGGTCATGACGTAATCTCAGATATTTCGGCAGAATTACGCAGATCTGTGCAGCTAATGGAGTGTGTCCGCTACCGTGCGGACACCGCCATTAAACTCTAAAATCCCTGCTTAAATTAAGTATTTTGTATCGTGGACATCTGTGTTTAGATATCATTATCGTCACATGTTTAACGTCCCCGCCATTTTGCGCTTTTTTGTTTGCATCACGTTCACATAAAAGCCTCTCGCAAAACACTTGAAAACAATACAATAGGCTATGGCAACGCATGCGTCATATCATAACATAATCCCATTCTAAATGGTTGATAGCATTTGAACCGGTGACTAGTGCATTTCCTTTTTATGGTTTGCATTTTCTTTATGGCGTATCTTGTTTATTTAAATACATATCACCTCCATCAGAAGGAAGTTCACTTACGTTCATGTTAATAAATCATCCCAGTATGTACCTAATTAGTCATGTCATGTCATGAAGGCAAATTTTATTGCATTGCTTGATATGCGTGTACGTTATTATATAAATAGAATCATGTTTATAATTACTTATCTATATTTAAAGTGTGTATTTATTGAGAGAATTATTTCTGCATTGCTTCCCCTAACCCATTATATCAGGTCATTTGGGGAAAAACTGTGATGTCCTTAAGCGCTGTAGCAACTAGACGGAAGCATAATTATATATTTCTATACAAAAAAAAAACAAGGAACTTGTGCACTACTGCAAAATTAAAGAGACTCTGATTTAATTGTTACACAAAATGTTAGACTGCTGTCTGAAGTTGGAAGTAATTTGACGGCACGGTGGCAGAGTGCTTGACTGCGTGTCGCGGGTTCGATTCCCGCATAGGTCGTTGTTTCGAGCTAGCCGTTTGTGTTTATGAGTTTAAATGTTTGTAAACGCACCCACTGTGCAGGAGAAATTCCTAACAGGCGTTAAGGTTTAAAAAAAATATATATAAAAGGATGTGCGATATTTAATTAATTTAGGACGTTGGCACCTACCGTGCAGGTTTTTATGCATTTTGCTTTAATATTTGGTGACGGAAACTAAACACATGTAAATAACGTTATTTCCTTGTCAATTCGTAATAACTCTATATTAAGCCATCACTCAACTCTGACATTATTGTTATCTTTACGTGGAATATAATAAAAAGGTATTATTAAAGTCACAAGTTACACACTCATCCTAAAAAAAGTTTTGATAAAATAAGTATAGCGTCATCGAACGCCATTAGATAAAACTTCAGTAATATGTCTTTATAATCCATTTATAAAAATCTCTCGGTGTTATGTTCTACGATTGATAAATAATTATCCAGTGTTATTATTTAGTACTTATTAGTATGATATGCTTTTCAGGTACTGAGCGAACGCCTGAGACGCGCGGCCGCGCAGCGCACACTGCTGTTAGAAAGACTGGAGCGTGCGAGAGACTTCAACGAAGACCTCAAATTTAGAGTGAGTATTCAATCGTTTTCTGGACTATCAGAAGGGAAAAATAAAATAAAACATTATCTTCAATTTAACCTCTTTCTCAAAGGATTGGCCTACAATCGCACTAGCCGCGACCGCGAAAAATGGAACGAGGGAAGGGAGGACTTTACCCTGCAGTGGGACAACACAGGCTTATAATAATAAAGGAAATAAATAACCCAAGCTGCCTCTAAGTTATAATGAGTATTAAATATTGCTAGCTCGTGTAGTTTTGCAACTTTTCCTTATCTTCAGGGTTAACGGAATTGTCAAGTTTATCAGGTCCTGACTCGGATTTAATACACGATTACGTCTGAATCGTAAAGAATTATTATTATAAGCCGGTGTTGTCCCACTGCAGGGCAAAGGCCTCCCTTCCCTCTTTCCACTTTTCGCGATTTAGTGCGATTGTAGGCCTATCCTTTGAGAAGGAATCCAATTCATCCGGTAAAGAAAGAATTATTACTTACTAATGAAACAGAAATCCATAAGTATTTGCGTCGACGAAGGATAACAAATTAGTATGTCGTTGACTCATGAAGTCGTGACAGGCTTCCTCTACAGTTCTCGCAATAACATTTGCGTCTTTTTACCGCCCGCGCCGTACCTAACCAATTACACATGTAATTCATTTTAAAGATTAGTCAAGAGGTTGTTTTTCAAGTTGTTCGTCGATATGCCGAATTTCCATAAAATAACTAGCGCATTTTGCTTCTTGACTAAATCAGGACGCATTATGTTCACAGCTGGAGGAGAAAAGCATCGAGCTGGAGGGAGCGCGCGCTCTCGTGCGGCAGCTGGAGGGCAAGCGGCGCAGTCCCGCGCGCTCCGCGTCGCCCTTGCGCGACGCGCACTCCAGCATGCGCGACATGGAGCCGCTGCACATGCCGGACGAGCCCGACGACGACGAGGCGCGCATCGCCGACACGCCGCGCCGCCGGCCGTCGCGCATCCCGCTGCACACGGCGCGGCCGGCGCCGGGGCGGCCGCCGTCGGCGCACTCGGTGCGCTCGGCGCGCTCGGCGGCGTCGGGCCGCTCGGGCTCGGCGCCGGGCCGCAAGGAGCGCGAGCCCAAGTCCGGCGTGCCGGTGCGGCGCTCGCCGGCCGCGCCCGACCCCAAGGTGCGCGCCCGCTCGTTCTGGAACGCGTGGTTCTTTAAAGATTCCGGCTCATAGCCGTGTGAGTGCCCGCGCGCGCCGGACCTGACGTTCTCGTAGTTACTCGTGTCGGGCCGCGTCTCGCATGCCATTATGTCGATCGTAAGTTTTGTTTCCCCGTCGTTTCGTTTCGCTTCGGTTACTTTACCGCCGGGCCCGCCCCGATTCTAGTTTGGTTTAGTTTTACGTAGAGCGAGTCGGTCCGTAGTGTAGGCGAGCATGTGCTAACGATTGTGTGTCCTCGTCACTAACTATAGCGACGGTTCGGGTGGCGTCAACATCTTTCTCAAAGTACTGAAATACTTGGAAGTATTTGTTATTGTATCAAAATTTTAACCTAGCTCAATCATTATTTTGATTACTTACATAATAAAAATCAGTATTCGGATCGATTTTCATGTCACCAGCCCACATATTCATGTTAATATCAATTGACACATTTTGTTTGTAAAAGGTGTCGTACTCCGAACCTTGTGAGTTATTTTAAATTCTTTGATATTTTATTTTTAATCTTTTACTCACAATTCTTTTGTGCGACATCTTTCAATGGCGTGGGATTTTACATACGAACAAAATCAAACTTTAACGTTTAAAAATCCATTATTAAACTTTTACATTTTCAAGTGTTATTTATTCCGTGCACATTTTAACATTTGTTGTGACTTCTGGACATAATGAAGACTGTGGTAAGTGCAAGATAAAAATACATTTTTATAAATTGTATAATTATTTTCGCCACTACTCACTTATACGACACATTATATGTTAGTTTTGAGTGTGTTAATTTGGTTATTTATGATTTTTGTATTTTCTTTTTATTTGTATGTTTGTATTGACATAGTGGCATAATGGCACAGAATAATTGGCTAATAACAAAGCAAATACCGATGCTCTCAAATGGCCTATACACTGTTGGTAATTGGTTTGGTAACTAATAGAATAATAATAAGTTATGCACAGATGTTGTACCTTCTCATAAAATAATACCCGGTAGTTCATGTTTATTGACACGGTGGAGTCGTAGCAGTAGATATCACGAAAAAATGCAGTACCTGTATGCCTTTTATTCGAATCACGAAGTCGTCAGTAGTCATCCTCACATGTATGGTTCGGTTATCACAATGAAAATAACTAAGTTAACATTATATTTTCTTAATAATTAAAATTATCAATAGTTCCTCATTCACTCGCATTCGTGCAGTCCTCGGACGCCTCGAGGATGACTGCTGGCAGCTCGCGGGCACTTCGCGGACTCGGACACTCATTAAAGGTCAGCTACGGCAGCTCGCCCGCACAGGCCGCAGGAGGCACCGCGACGTTTAACGAGCGTCCGGTGTACGTAACAACGGTTGGGCCTTTCGACAGAGATCCGAAGATGAGTCGGAGCGCTGGCGCGTGGCGGCGCTGGCGGCCGAGTACGTCGCGCGCGCAGACCGACTGGCGCCGCTGTTCCCGCGCGCGCGCCCGCTGCCGGCGCACTACCCCGCCTACCCGCACTACTGCGCCGCCTACTCGCCGCACAACCTGGCGCTGGAGCTGTCGCGCTCCATCCTGTACGAGCGCGCCGACTGCGTGGACGCCAAGCTGCGCGACCTCACGTCGCACTCGCCGCCCGCCGAGCCCGCGTCGCGTGACGACGACTCGCTGTGGAACGGTAAGCCACAGCAATACTTCGAGAGTATGAACTATGGCGAGCGCGCGCCCTCCGACGACGAGGCGCCCAAAGAGTACGACAGCGACTCCCTCGCGCCCTGAGTCACTCTGTGTATACTGTGCTGCGTGCTTCTAACTTCTCTAAGAGTATCATTCCACTTTTCAAAGGCTCTTTAGAATGGCTCGAGTGATCTGTGATATGTCACCGTTTTAAATGTTAACTACCAGTTTTGGAATCCTTTGTTCGTATTACACGGCCTCTCGCTGGAAGAATGAGATTTTTTTTTTCATTTTTAATACCTATTTTGAATCTAATATCTAAGTGTTATGCATGATATGAAATTAGGAATAATTTTCTGTACCTACTATTAATATGTAATTTATATCCATGGCCTTTGGCTTTAATGTTGTGGAGCCAAGGTAAATGTTTTTAAATTCATGAAATGATTAATTTTAATATTTACTCACTATAATTATTTGGGTTGTATAGAATGAACCCAAATAATTATATTGAATTTATCAATAATTCGTTCCAGTTGTCTTGAAAGTATTACATGAAATGATAATCAACAAAAATAATGGTAGCTATTCTTAACTTAAGTATTGTCATTCCTAACCCTTTAAGGACAGACTGTAATTATTTAATATAAATTGAGTGAGAGCTTGGAACGACTGTTAGCAAGGCTGTGAAACACTGAAGTGTGCTTGAAGTTGTTTCTGATGTAATCAATGAATCGGATGTAATAAAATATAGTGCTTAGTTAACGTTTGCTGCGTTTCAAGACATACTATTGTTGTTAAACATATTCCAATCGTCCAGTGGTGTACGTCCTATGAGACAACGCGTGACTGCCTTGACTTATAAGATTACTATGTTAATTCCTTTTACTAGTGTACATTTCATACGGCGGACTTAACAAATAGTAGGAGACTGATTTTGTATAAATAAAAATTAGATATGCTTTACCAATTTAGGGAACCTCCATATAAATGACCGTAATTTAGTATTTCCTTCTCTGTTTTAAGAATAATGTGTAAAATTATACTACCAATTAAGCTCTTAAAAATTTAATACTAATAATAATATACCAATTCTATAATGTAAATGGCTGTATTTTATGTAATTAAGGATAAATGTCTAGATAAGTTATTTACGTCGACTGTTTATTGTACAGCATTCGATTATACTATTAGAATTTGTAAATTATAAAGCCATTACCTACCTATTATTAAGATACTCATAAATCTATCTAGTTAGCTTGAATCTAGTTGATGACTTATTATGTAAAGTGTACAGAAATCATATCATTATATACAGATCGTAAATAAAATTGTTCATATCAAAAGTATCTTTTATTTAAAAACAAATTCAAAGTCATTTATTTGCTGTACCAAATTTATTAATCCTTTTATTGTATCAACTTAGCTTACATATGGAATATAATTTAAATATATTAATCAACCAAAAAAAATCTTTGAACCCCCAACACTACAATCAATCAAAGATAACAGTAAATAAATCAGAAAATTCACTAAATAATTGAAGCTTAAGAGAGAAATGGCTGTAAATCTATTACCTAAACGAAGACAATGAGTGCCTTACTACTTAATGCTGGGTGAAAGGGACACCGACGCTCAAACGCTTACCACATACTCAGTACATCATTCTGAACCCCCCACATAGAAATTTTTCATCCATAATTTAAAAAAAAACAGCTGTTTCCTACTAAATTGACCTACACGGCCAAAATGTATGGAACAGCTGATTTTTTTGGGAAAAAAACAAAGCAATCTCTGTTTCTGCATCTGAAAAAAGTAGTAATATTTTGTAAAATGAGGGTAGTTTAACAACAGGATATTGGTAAAACTTTTTGGAGACCACAGAAAACATAAATCATATTTTTAAAGAATTTTACTACATTCAGCACACACTATCACTTATGTAAGTTACCTCGCATCGTAAATCCACCAACGGATTTTCAATTCTAGCTCGAAAGTAACTTGTGGCAATATTTATCTTCTTATCGACAATCAACTTATTTCTGAACTTGCGCTTCTTTGCTTGTGGTATTGCTTCTTCCAATTCCTAAACCGAACAAATGACAAACTTAATTGAAGGATAATAAGACAATGGATCATTGGCGCGTGGCCCACTTCGAAACTAATGCCGCCATCTTGTTCTTGTTCAATACAATTTCTCAAAACATCGCCAATAACACCTGCCTGACAATGTCATTCAAACATGACTTCTATTTCTTTCGATTCGGGGCTATAGTATCTTGTAACTGTTGCTTATGTTGTTATTTAATGTACATATTATGGACACAAAAAGTTACGTGCTCACAGTGGCGATTCAGAGGAAAAAGGGGAGAGGAAGTCGGTGTTGCCATACACATGGAACACCTAACCATAAATCTATATTTTTAACATTGCAATACCTATTTCACAACAGTAACTCTGTTGAAGTGTTTAGAATTATCCCTTAAATGCATGATTTTATTGTTAGACCGAGAAAGAGAGACCGAGAGATTTTTCAGGGAAAAATAATAAAAAAAAAACGTAAATATTTTTTCATAGCTATTTTTATTAAAAACCGTATGTTGCAGAACTACAACACCATGCACTCACTAGACAATAACTATATATGTAATAACTCATACTAATAATTTTATGGTCGTTTGAATGGTATGTTGCAGTTTTACAACTTTATGCATTTAAGGGTTATGAAGGCCCATCTATTACCTACCACTTGAACACGTTGTTGGTGTTCGGAAAGACTGAAGCGTCTGATTGGTTTAGTGGTCAGGACGGACCCTTGTACCACCACTAACCAAACATTGCTCCTGAGGTTCAGTTACAATAAGTTTTGCAGTATCTGATGCGCTACTACTACAGATGTTGCGACTACAACCAATTCAATTTAGTCTCCTTTGTCAGGCCAAGGGGTGGTCTGTTCACCGCTTATAAGCGCGAACCTATAAACACACATACATTTTGCAAAACGGGAAGCAAGTTGCCGTTCATCGAGCCCACATTTACTTACGACTTTACCTACCTCCAGTTCAATGTCCACGGGCTCCTGTGCTTTTGGTGGCTGTTTCTACAACATTGCTAGAAACTTCCGCCACGAGCTTTTTTTGAGGCTAGATAGAGTAAAACTTATTAGTAACAAAAAAAATGATGCAAATTGATGTATAAAAAACATTTTGTAAATGATGTTATTGTTGAATTTGATCAATTATACTTGACTTCATTTATCAATATACCTACGGGACAGATATACTTAAAACCGTTCTTAAACTTGCATGTGCATTTCTCGAAAAATTTTTCTGGTACATAACAAAGTTAAGAACTTAACTGTAACTTAGTAAAATAGCACCCGCTAGAAAGAATGCTTCCTGGCGGTGACACATTGACTGTCGTTTTCTTGTAAGTCTTAACAGTACATTTTTTTAATTTAATGTACAATTTCGAACATTTTTTTGATATTGGACTGAAGTCAGTACGATTTCATGTCACCGCTAGAAAGTATGACACACTCTACCACATCAACATCTCTACCATGAATTTGTACTTAAATGGAATGTCGAAGTTTGGAAAGCAAAATTACCTTTCTCAAATTCAGGCATCAATTCTTCTCCAGGAGCTAAAACAAAAACATTCATTCACATGTAAAAAAACTACATACAAACATAGGAGACATTTAGGAGTTATTTTGGTTTATTCCAGAAATCCCCACCGACAAATCCCCACCAGTGGGGATCGTTATTTATTTTTCCAGAAATCCCCACTAGTTATATAAACTTAGTCTAGTGGGGATTTTTGGAAAAATAAGTAACAATCCCCACCAGGTGTTGTCGTTTCTAAATTATTTAAAAAAATGCAATTTAATTATTTCAGAGTTAATTATAAAATTATTTGCACAGTAAATATTGAAAAACTTCAGTCACCGATAATCTGGTTTATCATAAATGCAATATGCATCCAGAGATAATAAAATATATGTACACCACTAAAAATGAGAATAGATTTTAATGCATAGTTCTACTGGTATTTTTTTATTGCTAGTTTAACAATCGCGTGTAGGTTAGTTACACAAAATATTTGTTGTTGTTACTTCACGCTTTGTTTTATGAAAGAAGTGCTAACGAAAGTCACCGTCGGAACCCGCGATCACAAAGAAGCAAAGAAAAAGACCAGTTCATCTTAGATGCTCAACTAGAGTTTATGCATGGCAGCATTATAGTGCCACTTTTTTTTGGAAAGAAAGAGATAAATTCGCAATCGCGATTTATGTGATCCTATAATGTTTAAATAACTTTGGTTTGAATCTTATTAATAGTTGTAAATATTTATGATTTTCGTTTCAATGCAAGCAATATAATTATAATGAAAGTTGATTATAATAATTTAATATTTTTTGTTTAATAATCTAGAAACAACACCTGGTGGGGATTGGTACTTTTTTTTTCCAGAAATCCCCACTAGTCTGAGTTTATATAACTAGTGGGGATTTCTGAAAAAAAAAATAACGATCCCCACTGGTGGGGATTTCTGGAACAAATCGTTATTTTCAGTATTCTTTTATTAAGGAAGTTATAGGTATTAGGGGTTAAAGTATGAAATTGCCGATTTATACTGCAAAATTAAAACTTGTTTTTTTCCAAGATGTAACATATTTATTTAATCAAAATATTTACCCTCATTATTTATACATTTCTGCCATCTAATTGGAAGTTCATTTATGCATTTGCGATAGAACTCTGGGGATTTAGATTCGACAAACTATGTGAAAGCATTTTGTACCTACTGCGTCCTGGGAAGATTTTTTTTTACCACGTAGAAAATTATCCAAAACACGAAAAAAAGTGGTAGTCAGCTGGAGCAAGGTCGTGCGAGTGAGCAGGATGACGTATGGTTTTTAACTGCAGCTCCTGTAGGGTTACAACGGTGTCCCGTGCGGTGTGAGGTCTTGCGTTATCATGGAGCAATAATGGTGAAGATCGATTCACGAGTCGGGGCTGTTTCCCTGCGTTTCGCCATCATTGTTCGAAGTACGGCACAGTAAACATCTGCTGATATTGCTTGACCAGACCTGAGAAAGCTAGAGTGAATAACACCAAAAAGAGACCACCAAACAGTTACCATTACCTTTTTATTGGTTAGCTTTGCTTTAGGGCACTGTTGCGGCGTTTGACCTGGGGTCAACCATTGCATTTTTCGCTTACGGTTAAGGTAAAGAATCCACTTTTCGTCACATGTCCGATTCACATGCCAACAAGGCAGCGCTTTGGCAAGTTTCAACATACGTTTCTTTCCGCAGATCAGTCAAATCATGAGGCACCCATTTTTATATTTTTTATCTTATTGTTTTGATGCAAATGAGTCAATATTGTAGGTAAGGTAACGTTAAACCATGCTGCTAATTCCTGGGTAGTTTGAATCGGATTAGCTTCCACCATCTCCTTCAATTCAGCATTATTCACCAGTGTGGGCGGGCTTCCAGTTGGTTCGTTCTTCAAGTCGAAGTTTCCATTACGAAAGCCCTATTATTTTTTAGACATAAGAAACCATTAATTACATTTTCTGAATAACGTGACATCATTTTCTGAATAACGTGACATCATGTTCTCAAATACTCTCCATCTGCGCGGGCTTGTGAAGAAATCGCGATTTGTCGATGATGTCGAGTGCGATTTCTAGACCGCTATGCGCCGTGGAATGGTCTGGTTGTACCAACATCTGCTCGAGAGTACGATCTTGAAAGAACTGGAGAGCTTGGTCTGCATTCTTTTCGCTGAATCCGTCCTGAGACATAGAAGTGACATGCGCAATGTGTGACAGAAGCAGCCGTGAAACCACGCATGCCCGATGCGGGTTAGTATCATGAGACACAATAAAGTCTAAATAAAATTAGGTAGCACTACCTAATTTAATTTTTATTTAACATAACGAGCGAAACGTGGTGGGTGTACTATAGGCACACCTCTGCCTAGCCCTTCGAGAATATACAGGCGTGATGTTATGATAATGTTAGCACCTAAATTATTTTAAGAGACGAACCTTAATATAGCGAGTGAGATATCCTGAGTTCTGTATGACGTGAACTTCCAGCATTGTATTAATAAGTACCTAAAAACAATCGAAGAAAACGAGGGCACACGGTCTCGCATTGCTCCAAAATATGGTCAGGTATTGGAACAGGAAAGAAACGAAGGAGAAATGTTATAAAAACGATGTGATATATGTATTATATTAGTTTACCCTTTCATTTCACCTCACTCTGCTTTAAAGTAAATTTCATTAAAAAAAAGTATGTGGCTTTTCTTCAAATCTTTTGAATAAAGGTTGAAAGGTTGTGTTGTAATAGTTTCTGCTCACATTCTGGTTTGTTAGTATCCTACCTACATATTTGCTTACCCCAAAATGCCAACAGGTTGATGTGTGTGTCTTCATTTTCCTTTTTTTACATTTCAGCATGCCCTGTTTGCCTTTCTGATGGATTTGATTGAAGATAGGACATGATTACCTACTTTATGAAGAATACCAGAGAATACAAGAGATTAAAAGATAACCTAGGTACTTACATTTGGTGGCAGTAGCACATCAGCTATGGTTGCTTCTTTGAGTGTTATATCAGCAATAAATATTGATAAGTAAAATTTATCAAGGAGATGTATGGAGATGTATGGGGGTAAATGATTGTTAATTGTAGCAAAATGATTTTTCAATACACTTCCTCGAAAACTGGCTCTTATTGCACTACGATTAGGTTCAACATGCTATGGATTCCACCCTCGTGGTTTTCTTCTTATACTCCCGCACTATAGTGCGGAAATAAAAATTCCACACGTGGTGAGGCGGCTCGCCCTCACACGCATTTTTTTTTTTTTTTTTTTTATTCTATTGAATCAATTTGGTCTTTCAACAAATTTGAACTAAAAACTAAAACCAAGAAACTAAAAGTGTATTGAAAAACGTCGTTTAATACACGTGGGCATTTGTTACTGTAGTTCTCGGCTCCATAACACCCTCGCCTGCGGCTCGTGTGTGAATTTCGCCTCGGCCGCAATAACAAACTTTCCCCCACTTATAACAATATGTACTATTCTAGGGATTGTAGCAGGTGTCATGCTGTAGTATTTACTTAATACTATGGGAAAAAGGTGTGAGGTTATGGATATTTGTGCTTTTTGAAGTACAGCACAACTACTATTCAATTAATAGTTTACTTACATGCTGTAAATGCCCTGAATAATTATCCTACAATACATTTCTAGGGTTACTTATTTATGTACTGTTTTCCTAAAAGAACTCAGACCAAGCTGTATCATGTCCTCAATCCTCTGTTCATTTTCAGGTAGTTCTTCAAGTATCTCTCGAATCTCCAGCGGCTAAAGCTGTGGCCGCCTCACTTCTTCCTCTACCTCAACAATATGGATATTCCATCTAAGCAAACATCACACAATTTGTTAATTACCACTAGAATTAAGAACTAACAACTACTTCAATCATTAGTGATACCTAATAGGATATTATAGTTTAAAGCCAAATTCCTATGTTACTGTTAAGTTTAAATTGTTGATCAGCTATTTAAAACATGAGTTCGTGTGTATGTAATGCAATAAACAATTTATTTCTACTTAGATACTTCTTGCTGGAATGTTTCATTACATTTGCGTTGATCATACATAGTTCACCTGAAACAGAACATTGATAAACCATAATACTTACACAAAGTTTGTCAATACTTTACATACAATAACTAGTATTCACGTAGGTATCCAAGAAGCTTACCTAAGAAGACAGTAACTTTCCTTTGGTATAATCTGACTAATCCTCGAAGAAGTTGAGAGCTAAGGCGAAGAGAAAATCTGTTTGCGGGACGACCGGATTCATTCGTCATAACTTCTAATAAATCGTCACTAAAAGGGAAAATACAAGGTTAACAAAGACGAATGAATAGTTACAAATTGAGAAAAAATCAATAAGTACTATGGGTACTTACCATATTCTTCGAATTTCTTGAGACCAAAGCTGCATAAATAGATAATTGTTGCAAAACGCAATGGCCATGAATCTGCGACCCAGCTCTAATAAAACGACCGCCTCTTTTTAAAGAATCATAAAAAGCAGACCAATTATTTTTTGACATTTCCTGCGCAGGCACTTCGGAAACGTGCGTGGCGCGAAAAGAAAGAATTTACTTCTTTCCCGCCATAATTTCCAACTCGTTCAGAAATTAGCTTATTCAGCCTATGGAAGAAAGTATTATAATTATAACGAACAAAATTATTAGACGAATTTGAAACTATTGGAAATAAACTGATTTAAACTAGTTTGTTATGATTATTATAATAAGTTACATGACGTATTTGCCGTCGCGCGTCGGTGAGCCGAGTATACAGATAGGTACACAGGCAGCGACTTTGATCGCCGGCGATTTGCTTATTTTATTTTAATGCCACAGCAGGGGAACGAAGATACAGGCCCGTCCGAAGGTAGTTCGTAACTAAGTAATAAACCCTACTCCCTATTGATAACGGATTCAGGAGTTTCGGACGGAATCATAGACAATATTCGTGAACTAATGTTGAATGGCGTTAATTGCGCTATTTTATCGCTCGATTACCGGTTTCGGTACTCATTTGTAATTTTCAAGCTTCTATACAATAAATATTATTCTTATTGTTAAAAAATTACCATTAGAATTGAACTATTTTTGTCCGGATTGTGGCTTTATACTGGTGATACCTTCGACAATTTTCAAATAAAATGTCAGTACTTTAATTATAATAAACATAATTCTCATTACTAATACGATGCGACGCGGGAACTTTCCGTAATAAATTGAAAGATTAATTGAATTTGAATAATAATATCTGACGAATGTGAGCACATCAATTACACCGGGACGTGCTTACGTGGCTGCCGTTATTGCAAGTTCAGCAAAACGTCAGCGGCAACCAAGCAAGTTCGAAGCTCGTTGCCACCCAAACACATTCTAATATTTTTGCCACCGGAAACAAGCCGAGGACAGGCTGATCTATAGGTATAAGTATTCTACTACTTGATGCTGATGAAGAAAACTTCATTCGTGTGGAAAAGAAGACGGAAATAAATCTATCTAGTTAGCTTGAATCTAGTTGATGACTTATTATGTAAAGCGTACAGAAATCATATAATATATATACATATACAGATCGTAGGTAAATAAAATTGTTCATGTCAAAAATATATTTTATTTAAAAACATATTCAAAGTCATTTAAGTACCTACTTGTGGTACCAAATTTATTTATCGTTTTATTGTATCAACTTAACTTAATATAAAATATAATAAACAACCAAAATAATCGTTAACACTACAATCAATCAAAAATAACAGTACATAAATCAGAAAATTCACCAATAATTGAAGCTTATGAAAATAAAACATGGCTGTAAATCTATTACCGCTTATAAAAGAAGACAATGATTGCCTTACTACCTAATATATTATAGCAATTAAAGTAAAATTACGTCGCAAGGTGTTATTCGTGTGATATAGGTACCAAGGAAAAATGCGATTCCGTGCTGCTAGATGAGGCGCAACCCTTAAATACCTTCTTGTTAACATTGTTTAGACGGTGCAATATTGTGACTTCAACTTACTGCTAATTAGGCTTAGCCGATGGATTTTTAAACCAACCATCTAAGCATAGGAGATTCGGCGGAATCACGCTACGTAATTAATGTATACAAGGTTAGAAAAAAAATAGCTCTTTCCCAACCGAATTTGTCGTATTTTTTTGGTAAAAATACACTACACAGCAATATTTAGAACTTGGTGGTCATTTACTTTATTTGAATAAACTATCATTTACTTTTATTACTTCTAGCAGGATGCTAAATATTTGAGTAATAGTAATAATTGACATTAAGGTGAAAGCGCCAGGGTAGGCCGCGAAATTCAAATGTTCTCGGGTTTTTTGCAATTTGCAGGTCAGTTTATGGTTGTATGTTGATTAAAATATGATTCGTGCACGTAACAAATAAGGGTTTACCCAGTTATAAATAATTAAAATCATCAATACAACCCTCTAAGTTCATTTTACCCTATTGGATGACGATTTTAATTATTATAATTCTGTAAATACATACGTTCGGTCGTACTAATTAATTCGGTTACTACTAATTCGGTTCGTACGGTCGCGAATTATATTTTGTTCAATGTAAAGCCTGACACTGACCACCAAATTGCAAGAAATGTAAGAAAATTTAATTATCGCGGGCTACCCTGGCGCTCCCCCTTGAAATCTGTATTTAGTTTTGGTTGTAATTTACTATTTCTGGCGAGAAATATTTTTTGACGAACAGTCAGGTCAGTGAAACGCGTGTCAAAAAATATTCTAACAAATAATAAAGTATACAAAATCAACATTACAGTTAGTCATAAACTTGATCTCTAAAGATCATTCAAGCTAGTCAACTTTGGCCCCAAAGTTATATCTGCTATTGCCAATGTATCTGCGTGTTTCTTAACATTGATAAAGCCATGTTGTTTTAATTCTGAAAAAGAAAGCATACCATTTTAGTGATCAATCAATCTATTCAGAATCGAGGATTATTTACATTCATTACCTATTCTCAACTATCTAGAAATAGCTTTATTTGTTGTTTAAGTTAACTTTCGACTAATAAAAAAGGCCCTTGAATATTTTTTTGGGTTGCAATGGAATTTATACTTGTTGATGTAGTTGTTGATGTCATGAAGGTGATTGAGTTTAGTTAAAGGTTTTGAAGAATATTAGGTAAAAGCACTTACTGAGTATTGAGGAAAAGCACCGCGCGGCTATCATGCGTCTGCACCCGGATATGACCGGACCTTTATCGAGGAGGCTTGCCACAGTCACTGGTTGAAAGCCGGCTTTGATGTGTTTCATGATTTTGATCATGGTTCCTTCTGTTCCCCACTGGTCACTGTAACAAACATAAGAAATCATTAGGCCCGCAAAAGAGAGCCATTGTGGACTGTATGTGCTACTAGCAACACTCTAGCTAATCTGGTCAGAGAAAACAAAACAAACTTGATGTACATTTTATTAACTTTATGCATACGATTTACTTTGGTTGTTTTGTTTTTTTATAAGCGCAATAACGAACATTGTATCACAATATAAATATGGACAGTAGGGAAACTACCTACAAACTCTCGAACTTTGTGTGAGTGTGCCGTACACTCACACAAACATGCGCAACGAGACCCCTAGATGACCAACGCGGTGCTCTCAGTAGTAAGTGCCGCGTCAAGACGAGTGGTCACGTTTAAGTTTATCTCCGCGATCTTTTTAAAAATGCCAAGAACGTTGCGTAGTATACGGCTGTTTGAATGTTTGAAAAACATTAAAAGTTACAATCTTATTGCTTCAATGGAGCGTAGGTAATTATGTCCTCAACTAAGCTTAGTTTCCATACTGTCCATATTTATACTGTGATTGTTTTTAATTTTTATGGACGTTAGAAAAGCTTACGATTGTGGCCACTGACTAGTAAAAGCACAACCATGTGTACAAAAAATTTAAACATACCGTATAAACCTCTTCGAGTCGGTGGTCTGTTCCGAATCACCGAGCGACACCTTCGTCCTATCCAAGCTTCCCAAAGGAGTTTCAGATCGGTCACTCCCAGTCTTTCGAGACGTGGCCAGAGGTCGCTGGCTTAGTGGGTGTGCTTCTACCTCCGGAACCACAGGCTGTATAATATCTGCTAGACCAGCCTCTTGCAGTTTTGATGAGAGAATCAACTCCGCGTCTTGGGGTTGTTGTAAATTGGCCGGTACGTTTTCTTTCTCTCCCTCTGCATCTGAAAAAAGTAGTATAATTTTGTAACTTTGAATTTGAAATTAAGGAATACTGGCTTCATCTGATGGTCTCATAACTGCTTAGCTTCGGTTCAATCTCTGGGACACACAAAGCATTATTGCATTTTTCCATGAATCTGCAATAGGTTCACACCAAATTAAACTAATCTCAACTCCTTTGAAAGTACTTGGGCATAGTGATAAGATAAGCCTGGTCAAAATTAAACACTATATATTAACTAAAAATGTATAGTGTGTGTTATTACCAGTGATAAACAAGGGACACGGTGCAGGTAGTACAGCATGTGACTTCTCCTTAGTTAGCTGACTCTCCCGAAATGACACATAGCCAACAGAACATTGTCTTTTCGGCTGCAAAATGATAAATTAAATTATTGCATGTAACCTTAGCCAGTTGTATCAGTACAAACGACGAAAACTAATCACAAAAAAATGCATTTTACGCCTGAAATAAAATGAGCATCAGGAACTTACGTTTTCAACAACAATTTCAGGTGGGACCGTCCGCTTGCTAGCTCGCGGCAACGTCTCCACCTTCTGAGTGGGCATATCCGCGATATCCAGATCCATCGGAACACTGACGCGTGGTGGTTCAGACACGTTTAGCATTTCATTCACAGTCACGTTCGCTTCGGGAACGGGCGGTTCAACCTGAACGTCGAGCCTGTCTTGAACGATAGGTGCTTCTTGGTCCACTTGTATATTCCCGAGCGTTGATCTTGGGAGAGCACGAAGGGTATTTTGTCTTATAGCTTCTGCTAATTGCTAGAAAAACGTTGAAAGATAAGCAAATGATAAAATATAATATCGGAACTAAGTATTACAGTTAGCAGGTTGATATTGTGATATTTGAGGGATCTGTTTATCGAGTCAAAATAATTATGGTAAAAATCATCACAAATATAAGAGCAGGTATTTTTCAACGAAACTCATCCCTTGGTCACTGTGAATCTGTATTTAAAACTGAGATAAATCTATATTCATAAATTACCAATTCTGCTGATAGTTCTCTTACCTCCTCTTCTCTATCCGCTAGGGGCTGTCCTGAGATGACTCCAAGATTTCGGGAGAAAAGGTGATAAATAGGGAATCCAAAATTAAACACAAACTTTTCACCACCGTGGCAAGGTCGCCGAAAGTATGTCTCCGCAGGCACGCGTATCAAAATGATGTCGTCTGAACTGTCCTTTGTAAAGAAAATGAGGGTAGTTTAACAACATGATATTGATAAAACCTTTTGGAAACCACAGATAACATAAATCATATTTTTAAAGAATTGTACTACATTCAGGACACACAATCACTTAGGTAAGTTACCTCGCATCGTAAATCCACCAACGGATTTTCAATCCTAGCTCGAAAGTAACTTGTGGCAATCTTTATCTTCTTATCGACAATCAACTTATTTCTGAACTTGCGCTTCTTCGCTTGTGGTATTGCTTCTTCCAATTCCTAAACCGAACAAATGACAAAATGTAATGGAAGGATAATAAGACAATGAATCATTTGGCTCATGGCCCACTTCGAAACGAATGCCGCCAACTTGTTTTTCAGTACAATTTCTCAAAATATCGCCAATAACACCTGACAATGTCATTCAAACGCCAAAAGATCCGTTACTGTTAGCCTGCGTCACAACACAGCTGGGCAAAGACCTCTCCCCATAACTTCCAGTTCTTTCGATTCAGGGCTAAAGTAACTTGTAGCTCTGTTGAAGTATTTAGAATTATGAAGGCCCATCTTATTACCTACCATTCGAAAACGTTGGTGTTCGGAAAGACTGAAGCGTCTGATTGGTTTAGTGGTCAAAATCGACCCTTGTACAACCACTAAACAAACATACATTTTGCAAAACGGGAAGCAAGTTGCCCTACATTGAGCCCACATTTACTCACGACTATACCTACCTCCAGTTCAATGTCCACGGGTTCCTGGGCTTTTGGTGGCTCTGTTTCTACAACATTCCTAGAAACTTCTGCCACGAGCTCTTCTTGAGGCCTAGATAGAGTAAAACTTATTAGTATGATGATGATGCAAATGAATGGGCTCTGGTTTAGCGGCTTGTAAACGCCACTGCGTGTGAAGGCCTGAGTTCAATAGGTACCAGATATCTTTTCTGGGTATCCCACCGACGACGTAACTCGTTGTCTCATATCGCAGATATTCGCGAAGACGAGGTATCGTATTGTAGTATCTGCCTACCCTTCCGTGGAATATAGGCTTGACTAGCTGTGCCCGCGGCTTCGCTCACGTGACCGCGTGTTCTTTTGGCATTGTCAGGGAACATTACATGGGAACGTGAAGTCATAGTATATTCCTAACAAATAATAATACATTAATAACTGTTTAAACTAAAAACCTGTTAGTACATCTTTTTTAGGAACTCATAGTCAATTTCTGGGGGACTCAATTTAGATTGCCATCGGCACGCTAAGAAGTTTATGAACGAAAGTCAATATGTACATGCAAATCATGAACTATCCTGGGTACCAAATTCCAACGGTTAATATCCTTAAAAAACTAACAACCTTCAATGAAACAGACAATAGTCACCGACTTCCGAAAGTAAAGTTATTTTCCACTTTTTGGTGTTTTTTTTTGGAAATCAGATATTTTGAAAAAAAAGTTTCATTTTACCCTTTTTAATTAAGTATGGTTAATTTTTCCAGCTATTTCGATTTAAAACCTAACTACTGTGCCGATTTTGGTAAAATTTCCATGGGACCAATCGGGAAGTATTTCCCGCGAGTCGCGAATCATCAAATTTTAATCAACATACATAGTATTAGGAGCTCGTGGGGAAATAAAACAATAACAACAGCCGTAATATTAACAGCCGCTCGGGTCGATCTTTAGGTCCGTGGATGGGTAACCCATTACATACCGAGTTTCCTCCGTGCCTCGGAAAGTACGTTAAGCCGTTGGTCCCGGCTGCCATTTGTAGATCTTTGACAGTCGTTACAACTACAAGTAGTCAGTGGCCCGTAAGTCGTGCAACCAATCTTACCAAGGGGTATCGTAGGTATTACCCAGTACTTACTTGGTTGTGGAGGTCAGATAGGCAGTCGCTCCTTGTAAAATACTGATATTCAGCTGCAGCTGGTAAGACTGGAAGCAGACCGACCCCAACATAGTTGGTAAAAGGCTAGACAGGTAATTGTACATAAATATTATCTAGTATGTTAGATATTATATACCAATCGTTCAAAATTTGTGACCAGAACAATACCGTTATGACTCGAAAAGGTATTTTCATTTAGGCATTACCTTATAAATCATCATCGGCAAGTCTTTACTAATGTATTACATCGGATTGTGGCTGTTTGAAAAAGGCTCAGATCGCGTTCTGGTATTTCCACATTGCCAGAACGCGTTGTGGTCGAAAATTAAAACAGCCACAACCCGAATTTCGAATTATTCCTAACCTGACCCTAAAACTAACCCAGTAACGGGTTAGGTTAGGAATTAAAACAAAAATATATATATTCCTAACCTAACCCCATTCCTAACTTGACCCGAAACATCATTCCTAACCTAACCCGAATTGCGATATACAAGGTGGAAGGGACACCGACGCGAAAACGGAAACCACACACTCAGTACATCATTCTGAAACCCCCACATAGAAAATGCGCGCTGATGGTGATAGTGATATCGAATTAAAAATCCAAGTTGGCGTAAGTGAAAATTTTCAAATTTTTCGTCATTGGTGTCGATTGGATGGTTTTCGGGGGCGCTGATGCCGATAGTTTAATTTCGCTTAGTGGTCGTTTTGAATTTTCCACTTCGTGCTGTGGTCGCTCAATGAGCGTTTTCGGCCTTTGAGCCTAACATAATTATAGTAGATTACCTACATTGTAATGTACTTACATAGCTTGTCAGTTTTAACTGTGGAAAGATTGTACAAACACATTTCTTGTAATAAAAATGAAAAAAAAAAAAAACACCAACTTATCTGGTTCAGGAACAGGCAATTCGGGAAGCGGGATTTCAGGTATTTCGGGAATGTCTGTAGGAATGCTAAGGTTGTAATATCAAGAAGGAAATAAAAAAAGGATGGGGTATGAGATTAATGAATAATGGTGAAGGGATGAAGAATGCCCTGTGGATTTTGAAGATTGAGCTGGTGGAATTACCTACAGTTGGTAAAATCATAACTATGACTGTCTCTACCATTAATTGGTAAATGGAATGTCAAAGTTTGGAAAGTAAAATTACCTTTCTCAAATTCAGGCATCAATTCTTCTCCAGTGGCTAAAACAAAAATATTCATTCACATGTAAAAATTACATATGTACAAACAGGAGTTATTTTCAGTATTATTTTATTAAGGAAGTTATATTTTTAAGACTTATGAAACCTTTACATTTTCTGAACAACGTGACATCATGTTCTGAAATTCTCTCCATCTGTGCGGGCTCGTGAAGAAATCGCGATTTGTCGTGCGACTTGTCGGTGATGTCGAGTGCGATTTCTAGACCGCTATGAGCCGTGGACTGGTCTGGTTGTACCAACATCTGCTCGAGAGTACGATCTTGAAGGAACTGGAGGGCTTGGTCTGCATTCTCTTCGCCGAAACCGTCCTGAGACATAGAAGGAACATGAAAAAAAAACATGTTTCCAGTACCTACCTACTTACCTACCTAACTACTGAGATTCAAGAGTATTCTGTGACAGAAACAGCCGTGCGATACCACGCAGGCCCGGTGCACCTACCTAATTTTATTTAGACTTTACCTATCAGTAGTAATATAAGGAAGTAGTTTAAACATAACGAGCGGATGTTTCGCTCGTTATGTTTACTATAGACACATCTCTGTCTAGCCCTTGGGGAATATACAGGCGTGATGTTATGATGATGTTAGTACAAAAACAATCTAAGAAAACGAGGGCACACGGTCTCGCATTGCTCCTAAATACGGTCAGGTATTGGAACAGGAAAGAAACAAAGAAGAAATGGTGGCTATTCTTCAAACCTTTTGAGATAAAGGCAGTGTTGTGTTGTAAGTTTCTGCTCACATTCTGGTTTGTTAGTACCTACATATTTGATTACCCCAAAGAGTACAGGTTGATGTGTCTTAATTTTCCTTTTTTACATTTCAGCATGCCCTCTGTTTGCCTTTCTGATGGATTTGATTGAAGATAGGACATAATTACCTACTTTATGAAGAATACAAGAGAATACAAGAGTTAAGAGAGAACCTAGGTACTTACATTTGGTGGGAGTAGCAAATCAGTTATTACTGCTTCTTTGAGTGTTATATCAGCAATGTTTGAAACCACATTCCCACTTTGCTGTAAGCAAAATATTGATAAGTAAAATTAATTAAGGAGAAAGTTAAAAGTTAAAGAAGAGAGAATTTAGATACAAAAAAATGTGTATGGGGTAAATGATTGTTAATTGTAGCAAAATGATTTTCTAGGAATTGTAGCAGGTGTCATGCTGTAATATTTACTTAATACTACGGGAAAAAGGTGTGAAGTTATGGATATTTGTGCTTTTTGAAGTACAGCACTAACTACTATTCAATTAATAGTTTACTTACATGCTGTAACTATGCCTTGAATAGTTATCCTACAATACATTTCTAGGGTTACTTATTTATAATGAGTTAAATACTTACCTAGAGTACTGTTTCCCTAAAAGAACTCAGACCAAACCTGTATCATGTCCTCAATCCTCTGTTCATTTTCAGGTAGTTCTTCAAGTATCTCTCGAATCTCCAGCGGCTGAAGCTGTGGCTGCCTCACTTCTTCTTCCTCTACCTCAGCAATATGGATATTCCATCTAAGAAAACATCACACAATTTGTTAATTACCACTAGAAGTAAGAACTAACAACTACTTCAATCATTAATGATACCTAATAGGATATTATAGTTTAAAGTCAAATTACTGTTACTGTTAGCCTGTATCATCCCACTGCTGGGCAAAGGCCTCTCCCCATGACTTCCAAATTCTTCGATCCAGATGTTGTTGTTGATGATCTAGATGTTATTGTTAAGTTTAAATTGTTTATCAGCTATTTAAAACATGAGTTTGTGTATGTAATGTAATAAACAATTTATTTCTACTTACTTCTTGTTGGAATGTTTCATTACATTTGCGTTGATCATACATAGTTCACCTGAAACAGAACATTATTAATCCATAATACTTACACAAAGTTTGTCAATACTTTACATACAGTAACTAGTATTTACATAGGTATCCAAGAAGCTTACCTAAGAAGACAGTAACTTTCCTTTGATATAATCTGACTAATCCTCGAAGAAGTTGAGAGCTAAGGCGAAGAGAAAATCTGTTTGCGGGACGACCGGATTCATTCGTCATAACTTCTAATAAATCTTCACTAAAAGGGAAAATACAAGGCGAATGAATAGTTACAAATGCAATAAGTAATATGGGTGCTGAATAGTTACAAATTCATTATGTAATATGGGTGCTTACCATATTCTTCGAATATCTTGAGACCAAAGTTGCCTATGGGTAATCGTTGCAAAACGCAATGGCCATGAATCTGCGACCCAGCACAAATAAAAACGACCGCCTCTTTTTAAAGAATCTACCGGATAAAACATTTTTCTAACTTAAAAACCAGACCAATTATTTTTAGGCTTTTCCTGAGCAGGTACTTCGGAAACGAGCGTGGCGCGAAAAGACAGAAAACGCTCATGCTCAAAGAGAAGTGACTCGTACTTTCCCGCCATAACTTCCAACTCGTTCAGAAAGTAGCTTATTCAGCCTAAAGAAGAAAAGTATTAAATTTATTATTTTATTATTCGTATAGCAAAGTAAATTCAAAGGCGAATTAGAAATTATTGGAAATAAACTGATTGAAACTAGTGTTATGATCATTATGATAAATTACATGACGGATTTGCCGTCTGTGACTGAGTATAAAGCTGGGTACACAAGCAGCGACTTTGATCGCCAACGATTCGCTTTTTCACTAGCAATGTCCAAGCAGTAATTTTTAATGTGACAGCAGAGGCGGCCCCTGCAAAAATTTTGTGGTACAAAATGTTATATTGGCGCCGATGGTTTGTTTTTATTTAAAAGTCTGTGAAGCGGGGCTCCTGAAGGATAAAATGTTTGCCAGCCAGCATAGTAGATCCTGACATAGGTATTATGTAGGTACTAGTTATCTCAATAATCTACATGACGCATGTAAGTATGATTTTCTTAGAAAGTTTCAATTTTCTAAAACGTCGTTGTCGCCCCCCCCCCCTTTCCCACTCCGATGACAGTGACGCGCGGTGTCTGCCTTATTATCACAGAGTACTTTTATTATATATGGGATAGAGGTACAACTCTGCGTCGAAAGTGAGAAACGTCAAATGTCGCCCTCTGGACGCAGGTTTTGGAACTAATGCCAACATAAATATAGCTACATACGTACCTACGTAGTCTACTACTTAAATGTTTTTAAGGTTTAGGTGGTTTAGGGTACTTATGTGAATTACATAATCGCTTGCAGTTATGTAGAAAAGCGAAAAAGTAATTGACATTATCAAACAACAAAACAATGATCTTCAATTTAATTTTTTATTTCTTTCTTTTAAAACACTTCTTACTTCGTTTTTTAGCTTTAAGTTTATACGAATCCGTATCATCATCACACTCCCTCTTATTTATTAATATATTATTTATGTCTTTACAATAGTTGTAAATAAAAAATCTGCAGGATATTTTTATTAAAAAATCTGTCAACTTTTCGTTGTGTATTGAGCATTTTATGAACGAAAAATCTACAGCAATAAAAATCATGGTTTTTATTAATTCTCTTAAATAAACTAAATTTTTATTTATTTAAAACATATACCACCTATCATCACAGGCTTACCTAATACAATAGTGTAGTTATAGTTATTAGCTTACAATAATACTATCTCCACAACCAAGAGAAATTTTACAAAATGCGGCCCGTGTGAATTCACTCAGAGAACAATTGAAACAGTCGATCCGAAATCGAAACTGTCTTTTAATTAATATTAGATACCTAATTTATATCCTGCAGATTTGAGATACAATTTAAGAGGGAGTCGCTGGGACTGCAAAGCCATTTTTTATTTGCGTATTCCTGATATTTTAAATATTCATGCTCACTGACTGACATTAAATCGTTTTTACATTCAACACACCCCTTAAATACCTACTAAAACAAGCAAGACGCGGAAAATGCGCAAACGCAAACCGGCGGCCAAGTTTGTTTTGTTTGACATTTGTTGTTGTGTTGCTCTTGAAATTCTTTTTAAGTACTTTATATTTTAATGAGCTTCTAAATAATATTTTATTTTTTTCTCGTTGTATTGTTTATAATACGTAAGTTTATCGAGATTATACTACTCATATAAATTGAGCGAAGGCTGGTCATACCAAAGAGTCAAATGCATGACTGTTTGCACGCCATCTTGCGTACTTAGTAGAACTACTTAGTCACAAATCTTGTAATACTGCCATCTCTTAGAGAGTTTTATAAAAGTAGCACAATGTAATGTAACCAAATTAAAATGTCAGTTTCATGTGCAAGCCGACGGTACTTCTGGTGTCCAATCTTATTTTGCATACTTATACGAGAACGATTACCCGTTTCCCAGTACTAAGATTGTCAACCCTGCTTATTATTATTATACTTTTTGCGTGGCGTGGTCGTACTGCTCTAGGGCGTGTATCCACAACGTTATAATTGATTAAATAAACTTCTGAAGGGGTCAAGAATATAGGCAGGCAAGAGAAATAGGCTAACCGCTTTGATTATATAATGTCTAGATGGAGCGTCAAGTGCGCGCAAACGTGTCAAAAAGTGTCAACCGACTATTGGTTCACAAGTGCAGGGGGGGGACAGATGCCTTGAAGTGACATTTCGCAAAGATGGTAGTGCCATCTGTTACTCGGCCCCATAATAATTTCCACATTAGTTCTCAATTCCTTTCTAGATGTCGCTGCGTTGTCTTTTGATAGTAATTGAAAAAAAAAAACAGTAAAAAAATAGGTATTACTTTGTTTAAGTAAATATTGAAGACTAATAATCAACACAAAATTGAAGCAAATATTAAATATGGGATAACAACACTCTGAACTACCTTTCAGTGTGGTATGTAATAAAAAAAATACCGTAAGCTAGGTAAAATTAAACTCAAATCGAAATTACAAATTGGCATCGAATAACGGCTACGTTAGTAATAAGTAATAGTTTTAACAATAAGTTTTCCTTTTTGATATAAATTCGATATTATCATTATTAATAAACCTTTAAAAAAATATTGTATGATCAATTAATTCTGATTCAATTCCAATTCAAGTATTTTATCTGGTAACACTCTTTAATTAATGTCAAAATCAGTTGGTAAATATTGTTTTAGTCAAAAATGTCACAAAATGGCGGTTACTTCTTGCGAGTGCGCATGATTTTAGTTTTCCGTCTATTTTGTATATTTTCGGTTGTTAAATGTCCAGCGGTTAGTGCGTTGAGTCGAGTCTTGTATTCCTCCGCCTTTCTCTTGTGAATTTACTTCTGAAATTCTTCATATTTTAGTGAAAGAGACACTTCTTGTGAACATTGTGAGATTTGTGTTTTTGAAACATAAACATTATAAAAATAAAAAGTGATTAATACATAATATTTAAACATTTGTTTTATTTTATCTTCCTTTTATTAAATAATTACTCTTAGTAAATCGATTCTACCTATTTTTCTTGGCGTAAAATTAATTATCGACCCTATAATAGGTACACTGCTTAAATTAGTTTGTTAATTTGTAAGTAAATTATGTTGTAGCGGGTATATTGCTACAATATATTATACTTACAAATTAACAAACTAATTTAAGTAATGTTCCTTTTGTAGGGTCGGTCGTAATATAGGCAAGGAATAATTTCCGGGGCCAATGTCCAGATGTCGCTGGCGTTCAACCAGGTTTGCTCTAAATTGCCTAGAGAGGGCTCTCTTTTCCCATTATATATTACTTTACTCTTTGCACAAGTGCTTGCCCGCCAATCAGTGCAGATCGTGTCATAAACCTAAAACTTATCTTATTTAATAAGTCTATTTTTTAATGTGATTTATGAGAGAATTGTAGTAGCTGGTATCATAATTTACGCACACAAAGACATAGACGCATAGTGTAAAACGACGCCTGCACGCACACATACTTGAAAATGTTGACCCACAGAGTACATTTTATTGTTGACCCGTTTTCTTTGATACGATTGTAGGGCGACGCTCTATCTAGACATTATATAATCAAAGGCTAACCGTTGGGTCAGACGACTAGGACTGTCACTAACGAAAGTTGGCCTATCATCTGCTACGAAATAAACTCTGATTTATCGCTGTAGTGTGGAATAAACAGGTTTTAAACTCTAGTGACTCGCCATCAATTAGTCACCATTGTGTATACCTAACCTAACTTAAAGAGCTTTATTTTAGTTGATCCCAGATTGGTATTTGTTTTAGAGTGAAATGATGTCATAGCACGACTATGTCTATGTTCTCAAAGTCTCCATCCTGGGTCGGGCCTGAGACTAGAATAATTTTATAATAATATTAGTGTCCGAACGAAAGTTCGGTTTCGGTTTCAGTCGAGTTTCGGCAAAAAAACGAGTTTCGGTTTCGGCGGCAAACCTGCCGAAACTACAACCGAAACTGCATTTGGGAGTTCTCGCGCTGTGATCGAAATTCCATCCAAGCGAGTTAGCGACGAAGACATTTTGCCGCGTCCACGTGCATAATCATGATTGTCGTGACTGGCTTGTGTTTGCAGTTCGTTTTGTTTGTTGTGAGTTTTCGTGTTATTAATTTTGAATTCGGTAACTTTTATTACGTGATATATAGATTATAATAACGTTTTCTTTATTTTTCCCTCAAAACATGATCCTTGTAAGGAAGTTTCGGTTTCGGCCGAAACTGAGACTGTTGCCGAAATTCGGTTTCGGTCGTAAAAACCAGTTTCGGTCGGACACTAAATAATATCATCCCGTGTCAAATAATGGTAATCAGCGATGTCATAATGAAATGTCTAGCGACCAGATTTAGGAGGAAACGGATCCTGAGAACGGCACAGATCGAGATTACGAGCATAGGCAAAGTTGTACTTAATAGTACACCCACATTTTGCCAGTTATGTTTGGGAACCATGTGATGGGGCACAAGCCTATTTAATTTTATCAACCCTGCACAAATCCAGACTAGCTGCTACTGAGGAATTCCTGTTGGAAAATACCCAATAACACTGTCCCACCTGGGAATTAAACCCAGGGTCTCATCCTCAGCAGTCGTGCTTGGGACCACTAGACCAATGAGTGCTCGCGCTGTGGCGGTTTGTTGATTTTTGTACCATAGTGAGTGCACTTGAGCGGTTGTCGCACACGGCCTCTGACTGAGGATTGCTTGCTTTCGGATAGAAATATTTTACTTTCATCGAGTTGGCCAACTTAAGTAACCAACATTTGGCAGGGTTTGAGATCTCCTTGGAGCGGTAAAAAAGTTTTTACTGTACCTTGTTGAAGATTATAGGATGGCAACACTTATATTAATGCAATGTGAAGTTTAAAAGTGGCAACTCTCTCTCTTGTAGGTAAATTCAAGCGTAATGGCTGTCTCCATAATTTCTCTATATTCATAATATATTTCTACAAGTGTAACTGCCTATCATTAAAACCCTAAGTTCTAAAAGGTTATGGGCCCAGACCCTGTATCATATTTATGTGAAGATATTGGCTTGTGAACGGCTTGGTCAGGTTTCGACAAGTCGAAAAGAACATCGGCGGCGGCCGGCATTTTGGCGTCGCGCGGTTTGTTCGAGAAGCAATATCGAGAGGGAAATATGGAGCAACATGGAGTTATCAAACTTGAGGGAGCAAAGAATTGGAGCGTCTGGCGATTTCAGATGGCGATCATTCTCCGGGACCTAGGGTTGTACGAAATTGTTACTGGGACGGAAGCTAAGTCCAGTGATGGCGGCAAAGATTCGAAAACTGTGGTGGACAAAGATATAAGGGCGATGAGCGTTATCGTAACAAGATTGTCAGAAAAAGTTTTGCCACATGTAATAACGTGTGTGACTGCTCGAGCTGTATGGGAAAGGCTGCATAGTATATACGAACAAAGTGGTGAAACATCCATAATGATGTGTCAACAAAGATTTTTCCAGTTAAAATTTGAAGACAATATGTGTGTTGCTGATTTTATTACCAAAGTACAGGAACAGCAACAAACTTTGCATCGTTTAGGAGAAAACTTAAGTAATAAAATGGTAATCTCCAAAATACTTATGTCGTTGCCGGAAAAATTCAGTCATTTTGTAAGTGCTTGGGAGTCGTGTGCTGAAGAAAAACAAACAATAGACAACTTGACAACACGTCTCTTGTTAGAAGAAGAAAGGTTGAAGAACAAAAATAATAAGGTTGAAGAAAGTATAGCTCTGTTTTCAAAAGATCACCAAGGTAGAAATAAAAGTTATATGAAGTGCTTTTTATGTCACAAGCCCGGACATTTGAAGAAAGACTGTAGACTGAAAAATGTATGCTTTAACTGCAATAAGCCAGGTCATTTTAAAGAGCAGTGTAGATTCAAGACAAATGAACAGAAAAGTGACAAACGCGGTACAAAGGACAGCAGTAAACCAGGAAATGCATTCATCACTACGGCTTTGGCTGGTGTAGAAGATAGACTGTGTGAAAAGTGGTTAGTGGATAGCGGGGCCAGTCAGCATATGACATATCAAAAACATTTATTTAGTGAATATGAAGCATTATCTGAACCCAAGACTGTGATAATAGGTGATGGACGAAAATTAAGTGGTATTGGTATTGGAAAAATTTGTTTGAAAGCCTTTGATGGTAAAAATTATGTTTGTAGTTCCATTAATAATGTCCTATATGTACCTGAGTTAAAGATGAATCTATTCTCAGTAGGAAGTGCAGTAAGTAAGGGCTTTGAAATAAAAATAGCTAATAATGAATGTTTGTTTACAAAGGGAAATGCTGTATGTGCGGTTGCTAGAAAGGATTTATGTACAACTTTTTATGTAATGGACATGTTAAATGAGTCAAATAATGTTGAGGCTAATGTAGCTAAACTTGATTTAACTGAATGGCATAATAGATTAGTACATCAAAATTATAGGGAAGTAAAACGCATTCTAAAAGAAAATAATATTGATTACAGTGCGTCACATAATGATACATGTACAGCATGTGTGGAAGGCAAACAGCATAGGTTACCCTTTGAAAGCAGCAAAAGCAATACAAGCAGACCAGGTGAATTGGTGCATGCCGATCTGTGTGGACCTATGGAAGTCTCATCACTTGGAGGTTCAAGGTACTTTCTCCTTTTAAAAGATGATTTTTCTAATTATAGAATAGTTTATTTTCTGGAACATAAGTCAGAAACTGTAGAAAAAGTAAAAGAATTTGTTATGAAGGCAAAAGTTTTGAACAATTCTGTAAGTACATTTCGTTCTGATAACGGAACAGAGTTTGTAAACTCACAAATGAAAGCCTTATTCATTGATCATGGGGTGACACATGAGACAACTGTGCCCTATTGTCCTGAGCAAAATGGCAAAGCAGAAAGGGACATGAGAACTTTAGTTGAAGGAGCAAGAACTTTACTATTTGCTAAAAGAATGGATAAAGTTTTATGGGCTGAAGCGATTAACACAGTTGTATTTACTCTAAATAGAACGAGTCACAATAAAGCAGATGGAATGACACCCTTTGAATCATGGTTAGGTAAGAAGTTTGATATTAACAATCTACATACATTTGGAAATGATGTGTATGTACATATACCAAAACAGAAAAGAAAGAAATTTGATGCAAAAGGAGAAAAAGGTATATTTGTTGGATATGGTGAATGTACAAAAGGTTACAGGATTTATTTTCCTGATAAAAATGTAGTTGAAATCATGCGAGATGTGACATTTGTAAAGAAACATGATAAGCCAGAAGATAAAGAAGAAGATGAAGAGGTAATATCTCTAGATATGGATCAAAAAATATATGATAAAGATAATGAAGGAAGTGTCGAGTTCCAAGACTGTCAAGAAAATGAAAATAAAATTCAAGAAGAGGAACAGGAAGAAGTAAATGAGGTAGTGCCTACAAACTCAGAAAGATCAAGGGCAACACGTAATAGAAAAGTTCCTAATTGGTTCAATGATTTTGAAATTGGTCTTATAAGTATGCATAATGAACCTAGCAGTTATAAGGAGGCTATGGAGTGTGAAGATAAAGAAAATTGGATTGAGGCTATGAATAAGGAAATAAATACCTTGAATAATAATAATACATGGACAGTTGTGACTCAGGTGCCTGAAGGAACAAAAGTAATAAATAGTAAATGGGTGTATAGAGTAAAAGAAAACCCTAACCAAGAAATTCAGTATAAGGCTCGCTTAGTTGCTAGAGGATTCGAGCAGACTAATGTAGATGGTGTAGAAGTCTATGCCCCTGTTGCTAGTTTGACTACCTTTCGTACCTTGATGGCTGTGGCAGTCAAAAAGAAACTCCAAGTATATCAGATGGATGTGACAGGAGCCTTTCTATATGGTGACATTGATGAAAATGTGTACATGAAGCTACCAGATGGGGAAATAGGTAAATTAAATAAATCTATTTATGGGTTAAAGAAAAGTCCCAAATACTGGAATAAAAAATTTAATGATTTTATGTGTGATGATGGTTTTATAAAATCTAAAAATGATCCTTGTCTGTATTCAAAATGTTGTGATGATTATTCTATGTATGTTCTTATTTATGTAGATGACTTGCTATTTTTCAGTGATAGTGACAGTCAAATAATAAAATTCAAAGAAGACTTGTGTAAGAACTTTGCAATGAAAGATTTAGGTATTGCCTGTAATTATCTAGGTATTAGTATTAAGCAGGATTTAGTAAGTGGAAAGACTGTTATAAATCAAAAGGAATATTTGTTAAAAGTTTTAAACAAATTTGGCATGTCTGATTGTAAACCAAGTAACACACCTATTGATCAGAACTTTAAATTTGAGTTATTAGAAAGGCCAAACTCTGAAAGTAAGGAAATAGAATTTAAGTGTAGACAGATAATTGGTAATTTATTATATGCTTCTAATGCCACAAGACCTGATTTATGTGTAGCTATTGGCTTTCTTAGTAGATATCAGCATTGTAGTAGTGTGTTGTTATTAAAATGTTTAAAACATGTATTAAGATATGTAAAAGGTACAGTTAATTTATCTTTGATCTATTGTTCCAATATGAATAATAAATTAGAAGGTTATGTTGATGCGGATTGGGGAGGGGATACAAGAGATAGAAAATCTACTTCAGGTTATGTGTTTAAAGTATTTGATTCTGTAATATCTTGGTGTACTAAAAAACAATTGTGTGTTTCCCTTTCCTCAACTGAGGCAGAATATGTAGCACTATGTTCAGGTATTGTAGAATCATGTTGGTTAAGAAAATTGTTAATTGATTTTGGTTATAATTTGGAAGTCATTTTATATGAGGATAACCAAAGTGTAATTAAAATATCAGAAAATAACTATGGTAAGACTAGGTTAAAGCACATAGACATAAAATATCATTTTATTGTTGATAAGCTGAACACAAAATGTGTAAGACTGACCTATATAAGCAGTACCAACAATCTTGGAGACCTATTTACTAAAGCACTGGGTAAACAATTATATGAAAAACATAGAAATAATATTTTAAAGTAAATAAGCATTTATCTTCAATAAAAGGTTATTTGGACGATTGTTGGTGATTGACTATTTGGTAAAAATAATAATTATTGTTAAGGTTATTTAGAAGTTAATTTGTATTATTTAGAAGTAATAGAAGTTATTTTGTTATCAGTAAAATGTTGAGCTGTGAAATTATATTTTTGATATAAAATAAGTGTTGAGGGGGTGTGTTGAAGATTATAGGATGGCAACACTTATATTAATGCAATGTGAAGTTTAAAAGTGGCAACTCTCTCTCTTGTAGGTAAATTCAAGCGTAATGGCTGTCTCCATAATTTCTCTATATTCATAATATATTTCTACAAGTGTAACTGCCTATCATTAAAACCCTAAGTTCTAAAATACCTTTCTCTATTCATCTGCTTTAGGGTTAAGTTTGGAATTTTGGATACCATTGATAATAATTTACCTACAGACATAGGCGGCATTGGCATGCGTCATTTGGCGGGTTTATAAAGCCATTTATGAATTTTGCTTGTGTTCAAAATAATACTTGTGAAGTATTAACTAATAATTTATTAAAAACTAAAATTAACTACTGCAGATGCTATACAATACTCAGTTCACATCCATCATTTTAATGTCCATAGTTAGTAATCATCTACATTCTTTACAATATGGCGAAAATAAACAAGATAATATAATATCTTAAAAACAAAATTCTGATATCTTAGTAGTAGTAAAACGTACTTTGGAAACTGAATAATGACAACATTATGATAACATATCAACCAAGTAGTAAAATAGTGTACAATATTCTATAAATACAATACTTTTACGAAGATGAACGTTGTTATTGAAATGCGAAGCAACGCGACTTATTATAATTTGGAATCAGAAAGAATAGTTGAACGCCCCTCCAGATTCTTCTACCGCAGACTTCAGTCTTGTTAGAGTGGTTTTGTTCAAGTGATCAGACTTCAGGCCCAATTTTAATGCCTCGGATAAAGCTTGTTCGGCTTCTTGCGACTTATTTTCAACCAAATAATAATTAATGAGGCGCGAGTACGCATTTCCCAAGGACGCCAATGATATTACTTTGTTTGTTTTCAATAACGTGATAAGTTTTTTGATGACTTCTGGCTCTTTTCTGGTGTGACTCTCCTGTAATAATCTTCTGAATACGACGACAGGTGCAGTGCTCAGCCATTTTGACCAGATCTTTTCAGCTTCTGTGTCCTGTCCGGCTAATATAAGTTCCATCCATAACAGATTGGCTGGCAGGAACTTTCCTTTCTCTGCGGCAAGGTCGGCTATTTGTGTACCTATAAAAAAAAAAACAGATTATTTTAAGCTTTAGATTTGCACAGTTGTAAGAGTTGGGCGATCAGTTATCATGTGTTGAAAGTTTAAAAGAGAAGTTAATTGGTACTATTTAACTGGTACTATCGAAGTAGGTGTATACTAGTTGGGCAATTATTATTAGAGATGTACCGACTAGTCTGAATACCAGACTATCCGTTCGTATTTGTAGTCAGCAACTAGTTGGCAAAAAGCGCCGAATAGTCGGCTCAAGTAATTGAAATTAAATTTTAACCTTGTTAATAATTTTATTTTATAATTATTCTAAAATTTTGTTATATTATTTCTAGAAATCCAAAGTCTTCTTTTGGTAGCCAATAATTGAACTTATATCAAGAAAATATAAATTAAACTTTCATCATAAAAAATAATTTAGATTTTTTATGACCATACGGCAAGTGTAAGGCACTGGTACTCCGAATTCCTATGCTGTGCATGAAACACCATTGACATTGCCGATGCCCGCTGAATTCCACCGAAAGAAATAATCGGCTTGGCCGGCTAGTCAGTCGGCCAATCGGCTATACAGCAAAAGTCGCCTCATCTCGAGTACTATTATTCCACCTTAAAACTTACATTTAGTAACGAGTTCGCTATCCTGAATAGCAGTAGAGAGTGCACCACTTCTTGGGAACCTTCTCAGCATACTGTCTAATTCCTCTTCTGTTTTAGCCGTTTTCACTGACTCCAGTAAATTGTCTATATGTTGTGCACCGGCGCCCCTTGCGAACACAGCCAAAGTCAACTTGTCATCGTACGTGATACGGCGTTTCAGTGAATCGTTTACATATTTGCCCAATTGTTGTATTTTCTCCACATCTCCAGCTTCAGCCAAAGATTTCAGCAAGTATTTGATGACACTGGTCTTTGGAATCACTCCATGTTCGATTGATTTCAAAGCGACATCCATTGCTTGTGAAAACTGTCCGTCTTTCGTCATGGTCTCAATATGAGTGGATACGTCATTTTTAGTCGGTTTCGGTGGTTCCTTTCGTGTCACGATCTTCTTAACAAGGTCGCCTTCTTTCTGAATCGTTTTCATAGCGTTTTCTTGGGGCATTATAAACGGTACTTCTCTTTTCTGCGATTTCAAATGGTTGCCGAGATATGAAAGGAATTGATCGCTGGGGATTTCGCCCTCTTCTTGTAGGAGGGTCCAAAGTCCGAGAGCCTTGTCAGTTTCATTGGCCTTGCAGTAGGTGATAAGCAAGTGGTAGAATATGTTAGAGCGGTCAATGTGTGACAACTCCTTGGTAGCTTCGAGTAAACCTTCCAGATATTCAGATTTTCCTTCCTGTAATAAAATCAAAACGATGTTATTTTCGTGAGTTTTTGTAAAAGAGGATTTGAATAAAAAAAGGTGAATATATACTGAGAGATATACGGAAGTAAAACACGCTGCGCCTATATATGAAATAAATTGGGGTTGGCTGGAAGATACGGATGATTTTCAGGACTTTTTATTTGATGTAGATTAAGTGAGAAACAAGAACACTACCTCAACGTATCTCTGGCAGGCGTCATCTAAGCGTCGGTGGCGGGTCTGCAGGCCGGGGGTCTCGAGGATGCGACGCGCTTGTCGTAGGCGGCCGCACTCAACGAATGCGAGAACCAAGTCGTGGAGAATGTTCACTTCGCCATGCACCTGAAATTACATGAACAATACAAATTCAGCATCAGGTTTTAAGAATATCGTGAAAGTATTTGTAACTAGACAAAATTCTGTTGCAACGCCCGATCTATGAAATAAGGATATCTGCCCAACTACTAGCCCACCAGAAAACAACCACCTGGGTCAGACGATCCTCTCTTTTCAATGGAAGGTGAGAACTCCTTACCTTCACATTATTTGACAAAAGTTTCCACTACTCAAGGGTCAAGCTCAAAAGGAAAAAATACCATACCTGAGTACTAAGATCTGCCAACCACTGCAGTTTAGTAGCATCCTCCTTCATGATCAGAGCCTTCATCAGTTCTCCCTTCCAAGGAGTACTCCTGTATTGTTTACAGCTGTTCTCGAACTCTTTGAGGGCACCGTCTATATCATCTTTCAGTAAGTGTACTTTGATTGAAGGTCCCAGGATGACATTAGATGGGTCAATGTATTTGTGCTCAATGAGGGCTTTTGTCATTTCTTTTACCTGAAATTAAAATAGGTTTTTTTACTATCTTGAATTTTTATTTGATGAATATAAAGTAAATAGAGTAATATACAGTGTAAATTGGATCAGAGTAAAAATTTTATAAGCATAAAATGTATGTAGTTGTTTACACAGTCTCTAAAAGGGGAACGAAAGTCGGTACTCTACTAGAAGTCTGCTTGAACACAAACGTTTTTATACGTATTAACCGTAGTCTTCTCACTAGGTACTTGTTAGCGGCCTTTAATTGGTAAATTCAAAGAATTGACTTACCTGACCATCATTTTTCGTCTCTGCTAATGTGTTCAAGATCTGCCAGCATTTAGAAGTTAACATGAAGCCATTGCCTTCTTCCGCCTGTTTGTTATTCTTCAAATAAGCTATAGCTTCGTCAAACCTGTTCGCTCTGATGAAAGCATACGCCATCAGCACTAGTTTATACTTGTTCAAAATAAAATCTGGGTCTTTTTTGGCAAGCTGTTGTTTACATGCTTCAGCCCTCTCAATCTCATCATTTTCACAGTAAAACTCGAATAACTGTGCCAGGGTGGCCGGTGTTAATTCAAAGTCCGATGCTTTCAACTCGTCTAAGAAATTGTTAAGCTTGTTTACATTATTTTCTTTTACATAAGCTACAAGTAACTGCTTCTGTAAGCGAGTCACATTGGTCTGGCCCTTGGCCTTCAGCTGTGCCAGTTGGGCCTCCAACTGAGCAGTAGTGCGAACGCCGCCTTGCCTGCGCTGAACTTCAAGCGGAATCGGCTCCATATCAGACGTCGAAAGCTTGGTTAATAATTGCGACAAATTCGTAGTCATGCTTTCTCCAAGAAATTGCTCTATGGATTCTGCTGTGTCAGTGGTTATTCTCAAGCCTTTCGAGTAAACAGCTTCCAAAAGCTTTTCTGCCAAGTCTGGCTTCGCCAAACCTTTGACTGATGATCTAACAATGCGGCTGACTTCTTGGAGGTCACTAATTTCTTCACCTTGACCTTCTTCTTGGACGGAGTCTTCTTCAGTCTGTGCTGGGGGTTTACTGCTGATGACATGAAGTACTGTCGCAAAAGACTCAATATCTTTTGATTTGGTCACTGAATGGATGAGCGACCTAGCCACAAGAGAGTAGTTGCCCCATGGACGATACGACACAGCAACTTCAGCTGCATGTTTAAGGTTTCCCTCATCTAAAAGCTCCACCATCAAGTTTCTTGCTCCGTGTATAGCTGGTACGTTCGCGATTTGTAGTTTGGTTAACACATTTTGTGGGGTATTTTTTTTTATCAAGAATGGAATTACATAATCTCTCAGAGCTTCCCCAGTAACAGTAATGCCATCACTGGACATCTCTTTTAGGATTTGCAGAAGTCCCTCTTCATCATTTTCCTTTCCTTTCTGCACCAACAATGGCCAGTAGTAATGCTGTCTGATTTCTAGACCTTCTTTCTTCAGTTCTTTGAATAGTTTCTGTGCTAACTCTGCTTGGCCATGTTGAAGAGCTCCTTCCGTTGCAATGAAGAAGGCATTTGGCACCAGACCTTCATTCTGTAATTCCCTACATGTCTCAATAACTTGATCAGCAGGTTTGTTAAGTCTAAGTAGTTGTTTCACGAAGAATGCGCCCTTGAAGGGAGTATCTTCTATGTTGTTTGATTTTGGCATTGTTTTCATGATTTTTTTGGCTGTTTCTTCTTGTCCCTTGTTGAGTAGTCTCAGTATGACATTGCATACATCTTGGTTGTATCCAATACCTTTTTGCAAGTAGGGTATCAGTTGCTCCACTTTGTCGCCATGTCCACTGATGGCAAGATGCTCAATGATTTCTAGAACATCCTGGAAATGAAAATTTTTAAAGATTAAACAAATATTATGAGAACATAGATAAAAAGTAATTATAAGGCGCCCCATCGGTAAGTTGTGGCGGCGACCTCCATCCTTTTTCTATACGTAGGTACGCACGTCGGCGTCACGGCGCAGACACATTTCCAAACCTTCACTTCCAACTCCAGTATAAGAGTACACTGCCTTTTTCCTAAAGGCAAGCTAGGCGCCGGTCCCTCGGCACTGCCTCGACCCTTGATCGTGTGGTCGACGTGCCTAAAGCCCTAATTTAAACTCTTAGTTGTAATAAAAAATCAACTTTACCCTGTCTGTCAATAGAGCTTCTTTTTCATTTGCAGTTTTGATTGTTGCATGAATGCCTTCAATATCACCCTTTTTAGCATATCCACAGGACAGCAGTGTGTATGTGCGATTTGAAGGTTCAAGCCCAGCTCCGGCCATTGTCTGAAGAACAGCTTTAGCTCCATCAGTGTCCCCATGGAAAGCATGGCCCATTACTAGGGCATTTAGCACAGGTTCTGAGACAGGCATGCTGAGTTCACGCATCTTTTCCAACACTTTTGTTGCACCTTCAACATCACCCTCCTGACAGTAACGCCACATCAGTCTTTGGTATGTTACCCTGAATGGAAATAAAATTTGAAAGTTCAATTTGGGTTATTATAATAATATGTTGGTGTTGGCTATCAGTTTCTTAGTCCATGTCTCCAAATAAGTCCAGGAACCAAGCAATGTTATACTTTTTATCAAATGTTTATTTATCTAGTGATTCAAGTCTAGGTAATTTAAAATCTTGTAGGTTAATTGATGAGAACACAGTCTAAACATACAAAAATCAGTGATTATACCTGTTGGGCTGCAAGCCTTTCCTCTCCAACTCCTCAAGGAATTTGGCAGGAGAAAATTGGTGCTCATTTTCAATGTAAACCCTAAGCAGAGCATTGTAGTGTGAGATATCCATAGGAATCCCTCTCTCAGTGAGCACACTCCATATCTTTTGTACCAAAAGTGTTCTCTGTTCTGGTAACTCTTCAGGTACCAGCTCACCTGTTTGGAAAAATAAGGATAGAACAAAAGTGTGACAACAGGGTGCTTATTGCATTTGTCAAGTAACAGAACTCTGTTACTATGGTTATGTTTGACTATTGACTCTTGCACTGACTTGTGCAGACATCCAGTTCAGATTCTAATAAGAAAAAATATAGTAAGGGTTCTTATAAGTTCTTGGGTCAGCAATGTGCACTTAGATCTGATAAGTTCTACTCAGCAGACCGTAGATAGTAGGCAGTAGACTCTACTGTCTGTGGTCTACTATCGCTGCTAGCTCATTTGTGCAATTCAGTTGTATAAAAGCTTTTATCTAGCTTTAATTTCAGAGTGAACTATCTATTTATCATTTGAAAATTTTCAAATGATAAGCATCAAGACATCAATCATAAGTTTATATAATATGCAGTTATCTTACCGCAACATCTAATAACCAGCAGGGATTGTGAGCTTGTGATGTCATTTTTAGATTTGATTTCATCAAAAACTTCATCAATGTCCTTTTTAGTGATTCTTCCAAACCTTCGCACTTCAGAGTCTAGTTTTTGTAACAGCGGTTCTAAGTTTTCCTTTTTCTTTGTTGCATAGTCTCTCATCAAAACACTGGAAATTAAAAGAAAATTGAATATAATGAGAAAGCATTGACTACAAGTAGTAAGTCACTAATTTGTAGTTTCGTTTTGCCATTCCAGTTTGAGTCAGATAACACTTATTGGTTTCCCCATCGGTGAGGCTATTTTAATTCACTTCATGGAGTAGTGGTGTGTTATTTATTCTCATAAGTAAAATGTTACAACTGTGGTGCTTCTAACATAACCTTAATTTTTACCCAACTGTGTCTCAATGAAAAGGTAAATAAAAAATGCAATTAAGGATTTACAAATTGTAAATAATGAAAGAGCTAAATCCATAGCTCAAACTGATTTAACATTTAATTTCGATCAAGAAAAAACCAAAATCTGCACCTTCTCAACTTTTGTAATTATTTGAATGTTTCTAGGATGGAGATTGTCGACATAATGTTAAGCTAAGTCACACTATTAGAAATATTGTATCTTACTCACTTGTTAGCGGCACTAATGGCTTTAGAATTGATTAAAGAATTGGCCTCAGCGGTCTTCGCTGTGTTGAGGATAAGAGTTCGGGCTGCACCAGTGAAGTACCGCACAAACTTCGTAGACCTTAAAAGCGACGACATTTTGTTGCTTTGGGTCTTTAGAACATTAAAAAAAATGAAGTTATCCTGCTTTAATTTCGGGAAGAATCACTGAACTTTTATGAAAAAGTTATCAGGGCAGCTAGAACTCCCTAAAAAGAACTTTGAGGTTATAGTTATGTCACTTGGCATTTCAAGTCAGTGTTGCTCTATATCTCTATATCATAATAATGTTGTCAAGAAATTATGTCTAGGTGTTTTCGCCGTCTTCGAGCGTCTGGTTAACGGAGAGTACTTGCATAGAAATTAACTCACACGGACTCATACCACCTCGTTGCCAGGATTATCCACCAGCAACTTGCTTTGAAGTACAATCTGGTGGAATCAGAATTACCACACTTTAAACGCAGTTCACGATGATGGTAATAGTACGTTGTATTGGAATCGAATCAAACTATCATCACTGACAGGACTATTGTTGCCAAAAAGCTGCCAAAAAGCCTGAAATTATGGTATTTTAATAGATTGATTGGAGCGTCACGCAATGATTGTTGATATAGCGGTCCCGCATGGTGAGAACCTAGTGGAAGCAGAGAAATATAAGCAATTTTAGTATCTTGATCTGACTCGCGAAGTTGTCGACATGTGGGACGTGAGTACAGCAGTCATTCTGTGTCGGCCAATGGCTTAACAGTCAATCGCCTGGACCAATATCTGAGGAGGCTCTCGTTTGACAGCTGGATCAAGGGCCTGATTCAAAAACAGTACTTCTGGACGGCCTATTGTTAGGAGGTCTCTTAAGAGCTCTGACTACTGGTAGCTTGGACCCTGTTCCCAATACCGGCAATTTTACCTTACTTTTTTTTAATAGTTTAAAATCTAACACACGAAATGTGGATAGATCATCAAACTGAACCACTTTCTCCAAGGGGCCATCGTAATCCCGAAAAAATTATTAGCTGTCCAGTACAAAACTTCAATACCTACTCGACCCAAATGTATGATATAAAACAGCATTTTTTTCATCCATCCCAGCAGTGGGGGGAATATAATAGGCTGCTTATGTTAACCCAAACAGTGGCTAAGCATGCAGACATACTTTTTTTAAGTAGTATTTTTCTTATTTTGCACTCGGTTCATGATTATAAGTTTAGTATTCTACTCTTTGATGATCACAACGATTTGCGCACGAACTCGAACCGAAAGACGCATAATACTCTCAAACACCAACGACAGACAGTGAATCTTGACCTATGGCAATTTATGGAACTAAAATAATGTTTCGGATTTGACACAGCTTTGACATTTTCCGATGCAAGCAGCGCCAATGCATGGTGTCAAAAATCTGGAACGTATCACCGGCTGTCAAATGTGACAACTATCAGCTGTTTTGTCAATTCCGGTCACCGGGCTTGTACACGAGTTCATAGTTTCATACGACGCATTTTACCTGGCGCGAGGTACGGCAGAGTACGTTTCAAACAGAAGGTTTGGCAGCCGGTTGATATTAAAAGCAATAAAAATCTCCTAGAGTTAAAGAAATAAACAATCTAATATCAAAACATCAAAATGGTGAGTACCTATTAAAATTGTTAACTTCCTTTGACTTTGGGTTGACCTTTCGTGTTGGTGCGGGCTTCTTCAACAATAATTATGTTAGATTGTTACGTCTATTGATGTAATAATATCTAATTAGAAAAAACGAATGACTAGATAAAAATTTATTAATAAATTTGCAAGCTACCTTTAGCTTGCCCATAAATAACAGGTTTTGTTGAAAAAACGGTTATAGCTATAGCTACAGTAATTTTAATATATGTGATTTTTCATAACCGGTACCTTAAAACTTATTTCAATTGAAACTCCTCATCCTGAACTTTTTGAAATTTGTTAATTTGATTAAATCCTTTGTAGCCATGGTTACCAGGGCTGACAGCTATGCTATTACAGCTCTTTGGCAGTGATCTTGTTTGAACCTATTACATAATAAACACATTAACATTGGCACAAACATTGAAACTGAAAGAGTCAGTATTAATTTTCTGTTGGAAAGATCTCAAGTTTCTAAATGTAGATAATTTTTATGCACATTTTGGTAATAATTATGTGGGTAGTAGGTGCAAATGCAAAATGTATTTCTATGATTTTTATGTAGGGAGTTAGGATGATGCTATCTTCTTTTTATGGTATAAGACAGTCTACAAGGGAATATAATTATTTACTAACCAGGACGTAAGTCAATCTAGACCAATGTTATCAAATTGTACTCAAAATATAGATACTTTAACAGACTGGAATAAATAGCTATGTGATGCTATAATAAAATAGAATTAATATGAAACTACATTGCTCATTTTCAGGCTGAACCTGTCAAAGTTGTTGTCACCGGTGCTGCGGGCCAGATCGCCTACTCACTTATCTACCAGATTGCGTCTGGTGCCGTGTTCGGCCCCAGTCAGCCTGTGTACCTGCACCTTCTTGATATCGCCCCCATGATGGGAGTCCTGGAAGGTGTAGTAATGGAACTGGCGGACTGTGCCCTGCCCCTGTTGGCCGGTGTTTTGCCGACTTTCAAGCCTGAGGAAGCATTTAAAGATGTTGTTGCTGCATTCCTAGTTGGTGCCATGCCCAGGAAAGAGGGTATGGAAAGGAAAGATCTCCTTGCCGCCAATGTTCGCATTTTCAAGGAGCAAGGTCAAGCCATGGACAAAGTTGCCCGTAAGGATGTGAAAGTTCTTGTTGTTGGCAACCCAGCCAACACAAATGCTCTCATTTGCTCTAAGTATGCTCCATCCATTCCTAAAGAAAACTTCACAGCTATGACACGTCTTGACCAGAACCGTGCTCAGTCTCAGTTGGCAGCTAAAATTGGTGTCCCTGTACAGAATGTCAAGAACGTTATCATTTGGGGTAACCACTCATCCACGCAGTTCCCTGACGCGTCAAATGCAGTTGTGACTGTTGGTGGAGCACAGAAGCCTGTGCCTGCTGCTATCAATGATGATGCTTACCTGAAGTCTGCCTTCGTCACAACAGTACAGAAGCGTGGAGCAGCCGTCATTGCTGCAAGAAAGATGTCGTCAGCTCTCTCTGCAGCGAAGGCTGCATCTGATCACATGAGGGATTGGTTCTTGGGAAGTGGTGACCGCTGGGTGAGCATGGGTGTTGTCTCCGACGGATCATACGGCACACCCCGTGACGTCGTGTTCTCATTCCCTGTCACAACTGCCAATGGCAAGTGGAAGATCGTTCAGGGTCTGACCATCTCAGACTTCGCGCGCCAAATGCTTGACGCTACGGGCAAGGAGCTTTCTGAAGAAAAGCAGGAAGCCTTGGATGTCTGTAAGGATTGACCTAGCATATAAATGAAACTATAAGCAATATGATAGCATTAGATAATACATATACGATCTGTAGCCGCTACAATATTATTTTTTTATCACAAAACGGCTTATGTAATTGTGGTCACACACTTATAATTTTCATGGTCAGAATTGAATGAATCTGTCCAAATTGTCATATCATCAGACTCACAAAAACTGCTTTACTGTTTAGGCATTTCTTAATTATGGTTTTGAATATACTGTTTTTTTATTTTCATATTTAACAGCATTTATATTATATAAAAATACGTCATATTTTTGAGACTTTTCTTTTACTTACTGCATTATTGATTATTATGTTATTTACGTCATATTAAATGGTTGTCTATTCTGTTATCATCATGTTTTCTGTTAGTTATAAATTGATAACATTCACTGCTTGATGAAGGTCACTGTAAATAAAGATTATTGTTACTAAACACATGTCATACAATATGATTTATGTATCGTACGTGCGGTCCTACCCATGTCTGCATTAATTAGACTTTAGAATCCAACAACTGAGTTATGCAACCGGCGAGGTTCTGATAACCTTCACAAGTTATTTTTCTCAGTGGTGTGGCAATTGTCCACCCTACAAATGCCCACCATACTGCCTAAAGCCATGCCATATCTGTCCTAAAGTTGATTGAAATAAGGTGATAATAATAATTTCATAATTGATTAGGAGAGGCAAGAGAGAATATCTACTTCTAACATTTAATTTAAAAGACCTTGAGGACTTCGACCTTACATGTAAATTAGCTACCTACTGATATAAGTTTTAGACAAATTGTAATTTATACCAAAGCAAGTGTACAATATTTGAGAATCATTGGTTTGCATGTTATCATCGATAATTACTATTATCTTTAAATAATAGTTTTTATCTGTGATCTAAGATATACTATTTTATTTGACGTATGAATAAAATACCACGGTCACATAGGCACCGATATCTAGTTTGTTTTTGATAAATTAGCGTAAAGATAAGAATGTAATGGATTATTGTCTAAAACAGTATTGTGACCAAGCTTATTTATAATGGAATGTTGAAAGCGGATCTTGTGAGATAAACTGCATTCACTATTCTATTTTCAAAAGCGTAGTGAATTGATTTAAGAAAATATTTCCGCATGGCCAGTCATTGGAACCGATCTAATCTAGTGTCTGGTGCCCGAAAGGCATAAGCAGAAATATTAAAATTTTATTATTAGAATTGGAAGACCATAGTAGGTATAGAATAGAATAATATATACTATAATATATTGGACACCAAAATTGAAACAACTGTTACAATATTGCTAATTTTATGTTTACAATGGCGTTCAAAATCATGAAGGATTTTTAGTAGGAGATACTCTCACCCTGCTGTGGGTGATAGAACAGGCGGCCTTCCATGACCTCTTAATGCAGGAATGTTTTAGTATTATTCCGAGAGTGGGTAAGAGATGGAGCTAGACGGCTGTCTAGCGCTGTCACTTTCCCACTCTCGGAATAGTCCTAAAACATTCCAGCAGTAACAGATCATTGTAGCCCCCCGATGTGATTTCATTTAGGAAGCATTATCAAATGCCTAGGTATGAGATGTCTAGGTAATGTCTAGGAGGTCACGCGTTCGACCTCGGTCTGTTGTAAGTTATCGTGACCGTATTAACTTTTGATCTTGTTTATCGTTGCAAACAAGGATGAATGAATAGCAAAGAAAACTAAGTCATAGCCCCTGATAGGTACCTACCTACAGTAATAATAACGTCTCGAGGTTTCTCACCTATTTCCGTTAGCTCTAAATATATTATGTTTGTATTTAAGTACAAATTAACGGGCATTAGGTACTTACACTCGTATCTATAGGCAAGTTAAAGTAATTACTTGAGCTTAAGTAATTACTTGCAATTTTTTTTTATCCAATAGACTAGAATTTAAATGAAGATAGAACCGTCAAAGAAAGCAAAGCTAAGAATTCTAACTTTTTACCGTTCAAAATTTAAGCAATTACTAAACTACATAATAAAAATCGTATCTTAAAAAATTACATTTACTCATGTAAACACTTTGAAGTGTTTATAGATACGGGTGTTAGTGCAATTAACTGTCTGGATTCGTCCCAAAATATACGACTCGCGCATAGGCGCGAGTCGTATATTTGGTAACGGTCGGTGTATTTTGGTATATCTGGTAACGGCTCCGACATAGGTCGGAGCCGTTACCAGTTACCACTGGGACATCTCCACGCTGTCGCTGCACTATGCATAGGTACTACCATATAGTCTTTGGGTACTACCTACCTGGGTACATAATAATGATACATTTTAGTTCTTAAAAAATGTTCAAAATTAGTAGGTAGACCTACCATTATTTTCTTTAGATCCGCACAACATAATCAACTGTACTTTTCGAATTCCCATCACTCAACTATTTCAGATAAATTGAAGGTAAGTACCTACTAATTACTACCCGTCCGTTACAAGTTGAAACTTGAACGCCGTGAAGACAGTGAAATTATGATAAGAAAAATAATAATCAATATAATTATTGTCACAATAATTCTATAATTTTGATATATTCTTAAAAAGGGTGTGGAAAGGACATCAACGCACTAAATATTGTCACCACGTAGGTATTCAGTACCTACATCATTCCGATTAGGTACCCACATAGAAATTTTTCATAGTTAATTAAAAAAAATAACAGGTGCAAATTCCTGATAAAAAAATTATTTGCGGAGGGTTCGGAATTATGTAGACACCCTACCGAATACGTGATAACAATAATTTGTGCGCCGATGTCCCTTCTACCCTGTATTTATAAACATTAAAAAAACTTTTTGTATTTACGCGGGTCGCAACTTATCGCCCAGGGGTTGTACCTACCTACCACATGATAACGGGAGCCTGTGTATCTGACCTTATTCCTGTGAATATGATCGGATTTTTAGAAATTCCCTCGTGTTAGGGATTTTTTTATCAGAAGTCGATATCATATGCACTTTGCATGCAACCAACCTAAAGGCTGTAGGTACCTACTCCTAGTAACTGTTTTATGCGGCGTCCAATGCAGTTTTGGTACCTAGACCTACATATTCCACAGTACAAAGGCACCACACTTTCGATTAACTTAACAGCTTATGAAGCCAAATTGTCTATCATATTAAAATGCAGTCCATCAAACCAACCCCTTATTTGATGGCGTGACATTTGCCGGTGCCTAAATGCTTGCCTTAGAAGTTACCTGATCACTCAAGGGCTATAAAGCAGACTGATTGGTTTATTCCCGACTGCCACCACCGGGCCGCCGTCACTGGTGGCAATTGCAACTATTTGTTCTCGTATACCACCACTGGTGGTGGTTGCGTCTGATCTAGTTGCATTTGTCACCCTTCTTTGCCACCACTGGTGGCAGACTCGACGATCAAGTAGCCATCTGCCACAGCCAAGTATTTCAACTAACAAATAGAAAGAAGGATGGCCTTTCTGGTCCCAGCTGTGAATGCTGCCTCCAATATTTGTTTTTATTTATTTTGGGTTAGTTAGCAATCTCGACAAACGTAGGATTAAACTTGAAAACGGAATGTTAAATAATTGTCAATTTCACCGAATGCCAATGTCACCGATGATAACAAATACAGACTCCGTAGTTTTTACTGAGAAATTCCTGTTGGAAAAACTCAATAACTCCTTGCCCGACCTGGTAATCGAACCCTTAATGCTGAGCAGTAGCGCTTGAAACTACTAACCCAACGAGGCATTCACCCTGCGTACCAAATGCATGTGATGCTATTGAGTATTAATTCATCAGTGTTGCTCTGATGATTTCTATAGAGCAATCAGTCTACTAAAATAAGGACCGGCTTGCTTATTTTTTATTATTAGGCGTTTGACTCGACGCACAAGTTGCACCTTACCTATACTAATGTGTATTATGAAGAGGTACAATTTGTTTGTATGTAAGGGGTAATCTTCGGAACTACTGATCCGATTTCGAAAATTCTTTCACTTACGGGAAGCTATATATATACATGGTTCCTCACGATGTTTTCCTTCACCGAATCTAAATCATAACTACTCGTATACAATACGCACATTAAAATCCCAAAAATCAGTGGTGCGTGCCTTGGGTTCCAACTCGTGACCTATGAAGATAAATCGCTGTGAATGATAAATATTCAGTGTATTTTTCAAAAGTAAATATTTATGTAAATTCAATACCAGGTCGCCCTGTTGAGAACGATTCAAGCACAATAGATTTATTCTTCTTCAGATAGCACTAAGTAGACAGCACCTTTGTTGAGGAATAGGTTTAGATAGGTACCTCCCTTTTTTGTCTCTAGAAAATCTTCACAGATTTTTTTTTATTTGTTTGGTAGAATAAATCTAAAAAAGTCTGAAAAGATGCTATGCAATGTAGGTAGGTACTAATTGGAATGTGGCCGTTCATTCAGATAGATAATGACGATAATTATGTAACTATATCCAAACACTGATAAATATTATAAATGTGAAAGTAAGTCTATCTGTTACCTTTTCACGCCTAAACGGCTAAACGGTTTGGGATAATAACAAAAAATGAATTAAGAGACTAATAATTACAGTAGATAGGTACGTAAGTAAATGGATTTATTACCTACGTTTATCCAAAATATTTTTTTTTCTTTAATTCACACACAAAAAATACATAACTAAATACGCATAGAAATCGCAACAATACAGCAAATATTTAGAGCAGATAATTATCATGCTTTATCCTAATTACTAGGTGACTAAGACTGATAAATACCTAACTTGCTTTTTACGACCGTTGTTCTTATGTTGTCATATTTATAGGTATCTAACCATATCTCAGTTAATCAATACTTCGCGATTAGATTACCTATGCGAATGTTACAAAAATTAGCGTCAAAAAAGCGTCTTAATTTGTAAATAGTGTCCACCACGCAGTAGATGGAATAAATGACGCTTAGCTTTAAAAACAATCAACGTGCTTAAAATCTATAATGGCGTTCAAAGTGCTTTTAGTTTTAGGTGCGTTAAGTTTTGTGACTTGTTCCAATGTAGAAGTAAGAAGTAGTGAAGCCATAGACTCAAGTTTTCTGGAAAATGTGTTGGATGTGGAAGAGTGTGACCGTCAAATAGAAGCTATTAGAAGCAGCCGATTGCATTTACTTGAATGTAAGTATTGACTTGTGATAGTTTAACTGTTGTTTAAATAAGTGAATTTTTGAAACTTTTGAAGTAAGACGAGTTTACACTGTGGAAAGTTTGCACAGATTGTTTGCATACTACCCTTTATGGTAATAATTCACCCAGAAAAAAATGTAAGTGTTATAAAACCCCATTGAAATGAACTTTCTCCTTTTTAAATTGACTCAATTATTGTGGCACAGTTTTAGAAAAAAACTTTCATAAGAGTCAACGCAGCATGTCCAGATACTTAGTAGAAAAAGCTTTACTCGTGTATCTACAAATAGTGACTGATTAACATTGACATTGACAACATCCAGTTCATCCGTTTGAATCCAGAAGCACTGGGTCAAAATTAACGGCTGCAATTCCAATCTAGCTCCAGATACTAGATTCTGTGCTGGATTAAAAAAGGGTATCGATCTAATGACTCTGGATTTTGGTTCTGCATTGAATTCATCAATGATCAGTCACTTCAAAGAGAAAACCATCAGCCAGGGAAGAGATTAGTCTCAAAGCATTTCGTTTATTGACGCTCAAGTTTCGTAACAGATTTTGATTCTTTATTCACAGTTATGGATGCCGGTTTAAGGATCCCAAGAGGAATATTCACAGGCAATCTTGTGGATCTCGGAAACTATCATCAATGCTTAGCAATGAAGCAAGAGATCGAAGGCATGCACGTCGAAGGAAAGTACTGTTCAATCCTTATTCCTTTTGAACAAGATGACATAACTCTTCCTCAAGACAGAGGGATTCAGTTCAGTCCAAGCTCCTTGCGTTTGGACAACGAAACTATTAGTAAGATTGAGGAATATAATCTCGGACGAAGAGGAATATTGGCTATGAGTGGAAAATTTGATGACTTTCAGCATGAAAGGTGAGCTAAGTATGCAATTACTTAAGGCCTGGAGTTCCGGAAAAAGCACGGTTTATATACGGCTAATATCTAGAGTACCTAAGTATATAGACCGCTTTGTTGATTGTTTACGTCGTTGTATTGATAAATAATTCATACCTAATACTTTAAAACAAAAGGACTATGTATGAATTGTAAGTGGTACCTTATCTTTTTTCCTATTCTATCCCTATGGTGAAAAATGGGATGGATTAGTTTATGTATGACCATTCACGTACTCGTTGTGTTGGCTAGGTAGGGTAGGGATCCTGCACCCTTCGGTAGGCACCCTACGCGCCACTAGATCCCGTATGCTTAACGCAGCGTATGGCCGTTTCTAATCAGGTTCGAAGGACACCTTGTTGGTTTGGCAGGTCAATGCCGTAATATGTAAACATGTAGGTACTCTAGAGTAACGTGTATTCATGACGCTGATCTCTTGATTCTGTACCTACTCTTGAGCCATTATCATACTAAAAATTATTTGATGACCTATGGCCTTTTTCTTTCTTATCTGAGTTTTCTCATAAGTAGTTGAGTATTTTACCTGTAATTGCGATTACTTACGATAATCTTCTAGTCAACTTCAGATTTTTATTTTCATGTAGTTGATTGGCCTCAATAGTACCTAACGCTATTTCTTCAAACTCAAACTCAAAAACTTTTATTTTCAGGTCGATTAATCCAGATATACCTGAGGAGCTGTTAGTATTTAGACTAGGAGTTTGCGTGCCAAAGCCGTGTACAGCTAAGCAAGCAATGGATTCAATATTTAACGTCACTGATGAGTTTGGCTTGCGCTATCACGAAGACTACTGTCGCCTTCCAGGTGACAAGACCTGGGTTGCTGCTGATTATACTGCCGTGTAAGTAGGTACCTAACAGCTAATAATTCGCAGAATATTTCAACCTTTTTTATCTTGTTACTTATATGAAGGATTATCGTTTAATGATAATTGTACTTGCTTTATCAATTATCCATTCATTGCATAAAACAAAGTCACTTTTCATGTCTGAATGTGTTTAGAACTTCTTAACTAAATAATGGGTTTTGATGCGGACGTCACTATGATATAAGTAGAGAGCATTTATTCCGGAAGGTTTATGTCATTTGTGTTTAATACATACATTAAAAAACTTAGGCCATTGCGTCGCCATTGCACTCGTGCAAAGCAAGGACGGATCGCTAGTTTGTTAAAATTAAATTCATATCTTATCGATAAACAAATACAGGCAAGGTTCAATGAAGTGTGACTTTGCTATTAATCTTTGCTTTCTAGATTAACCTTCTAAAATCTTTATTATCTATCTGTCTAAAGATAGCCCACACTTTTTTCAGATGTATATTTGGAGCACTTGGATTATTAAATTTATTGAGTACATGCTACGATCTTTGCCATCGATTTGTACTGAAGAAAGGTGAGTAAAATGTTAATGAAGAACCTTCCTCAAGAATTGGGCTATTAATTCATTTAAAAATAAAATTTTGAAATCCGACTGCTGGTTCCAGTCGTTCTAGAGATTATCTCGTTCAAATAGACAAAAAAATATTTATATATTAGTATTAGTATTGACATGCTTGGTTGTTATGGAAAGTATTGACAAAGTCACCGTTAGCAGCCCCGTAGCGCCTCCGTACTCTGTTTTTCCAAGAATGTTGACTGTGTTGACAAAAATTAAAACAAGATAATATTTATAGGTATAAAGTACAGGGTGTAAGGTCTTTCATTTCCCACAGAAAAGGGAGGATTCTCCGATCAGACGGGTGTTGTGTCTGGTGGGCTTCTGCCCAACGGTTATAGTCGGGTTTTCTATATGGTCTTATATCGCGATTCTTGTTTTGATATTAGTTCTTCATTTGCGTCATAGATGTCGCTCGGAATATTTTTATCAACTTAAATATGTCCGCTACAAATAATTTAATACCTTCTTTAATAAAATTTACAGATCTCAACCAAATAAGCACACTTGGTCGATCGTTTTCTGTTTACACAAACGGAATTCGACTCACAACATTTAGCAATGGTGGCGGAAACTTACGATGTCTGGATGGAATCAGGACGCTCGCTATATTATGGGTCATAATTGCACACTCATACAGTTTAGAATCGTTTATAGCGAATCCATTTGATTCACAAGAGGTAGGTACATACAAAACCTATAAAATCTTACAGAATGAATTAAAAAAATTAAGTCACTTCGCTCGTAAATGTTTTCTTAAACATTTTTACGTCCAGTTATTTAGATTTTTTTTTAAACTTATTTCTCCACAACTTCAGGAACTCAATAAAAAAAGTCTCATGACAAACCGACACTCGACTAGTAGAAGAAATTAAACCATATGATTTCAATCTTTTAAAAGTTATAAAATGATTCCCTTTTTTCAGTGGATGTTTTCTGCCAACGCTCTCTGGATAACTGCGTCAACAATGACAGTAGATACGTTCTTCACGATAACTGGTATACTTCTAGTGTATACGACTGCAGGGAAAATTAAATCAAGTAAGTCAGAATTTAAAATATTAATTTGGAGATCAGTGTTTTAAGGCAACGATGAAGTAACTTTTGAACTACTCGCCAAGGTAGAGAGCTAGTCCGTGGATAGGTGACCACCCATTATACATATAACGAGTTTCCTCCGTGCTTCGGAAAGCACGGCCATTGGTCCCGGCTGCCATTTGTAGATCTTTGACAGTCGTTATAGGCAGTCAGTGTTCCGAAAGTCTGACAACCAGTCTTACAAAGGCGTGGCTTACTGGGGAATACCCCAGTACTGTGTGTGTACATGAAAAAATACTGGTATTGAGCTGCATCCAGTTAGACTGGTAGCCGACCCCAACATATTTGGGAAAAGGCTAGGCAGATGATGTACTGTCAACAAGTTTCATGTACCTAGTTATAAACATTAAGATCATGAAGTTAACTCAGCTTTTCTCCACTTTCCAGAAACGTTTTTGAAGAACATCCACTGGTTCTACTTGAACCGTTACATCCGCCTGACGCCACTTTTGGCCGTGGCTGTGCTTCTCCAAGCATCTTTCTTCAACCGCATGACCGATGGTCCATATTGGCAGTCAGTGGTGTACGCAACGGAAACATGCAGGACCAACTGGTGGACTACCCTGCTTCATGTACAGAATTTGGTTAACGTTGATGATATGGTAAGGTTATTGAATCGCTTTCTCTGTTGTTAAATTATTTCTTTCAATTCAGTTCGCCTCTTGACAAAAGATATCTCTAGCTATTTCCATTGAATTCTATGAAGAGCCACACTTCTCCAGTAAGGACCCGCTGTAAGTTTTATCTCATCCTCGCATCTTCTTAGTTGTTTTCTTCTATTCATGTTATGATACTGATTTTTAATTTCTATTTTTAATTTCTTTACAATTTGACCAGTTGATGGCTTCGGGGATTACAAGTGTAATTTTATGTTACGAGTACGTTTTAGATTAAACTCTGAGTGGTGAAATAATTAACTATCAACGTTTTATTAATCCTTACAGATTTATAATAGCTATTCACGTTTCATGAACAAAATAAGTTATGACTGAGCTTCAAATCAATAGCAATAAGTTGCAATAGAAAAAAAAAAACTTTTCGTTCTATTATTTAATTTCTTCGAAAGTATATTGAAAGACGTCGTTTGATACACGTGGGTATTTGTTACTGCAATTCTCGGCTCCATAAAACCATCGCCTGCGGCACGTGTGTAAATTCCTCCTCGGCCGCAATAACAAAGATTTCCCACTTATATCAAAATGTACTATTATAGCGCTATTGATTACTCAATATATATAAACACTCTATATATACTCAATACTTTCGTGGGGTCCTTCAAGGTACCAGCATGGGTCCAAGTCTACATGCACTGCACTCCGCATACTGATACCTCGGGAGACCCTTTAAGGAATGTTATAACAAGCAACATTAATTTTATTTATTTAAATTACAGTGTATAGCCCACTCCTGGTACGTCGCCATAGATTTCCAGTTGCACGTGATATCGCCTTTGGTTATACTTTGGGTGTTATCTGGCAAGAAACGATACGCTTGGATCGGTGTGGTTGGTGGTCTCGCAGCTGTGTTGGCAGGCTCGACTATTTATAGTTTCATCATAAATGTTCCAGCTGGGCACCTTGTGCCAAGGTGAGGAAAACTATTGTTGCCATATTTAAATACAAGGTGTAAACGGACCCTTCACGAAGCCATCGACCAAGTATTTTGTACATCGACCTATGTAACTACGCAACAATTATTGCTGGGAAACGACTTTTTTTTTTGGGGTAAAAAAATCACGGTTTGTGGTAGGACTGTAGTATACAGTGACTAGTACAGGGTTCAATATGAGAAACTTGTATTTTTTTTTAAACTTGTGAAAATTTTGGAACTGTGACCTCCAATATCTCCGTAACTAGAAGGTTCCCGGGTATGATGCAGAACAAAAAAATTATCGCAATAACGGGGAGAACAAATGGCTTCTGGCTTGGTTAAGGGTCTTTTTACATTCATTGTGTATCTCGTTGGTCACAAGCGCTACTGCTAAGCACGAGGTCTTGGGTTCAAACTCAAACTCAAAGCATTTATTTCAATTAGACCATTACAGGCACTTTTGAATGTCAAAACACAAAAAATAAACTAAGCTACAGTCCCAGTCACATGGCATAATAACTCGGTTCGGTTCCCAAGTCGGGTAGTATTATTGAGATGTCCCAACTGGAATTTCAAAGTCCACCCTGAATCAAGACTCGTGCCCGGTTGATGGCAATAGGCTCGCTCCTACTTCATGGGACTTAAACCTATCTGGCAAAGTGTGAGTAAACCCTGGGAACAGCTTTGTCTAATCTTTAATCTTTTTGTCCGCTTTTCAACCTTGTTACTTAGGACATAAGGGTGAAAAGCACCAGGCAGACCATAAGTGAACTCGGTAGTACCCCTATGGAAAGGATTTGTTTGTAAAGTATGTAATGTTAAATCCAGTTTAACACATACTGTATGGTTTATTGAGAGATTTCTATACAATGACAATAATTTCACATTAAAACATATCTATTTAATAATTGTTTGTTTTTTTTTTTCAGTCGGTATCAAGAAATGGCAGATTACTTCAGGTTATATTACTTCTTTACGCTGACGCGAGCTTCTCCATTTTTTGTTGGCCTTCTCTTCGGGTATATTCTCCATCTTTACCGAAATGAAAAATTATACCTTCCGTGGGTAAGTTGGTTTGTATGACTAAATAAGTTCGGCCAATTTAATTTTATCAGTATTCAGCCAAGTAAAATAATATAAATTTATATAATATAAATTCTGTCGTGGAGCGTTATTTATGTGTGATGCATTAAATAGTGGAAAATTTTATTGCGCCCTGCATTATATGCTAGACACCAAGCTGTCAACCAGGTTATTAATACTGTTAACTCTAAGGACGAAGCCTCACAGCCAGATGCTTCCCTCAGTGTGATCTCGCGCACTATGTGGCCATGACAACGACTTGTCGCAGGGTTGGCCGGAAAACTGGTCGGACCCGGGTGTGGGACCAAACTTTCTTCCTGGTCGAAACTTCTGCGGCCAAAAGTCGTGGTAGTGGCCGCGTAGTGCACTAGGCCCCGGTTTAGCTGGTACAGAGAGGATACGGCTTCAGTCACCGGACTCTGACAGATAATGTATCCACTGAAGTATCTGTCAGTTTTCATGTCCGCAGCTGAATTTGTCCCTACTGGTTTGTCCGAACCTTCAACGCTTAGTGCTACGCTTATGTGCTAGGTGCCAAACTACTATTGAACTAACTAACGCATAATTTAACTTTTGCAAGCCACACTAACGCGTGATGCATGAGTCATGATTAATTTGTCCCATGTTATAGCTGCGCTACTCACCAAGCGCGGCATTAAACGAAAATCCTTGCTCGCAAAGCAAGGATGTTCGCTTAGCGGCCCTCGCCGGGAGCACTCGCCTGAAATGTACCAATCCAAGATTCGTTTTTGCACAAAAACAAGTGAACCTGAACTGGTACGTTACAGGCGAATGCTCCCGGTGAGGGAGCGCCTTTATGCTTCCGGGCGAAAAAAGAAACAAAAATGTTCATTTGTACGTGTACATTTGGACGACATTTAAAACTAACGTAAATAAATATAGGATTATGTGTACCTTATGGCCGCGACAAACCAAATCATTTCAGCAGTAATGCCAGACACTGCCTTGCCTCGAACAATGCTGCTGATTAGTTAATATAAACCTATTTTTTTTCAGCCCATCGCCATTTTGTTTTGGGCAAACGCCCTTGGTGTTTTGGGAGGAATCTTCTACTTCAAGTTCATGATCAAACAGTTTGATTGGAACAACGAGTTGATTGACAATCTGATGAATTCTTTCATGAGGCCTGCTTATGCATGTACCATATGCTGGATAGTTACTGCTTGCGTACATGGTTATGGTGGTAAGACTTTACTTGGGACTACCTGTTATTTGTCAAGGACAAACTAGTTTGGCCTGATATCGGGTTTGGCCGGTATTTGGTTTAAGACAAACTACTTTGCCCGGAAATCGGGATTACCGGTATTTGGCTTAAGATAAACCACTTAGGCCTGAAATCGGGTTTACTGGTGTTTGGTTTAAGACAAACCAGTTTGGCCTGAAATCGGGTTTCGGCCGGTAGCATAAGCACATGTATATGCTACCATACCATTTATGCAATGTCCTATCCTAGAACCTAAATTTGAAGAGTTACTTATGTACTGCACTGTGCCTATTGTAGGTCTAGATCATCACCATATCAGCAAAAAAACAGTCAATACCACAATTATCGGTCTTCTACTAGTAATTGATCGCATCCAGCAGATTTTCCAAAGTAGTTCACGGTCTCTGGATATTGGTTACATCGCTGCATAATCCTTCGGAAATTATAGACTTGATGTCATGACGAAATTATATTTTTTCATTTACAGGTCCATTAGATTGGTTTTTATCTCATAGAGCATGGCGGTTACCGGCTCGCCTGACATATGGGATGTACTTGTTCCACTACCCTCTCATGATCAGCCTTAATGGCGCTGCCGTATCGCCAACATTCTTCTCAGTTGAAGCATTTGTGAGTATTATCATTTAATGAAAAAAAAAAAATACTTTGTGTTATAACGAATTCAGTACCTACATATATTTAGACCCATCATAGATTTTTTTTTTTTTCATAAAAATCAATACTGGTGGATACGCTAGAAACGCAACCTTATTTTCTTCAGAAGTCACTTATAATCGTGGATGAACCAATAGGAGAAAGTGTAAATATATTGTATGTAATATATTGCGCGTCGATGTATCTTCCACCCTGTACATTGCTGGAAGACTTGTGCAAGTATTGACAAGAATAATTATTTAGCATTCATTGTAATATAACAGTTCTGGAGTAACCTTGTACAAAAAGAAGAACATGAATAATTTTATGCCCTAGTGACAAAACCTGGTTATACAGTTTAAAATAACGCTGAAAGGGAATGTTGAATTTCAGGGAACAATGAACTTCTCTCTATATTGTCCACTTTTATTAATTTTAAAAATCTTCTACAGGCATTCAAGTTTGTGGCCCATACTGTGTTGGCTGTGGTGTGTTCCTTTATCTTCACTCTACTTGTGGACTCCCCAATTACAGCACTCTTCAAACAGCTGCTGAACTCAGGTATATTATTCTAAACTTTTCTTAATCATAACAAATATCGTGTAAGAACATAACATATGATTATATAAAATAATCACGAAAGAATAAGAATACGATTAAAACCTATTGTTTTCCAGGAGAGAAGACAACACCCATAATTGTGATTGACGAAGCTACAGAAGAGGATGTGGAAGTAAATAATGACAGTACTGAGGGTATTCAAAGAAATATGGCGACTATTGAAGTAGATGACGACGATATCGTAGATTCTGACGATGTTAGTTCTGAGTCAGATGACGACGTCTCTCAATCTAGTTCCAATGACGTAAATTCTGAAACTAATGATATCGCCTCTGAGGCTAGTTCTAATGTTGTAAATTTTGAATCCTCTACGTCTAACCCTAATGAAGTGAAATCTCATTCTAGTGATAGTATTGTTGAACCAGGTGCTTCTCGTAGTGACTCTAGTAATAAAATTGTTGAGCCAAATGCGTCTAGTATTAAGTCTAGTGATAAGATTGTTGAGCCAAATAACCTTAGTGACACAAACCTTGAAGCAAATACGGCAAGTATCAGTGATAAGATTGTTGAGCCAAGTGCTTCTCGTAGTGAACCTAGACATAACATTTTTGAGCCAAACGCGGCTAATATAAACTCTAGTAGTAGTCTTCCTGAGTCTAGTACGTCTCGTGTAAACTCTAGTGATAAAATTGATGAGACAAGTACTACTGGTATTGGTTCTAGTAGCAATGATAATAATATGGTTGCCAGTAATACAAATGTAACTTCTGATACTGTACCTGATACTGCCACAAATGCAGAGTAGAGTAGTAGAGGCTCTCGAACTGAAATAGTAAGGTTAAAATACAAGATGGCGATTATAGCGAATGATGTTTAGTAAGACCGGGGGAATCACTCCCTTGATGGGTTCAGGTAACTAAATCGCTACCTACAGATTGGTGATTAAGTGACCTGTACATATTTTTGTATTACTGGTCTACTTTTAACGTTTATAAAATACAGGATATGTAAGTACTTTGCTGATAAATATCAAGAGATTTGACATTGAATTACCATTGAACGTTGTACCTATTGATCTACAAACACAAATGATAAGATTCGTACCAAACGGATTATTTTGCAGGTTAATGTACTCTAATCATTTTAGTGTAGGTTATTAGGGTATTTTGATTTTCCCAACGTCTTTCCGTGGGATAAAATTAACTTTTGTTAGTGTTTGTATGGACAATTGAGCCTGTAATCAGTAAATAGTAAAACCCTGGGTATTTTGGCTCATGGTATTTTTGACCTATTGTCGAACATGTAATGTAACATTATTATGTAAATAGTGTATTCGTAAGTCTGACCCTTAGGAGATCTTCTCCTATTATAATTTATAATCTGAAAAAATAAATAAAGAATTTAATTGTTATAAGAACGTCAAAGTATTTTTATTTCAAATAAATGCATGCTCCTTGTAATGGATACCAGCGTAAATTGTGGGTGCTTCCTTCACATGGAAAATGTAGCTACGCATGGCCTATTGCTACCAGCCGTGGTTCAGTCCATGATCGAGAGTGAGAGGACTTGGGGCGCCGTATGATCTTCGGCCACTGTAGGGACAGATTTGCAGCAACACACAGGGGTATGCAGGGTGACAGACTTAGAGATTCTATTTCCTAAACAGACACAGGCTCTAGACGGTGGCGCTGCGTCTCTCATTCAAGACGAACTGCGGTGACGGGGCCCTCATGGAAGTCATGCTGACCAATACCTGGTCGGGGAGTGTAACAAACTGCACAAATCTTTCAGTCCAAAGGTAGTCAAAGAACACCGTGTGGTTATAATAGTAAGCGCCAGATAAACGAGCAATAAAGTTCATTACCCTTTCCTTAATTTCCCTGCGTAGGTACGCGGACAACTTCAATTCAGGACAGCTTTATGTCATTATTATTGTTTTCGGAATTAAGTATGTCAATAAAATGTATGTGGGTCAAGGACCGTTATTGCACGTTTATCTGGCATTTACTATAGTAATGAAGGGTCTGACAGACACCTTGTCTTGCCCTAGGGTGGAGGACATTTGTGAGGGTTCATTCGTCCTTCGCACGGAAAAACAGTTATTTATTTATTTCTCAATCTTACGACTAGCATTACAGGGTGTACTTAATGCGATAACAATGCAAAAATAACAATATTAACTTCTGTAACTTATTACAAACAATTGAAACAATTCAATTTTTGTGTAGTCCCTCCGAGAACAATGGTATACATCAACGTCACTGCTATGAGGTGAGAGTGCGGAGAGTACGCGTCAATGGCGCCTCACCTAACGGATTGGTACGAGTGCGCGACCCTGCCAGCAAGCTTGGCTGTCGTCATCGCCTCACGTACTATAAAATGGGGTGAATAGGGATGCTAGAGTGAATAGGAGGGGACAATACTTTGATCGGGATTTCATCTTTGAATACAAATAACTGGTACTGGGATTTTTTCTGTTTTAATTCAATAAAAAATAGAGTCCTTTTAGGCTTCCAATTATATTTAATTAACGTGAAAATGCCTTCCAAAGTTTGAATTTAAGTTTTAGAATTGGAACACCCCCATTTTACCGATACCTGTCTGGAACTTCTTATAACTTAACGAGTAATACGCTTTAGCTTGTGGTCAGCAGTTAGTCACAGTCAGTTAGTTAGATGATAGCGGGCTACCCAGTGCCATAGTGCGCTGGATCCAAGTAGGTACTAAGGTATCGTTATTTTATTTTGGCGCAGCCGTGAGTCACACAATATTTCTTGTTTAGTTTTAAATTTTATTATTTATTTGCTTTTTTATATTATGCATTGTGTACTTGTGGCGTGTGCCAATAAACGTTTTTTCTTTCTTTATTTGTAAAGGATTGGAATGAATAACCAGCCCATTCCTTAAACATGTCGCTCATGTTCAGATACCACCATTTCCAGAAATGATTTACGGAGTTTATTCAACATAAAACAAAATATAAATCTAGATGAGGTCGGTGTTTCCTATCCAAGTTCTCCGAGAAAAATCTCCGAAACAAACTCCCAGGTCACAGTGTCTTTTCAAGTCCTGGTTCGATCTGGGTTAGATCATGTGAGAACCGTGCAGATTAGGATATACTGATTAATTCGAGTGACCTTGCCCGGTCAGTGAACCCATGTGTCATAATATTCCACGTGGTTGCAATGCCATGCCACCGTGTAACATATTACGATATTCAAAACCATGTAAAGTTTTAACATCGGTCAACAACCTCTCATTAACTTATAACTAATCAATGTTCCTGATCACCCACATATCTTCATTACTATTTTGACGCAGTCTTGATTAGATTAGCTGACATAATTATAAAAATAATGCTTCCAACATTTTCATATTACTTCCGACTTTGCTTGTGCTGGTTAATCATTGCAAAATTCCTAATGAAAAAAATTGTGACATAAAAAATATCGCTGATATTAAAATGTTTTATAAAGTGATTTTTAGTTTAGTTTTAGTTGGTTTAGTTAAGGGGCACATTGAACAGCCGGTACCAAATGAAGCGTTAGATCAGAGCCTTTACGAAGATGTGTTGGATCCAGAGCAATGTCTTGAACAAATAAATATTATTAGAAATAACACGTATCTCACCTTGTTCTGTAAGTATTATTTTTATGTTTATATGCACTTGAGTAATATGTAAAAAGTTGACCAATAATTTGCTATCCGTGAGTGACCCAAATAGTTTACTACCCGTGAGCAGAAATGACAAATTGCGCAAACTTGAATTCACTCTTTAGATAATTAATAAAAGTCACATTCATTTCTGGGAGTATATAAATAGTGAGTGAGTGAGTTTATTGATTTAATTAAGTAAATTAAATAAAGTACTTGTTGGTAAGATATTATGAGACTTAAAAGTTAAAATTCCTATCCGACTCAGTTCAGCCTTGCTTCTCTATTAACCCCGTTTCACTCAGTATTTAAGTTTAACAAACATTCATTAGGGGCTTATTAAAATTTTATATTACGCTATGATTAATCTTATTTTATTTACGATTAATTTTTACTAGTTATTTCAATTGCTGTATTGTGTGACATTTTTTTGAAGGATTTAACAAATATACATAAAGTAAAGTTAAGTAAATTAAGTTATTCTTTCTGTCAAACAGTCGCCGATGCTGGCATCAGGGTTCCAAGAGGAATCTTGGAAGGCAACATGTTAGACATGGGCAACTATCATCAATGTATCGGATTCAACCAACCTATACCACGTAATACCGAAATTCAGGGAAAATACTGCATGATACAAGTTCCAATGAATCAAACATTTGATTTTCCATGGGAGATGCACATGCCTTCAAATTTCAAACCGAATCTTTTACGTATGGATGGCGAAACAGTGAAGGCTTTAGAAGAGATTAAGGCTGTGAGGACAGGGATGCATGCGATGGCAGGAATTGTTGATGACGGGTAATTTTCTAGTTATCCTGGAGTTCCTACCACTGTAGTGTAGCATACTTGTCTGACTATAAAACCCGCATAAGTGGCAGTAGGACTCACGCTCATTTAAGTGACACCTAATGTAGTGAATTTGATAATAATTTCAATTCGACACTTCTATCCGTTCTAAGAAAAGGGTTCTGTCAGAAGAACCACAAAGCGATGTTAGATTTCAGGATTTTGTTTTTTTTTTCTGAAGGTACAGAACTCTAAAAGTGTCGTTTTGTTCAGAGGCCGCCTTTCCCGTTCCTGAAGGGATCGCTACAATATACGTAAATTTACTGCCCTGACCTCGTCTGCATGATCATTTGTTGAATTTTATTGGGACCAAGAATCGTGTCGTAAATAATTGTATTCTTTTTCTAGGACCATAACAGACAACCCTCTCGCCGCAATGACATTCAGACTAGCAGTCTGTATACCCAAGCCCTGTACCACGGAACAAGCTTTAAATTCATTTTTGTTCAATATTTCATCGGTAGGGTTCGAATACACTGATGAATTCTGTCGTCTGGCCGATGATAAGCCTTGGGTACCAGGAGATACTGTCGCCGTGTAAGTGAAACGACATATAAATAAATTCGAGATACAGAATGCATTAATTGCACCTCAACATTATTTTTTCATTTTATTTTGCAGAGTCATTTTCTCTCTAATTGGATTGATTACTGTGCTGAGTACATCATTTGATATTTGGCAGACAAAAATTTTGAAAAAAGGTACGTCCATTTCCGTTTATTTATCCGAATTGTAATGCAGTCGAAAGTCACAAAAAATTCGAAGACACCACCACCGACCTCCACCACCAAAGACTAAGCCATGGTGGATATAGAACCGCTCTCTCTCCGTGAGATTAGGTCTGTGACCCACCAGTGGGCACGTTGTAAGCTGATCATAGGTACTTAATTTGTAAAAAACGTCTTCTCTGATTTTCCTTTAATAATTAATTTTATTTCTCTTTCAGATCCAAAAACTGTAAGCGTAATTGGCAGAGCGTTCTCAGTATACACGAATGGGCGTCGGGTCATGTCTTTCCAATCGGGCCCTAACAGCATCGAGTGCTTGGACGGCATCAGGTCTTTAGCCATGATGTGGGTGGTCCTCGGCCATTCGTTCTCATCAGAAGTACATTGGGCAAATCCTCTCGATGCCTTTTTGGTAAGTAATTTTGGTATTTAGGTTTATGATCATCTGCTAAGCCTTTTCCCAACTTTTTTGGGGTTGGCTTCCAGTCTAGCCGGATGCAGCTGAATAGCAGTATTTTACATGGAACGACTGTCAATTTACCTCCCCAACCCTGTTTGTACTGGGTTATACGATACGCCTTGGTAAGACTCGGTGTCAGACTTTCGGGCCGCTGACTACCTGTAACGACTGTCAAAGATCTACAAAGGACAGCCACGACCAACGGCTTATGGTGCTTTCCGGGGCACGGAGGAAACTCGGTAATTAGTGGGTGGCCTTAACTTGTGGCTTAACCCGAATATCAATCCGAGCGGCTGTTATTATTTAGCCATAAGCTCCTCTTTGGTAATAAGGCTAATAAGTAATTTGTATATTGTTTTGCTCTCGAGATTCGATGATTTGATTATTTAACCATTATCTTCAAAATGACACTATTTAATCACAATTATGCGATACTAAAGATTGTTCAATGTAATCAAGGACGTTTTCAAAGTCAAATTAATTAAAACTTCCATTCTTAATAATGCCTTTTCACATCTAAACCTATGAGATAGGTAACTTAAAATATGAAGAAAAACAAGTCACTTATTTTTGGTCAAAAACAACAAACACGCAATTGAAATTGCATGCAACAGCTAGTCGAAATTATATTTCAATCAGTGATGTTTACATAAAATTGTTTGTAAGAAAATGGAGGCCATAGTTAAGATTAATTGATTCTAAAAGATTTATTTCTTTCTTTCCAGTGGATGACTTCCTGGCAAGCCTTGTGGGTGTTATCAGCAACTGTGACTGTGGATACATTTTTCATGCTGAGTGGCTTTCTAGTGGTCTACACTACCGTTGGAAAATTAAATTCAAGTAAGTAATCATGACATGAAATTGATTTTGTAACTGAGAATAAGATTAATTCCCCTCACTTGATGTTAACGATACCATGGTGAATCATGCGCAATCCATGACTCGCCTTGGTACGGTATTAAATGAATGGTTTCATCGTGTAAAACAGGATAGTTTTTCGATTTCTATGGTCCAAAAATGGGTGAAATAAAAATACAATTTTTTTTTCATTAACAAATTGCTTGATTTATTTTAATCCAAACTACATATAAGTCTTACAATTAATAGTAAATATTTTAAAGATTACGACACAGTCATTTTTCGTATGAGTTTTATAAAAATAACTATAAATCTGGGCTTAAACGTAAGTAGTCCGAGTTGCCAGTGAAAGTCTTTCTCTTCTTTCTGACGGCTGTCATATTGCCCAGTGAGGGGTTATATACAAAAACCTACATCCTTGTGTTATACTAGCTAGCATGAAACACACGGATGTGTTTGTAAGCGAAAAAAAAACATTACATACGATTGAGCGGGGTTTGGAGGGTAGTCCGAAAATATAAGTTATTTCGTAATGTGGTCACTGAACAACGAAATAGTCAGGATAAATATTCACACATGCAGAATACTGATTTTATAGACAGCGAAAATGAGTTCGTATGTCATAGGTTTTCGCATGGAAACAACATTTAGCTACGTCTGAGAAAAAAACATGAATGGTGGAAATTTCGTAAAAAAAAACACGATAAAAACCTCATCTAATTCTTATCGTTTGAAATTGTTATCGTTTTGACACAAAGAAATTATTTACCTACGAAAATTATTTAATCTTTAATAACTATCGAAAGTCATTCTTTCTACGTATCGGATTTATTATTTCGTAAACAATATTTAATCAATGTAGGGCATTACTTATATTTTAATAAAATACAGCTTGTGTAGGTTAGTATTGTACCTAATATTTTATAGACATTTACAAAGACGATAGTAATGGATCCTTTTTGCTTTAAAAGTTTTTGCTTGATAATTTAAATTAAATACTATACCATATAAAAGACAACCAGGGGCTAATTTAACCAGGCCCTTGTAATGAAAATCGTAACCACTTATCTCGATGCAACAGCTTCGACTCACGCACGAGTGACCTATTACCTGAAGCATGCTAAGAATTCGAATACTAGATAATAATCACAGATATAATAAATACAGGAGATATGATTTGTAAACAAATGTATTCGTGTTCAGATGTCGCCGTGTTCTCCCCACTTAATTCACTAACACAAAAGCAAAAACTTTAAGAACGGCACACGAGCTCATATTTCTCCCGCACACAAAGAAACTTACAGCAACACTAATAAACTCACTAATAGAACACAGGCATACATGGGGCGGGGCTTCTACCTGTAGCTACGGACTCAGAATAAACACACATCGCAACTAGTGATGTGAAGAGGTAATAATCGTAGAAAAAATAGTATCGATGAAATTCAGTTACCTTTAATCTGCCCTTTTTATATATAAAAATACAGTACTATTTTTGTATCTGAATTCGAGGTGTTGGTATGTAGTCTTTCTTCAATGGTTGAAAGCACTTAGGCTCAAAGTGAGACAAACATATCGTGTTATTTTTTGTGGGAAACCAGTTTGGACCTTTTCCTGTCGCATTTATCCACTTTTCTTTTATTTTTGGATACTTCGGATAGCTAAAATGTTAAAATAAAACCAAGGTGTGAATTGTGATGATGACAATGATACATGTGTAAGAGTACCGCAATAAATTAAAAACCCATACTTGATTCAATAAAAGATAAGTCGAGTAATTAAGAAATAGTAATGAATAGTATTTTTCAGTAATTAATTATATAAATTTTATCATTAAGTACCTCACATTAGTAAACAACAGCTATAAAGTTCCATGTAACAAAAATAGTCTAATTTTTACCCTTGTGTAATCATTCGTACTAAGGGACCGTATAAAATATCGACAACCACAAAAGTGACATCACCTCTCTAATTATCTACCTAAAACACACCCGCTTCACGAAACTATCGTGTGAGTGAGAGTATCAGTAAAACACTTATCCATTGCACTATTAGACCAGCCGATTCATTGATCGATGTGTATTAAGCAAACAATGGTTGTTGTTCCTAATGAAAATAATTGCTTTTGGTACTTTATCGTGCTTCCAGTATCACGAAGTAATGTTTTAATGAATTTAATAAGAAAAACAATCATATTTTAGTACTAACGTGTGAAATGAGATGCCATCTTTCGTATAATTCACAATAGAGGTGTTATTTTTGCAAACAACCACTGTACAAAGCGGCATTTTGTAAAAAATCACAAGCAGTGAAGACGTCGCAAGTTGACATTCGACTAATGGCCGAAACTGGCAACAAGCCTCTTTGCGGCTAGATGCGTTCGCAAGCGCCACGCCTCCTTGCCATATCTCCTGTATTTATTATATCTGTGATAATAATACTATTTTGCCTGTTGCTACCGCTACTTATTACTCAATTTCAATGATTCCAGAACAGCTGCTCAAGAACATTCACTTGTTTTGGCTTAATCGACTCCTGCGCATGTTTCCCTTACTGGCCACAGCTGTTCTCCTAGAAACGACGTACCTCAACCGTGCGACAGATGGCCCAATATGGACCATTGTGGAAGGCCATGTGGAGAGGTGCAGGACCTCATGGTGGGCCACCTTATTGCACATGCAGAACTATATGAACCCTACGAATACGGTTGGTTGAGACCGAATTTTTAATTAATATGTTTTGATTCACCGTTTTTGGATGAATTTATAAATGTGACTAAAATTTTATGAGTTTATCTGTTAAATAAGTTTACCATAACTTACCTAGATGCGGTAAATATAGATACACAGCGCGGTGTATAGTGATGTGTCAAAAGGATACATCAAAATTATTCGTGCTACGAATAATTTGATATATCCTAACGTTTGCTACGAAAGCGTAGCGCGTAGCAATGATGTTGCCTACGGCGTAGCCGAAGATTACGAAGGATATCTCTTATTTCTGTCAGCAAAGGCTCGGTCATTCTAGTACGGACTTGCTGATAGCAGACGCTCTGGAGGCTTCGGAATCCGGACACTGGCCGATATTTCAGCACAGTATCTGTCAGTGTCTGCTGTCGCTGCTTGTCCGCAGTTTCTCCTTACCAGTTTGACTGATCACATGATATTAGTGTGTAAAATCTATTTACAAGTGTTGTACGTCATAACGAAATAATTGAAAATTACAGCAGTTATATTTATTTTATTTTTTCAGTGTGTCGGCCAGACTTGGTACTTAGCCATAGATGTCCAACTTCATGTTTTGTCACCACTGATGTTATTCTGGGTTCTCCTTGGCAATAAGAGGATAGCATGGGCAGCGCTATTAACTGGTTTGGTCGGCATCCTGGTAGCTTCCACCACTTTCAACTTCATCATGGAATTTCCGTCTACTATGATGGGGTACGTATCATTAGTGAGAAATCAAGTTTAATCTTTATTTATAACAAATCAATAGCTCAATAATTTTGCAATTAATTATTAATCTGAGCTAAGAGTCGGAAATGGACATCGATAGAGAATCGAGAAATTGTCACGAACATTTATGTCAGAATTTACAAATGGTTTGATGATCGCGGTTTTAAGGAGCTGTCTCTGTTATCTTCTTCATTGACGGTTTCTTTCCATTGCTCTCCATAAATGACACTTCTAAAAGTGTAACTACCTTTTATTTGCAGTCGTCCTGAAGACATGCTGTACTACTCAGTCAACTATTACATGAACACTTTGACTCGAGGCTCTCCATTCTTCGTTGGCATGCTCTTCGGATATATTGTTAAAACAAAGAAGCTGGTTATGTCAAAGGTACGTTCAATCACATAATACTACTACATCTTCACTTATACAGTCACGAACTATACAGGGTGATTGGTTAAATTTGGGCAAAACTTTAAGAGAGTGAAGTACTCATAAACATGAACATCTTTCTCTTTGGGACTCACTCTAAAATATGAAAAAAAAACTGCTGTTCCCTAAATTTTTTCTCGATCATAAATGGATGGAGCAACTGATATTATTTTTGCGAGTTCATGGTTGGTCTCATAATAAAAGTTGTACATTTTCATGAGGACTACACACCTTTAAAGTTTTTTTTCCGTTTTGTTTTTTACGTTGAACAAATCACTCAATGTATGAGAATAGCTTATGCCGTGGTATAAATATTACTCAATAAGTAATGTAAATTCAAAGCTGACCCGGATATATAAGAATTTGTTCACGTGCTATTTTATCATGATTTTATCAGCAGGCAACTCTTGCAAAAAACATTTAATTTTGGGTGTGGTTAGGATGATCGCTAAATCACGATAAAAAAAAATGCGTATTGTATTTACGCCGTAAATGTTCCATATCTTTTACTAAGAAAACATTACCTGAAAGCAATTTAAGATTGATTGCCTTGTGATAATTTAATGAGGTAGATTGGACTACAAAAGATAATACCTAGTGATTGATTTTTTAGGCATTATTAATGAATTGTTTTCTCGGTTGCTCGTGGCTAAAATAATAATAACAGCACGGGTCGATCTTCAAGGTCAAGCCGCGCTAGCCATGGTCGGTCTGTGGATGGTGGACCATCATTAAATACCGAGTTTCCTCCGTGCCTCGGAAAGCACGTTAAGCTGTCGGTCCCGGCTATCATTTTTAGATCTTTGACAGTAATTAGTAGTAGTAGGTAGTTAGTGGCCGAAAGTCTGACATCCAGTCTTACCACCTGGAATCATACTATCCAGTACCAACTGGGTTGTGGAATGTGGATGTCAGATAGGCTGTCGACCCATGTAAAATACTGGTATTCAAGAAATTTCTTAAAGATATCATCTATTCCCAGATCACGACGGCAATTTACTGGATCGCAGCCTTTTCTCTGTCAACCTTCATAGTGTACACCAACTACCCTATCGGTCAACCGGGCTGGAACAATCAACTGGTTGACAGTCTGTTCAATTCCTTCGTCAGACCTCTCTGGGCTCTCTTCGTTGGATGTATCGTGTTCGCATGCGTAAACGGTTATGGTGGTAAGTTGTTCAAAATTGGGTTATTTTGATATCAACTTTATGCCTCTTGATGGTGGAATTTTCTAAAAAAATATTTTCTTCTAGCTTGAAAGTAGGAGGTATGTCATCTTTGGGTCAGAATTCTTTGTTAGACTGAATATTATTGCGGTCAGTCAGACCAAAGATAAACAAGAAGAAGAATGTGAAGCAGTGATAGCCTAGTGGTGTCAACGTTATACTGCTAAGTCATAAGTCTCGAGTTCGAACCCAAAACACGCACCTCTGATTTTTCAGAATCATGTGCGTATTGTATAATTATCACTTGCTTCGATGAAGGAAACTATTGTGAGGAAACCAGCATACCTGAGAGACATTTCTCGACGGCATGTAAAGCCAAGTCAGAGGCCCATAGGCGGCACTGGCACCGGGTTATGCACTAACCACACGATAAAGAAAGAAGAAGTCAGACCACAATATTCTCTTTAACGGTATTCCTAATATACCTAACCGATCGCTCTACAGGGCGACTCGGTGCTCGGATGGCACCTTCCGGTTTTCCGAACAAAATAGTGCCAAATAAACTCAACGATGGTGTATTCGCGCCATCGACCGCTTGGTTTAAGACGCAAATAGTCCATAGTCTTCACATGCATTCATTATAAGCATTCGTGATGTTTAATGATATTGACTAGGTATAATTCTTATTTGTTATTTTTCAGGTCCTATTGACTGGTTCTTATCACTGAAGTTATGGAAACTTCAATCTAGAATGTCTTACGGGATATATTTGTTCCACTACGGACTGATGACTGCCGTCAATATGAGTGCGATTGCCCCTGCGTTCTTCTCTGTTAAATCAGTGGTAAGTATTTAGTGAATTTATAAGAAGAAATGGTCATTAAATTGATGCTGGTTGTCAGATGAATGAAATGTTGGATTAGTCATCACAACTCCCTCCTCCTCGCGTCGTGTTCCTCATTAATGAGGGTCGTGAGTCCCCTGACGTGAAGACTTCTTCTGCTTGACGATGTTTCACCATCTGTGCCTATACTTGGCATTGTGTAACGCGTCGTGGAGTTTGAGTCCAGTGATGAACTCATCACAACTAAGTAAATAAACTAACAACAAACTATAAAATGCATCAAAAAACTCCTCCTCAACGCTGTCAGTTGGTAATATGCCCAAGAGACTGGCGGCGTTGCCACGTTGTATGGCAACACTTAGCCTCTGGCTAAGGTAAAAGCCTGTCCTTGGGTCACGGGAAGCGTCAACTAAGTTAATTGAATTTATTTATGAAGTAACAACATAATTGGACAATTTAAAAGAGCAATCAATAGTGTTAGTATGTATGTACTTCATAGTCGATACATAATTGTGTGAAAAATCTAATAAAACTTTGGACATTCCGTAAATTTCACGTCGCCATCTATTTTACAGGTATTCAAGTTCCTGGCACACTACACACTTGCGTTTATCTTCACATTCGTTATGGTGGTACTGATAGATGCACCCTGCTCAACGTTATTTAAACTTTTATTGGGAGGTAAGATGAAAAATATGTTGGTCCCACTTTTTAAATGAGTTTTAAATCTTAGGCATGTTGCCGATGGTTGCAATTGGTAATCCCATTTTAATACCTTTCTCTGCCTATCCCCTCTTCATATAAATACACTTTCATAAATTAAAAGCATTTTTCGCGAGAAACAACGACTGTACCTTGGATGTATGATCTGTTTCATAAAAATATGAGTTCCAAAATGTTCGTAAAAACATGAAATTTTAATCAGAACAGTAGGAGAAAATCATTTTTAAAAGTCGCTAAGTGTTTACATATTGGTGCTCGTGCCCGTACACCTTTGCTTAACCTTACGGGGATTACAGGTTGTGATGTTTGCTGTTATTATATTTCACTATCTACCAACTCATTCATTTCTACATTATTTTTCTCAGGTCAAAAGAAGCCAGTAAAGAACGAAGAAGACGAAGAACCGATGAAGGATGTTGAAAAAACCGTCTAAAGTTATTTACTTTAAAAAAATTAAATTAGAGCTCATTCACACGGCTTCTGTCAGTGACGATCCGTCATAAAACACGATACGTCATGACGGATGGACGTTCACATTGCATACGGAATCGTGTTTTACCACGATCCGGCAAAAAAAACGAATTGGTGTTCACATTAGATCCGTAATTTTTTGGGAGCGAGCGCATCAGCGAATCCGTCACAACAAATTCACGATTCGTGTTTTTTGAAGTACTTACCTGATTTTTAAAAGACGATACGTGATATAAGACATGTGTGTGTGTGTGTGTGTGTGTCCGTCATTTTTCACGATCCGTTATGCGTGTGAACACGGGTATTTAAAAAGCATTGCCCCCGTCAAAAAAAATGACGGATCGTGAAAAAACACGATACATCAAAATAAAAACGAATCGTCGTCGTGTGAACGGGCTGTTATGTGTTTAAATCCAGCTACTTGCATCGGTACCTAAATATTTTGTAAATAAATTATTATAACGTAATATACCAATTTCAGTTAAAAAGTTCTTGTTTTTTTTTCAACACTGCCACAATATTATTTTGTAAGCATACTTAACATCACGCCTGTAATACCCGAAGAGTTGAGGCAGATATGTACCCAATTATGTATCTATAGTATACCCACATTTCGCCAGTTATGTTTAAGCCCCATGTAATAGGGGGCGAGCCTGTTGCCATCAACCGGACACAAATCCAGACTCCGTAGCTGCTACTGAAAAAATCCCTGATGGAAAAACCCAATAACACTTTGCCTGACCTGGGAATCGAACCAGGACCTCATGCTCAGCAGTCGCGCTTGCAACCACTCGACTATTGAGGCAGTTTTCTTTTAAGATTAAGGTATTATAAGGATAAGTCCCATATTTGACTAATTACATCCTAAAACATGTAGGTACGTATTTCGAATTGTATAAGGACTTTGACTAGTTTATAGAACCAGATAAGAAAAGTCGTCGACTTGAGAACCTCATACTTTTTCCATGTGTCAAAAACCGCTTTTATATCCAAATAATTTTGTCATAAAGCCACTAGGTACTAAAATCCGTTAGTATTGGCCAGTGGCTTATTTTAAATCATAACCACGCTCTCTATATTTTAGGCACGATCAAATTTCTTATTCAGCACACGTAACAAATAAACTGTGTTAGCAAAATACTTCAACACATGCCAACATTTTCACAAGCTAAATTAAAACAATAAATTATGTTACACAATATTTCAGAATTAGCTAAAACTAAAACTATTTTAGCGGTGGACGAAGCATTCTAATTTAAAATGGAGGTTATTCAATTAAGATATTATTAAAATTAACATGCATGCAGTGTGCAGGCCAGTCATCTCACTGTGGCGTAACTTTTGGATTATGTAATGGAAATAATACGCTTCCATTTCGGAAGCGTATTATTTGTAACACGGATATGCTCAAAATGATCATAATATATTCTTCGTAGGTACTTTACCAGGACTACGAATGTGTCTATAGACTAAATAACTTTACAAAACTTTCTCACATCTCTGTCTTTACTCGAGAAAAAATATTCTTCCTCTTCTTCTTCGCGTGTCTATGGCAATCTAAATTGAGTTGGCCCAGAACCGGGCTCCGAGTTTGGCACCTTCAGTAGCGTCTATTGGTCAGGCCACGGACCAGTCAGGACACGATATTCTATCGTTTGTGGAACTGCATTACATTTACATTCCAGGACAGAGTCATCCATAAATCTCCACCCGAGCAGCTGTTCTTTGCTTCGGCCAATCTCGGTCCTCGAAAAAATATAGGATTTAAAATTAGTAGTTCTGCTCGGCTTGATCCTGCCAATGTCATCTTCAATTGCGTTGATATTTCTGTTGACTTACTTTACCTTATTATAATATAACTTTCTAGATTATTAGTAGAACATCTACCTTGTTTCTATGATCCATGCTCGTGATATTTGGTCCCTGCTGGCCTCACACATGGCATATTAAACAGGAATTGGTTTAACTTCGTTTATGCTGATAGCGAGTGAATATTCATCGCCGGCGATGCGTTGCTGCAGTTCTAATGTAGCGTAATACGACGTTAAATGGAGGTAAATTTATATGTTTCCAGATAAAAAAATAAATTTTCCTTAAGACATATTTTTTTTCTATAAAATTAGACAATGTTGACCATCACCTGCCTAGCCTTTTCCCACCTATAGTCGGGTCGGCTTCTAGTCTAGCTGGATGCAGCTAAATACCAGTATTTTACATGGATCGACTGCCTATCTGACTTCCACAATCCAGTTGGTACTGGGTAGTACGATTCCCCTTGGTAAGACTGGATGTCAGACTTGCGGGTTATTGAATGCCTGTAACGACTGTATCTACAAATGATAGCCGGGATCAACGGTGTTTTCCGAGGCACGGAGGAAACTCGGTATGTTATGAATGTTAGCCATCCACGGACCGACCATTGCAAGCGTGGCCTAACCTGAAGATCGACCCGCGTGGCTGTTATTATTTAGCCACGAGCTCCTCCACATGTTGATGCCCAAAAGCTTTTAGATGGGTTACAACTTTCAACAAGATTGACGTTTTTCGATAGATTATGTCAGTCCAGTGCAGTTTTAACTTCCGATGATCATTGTCACTGATAGAATGTCAGTTTGTGTAGCCTCTCTGCATTAAATTAATTTAACTAGACTTCGCGAACTGATTTTGGTTCACATTTATTCTTCATTGTATAAAAAAATGGTATGTTTGTGAAAATATTCTTAAACCCATCCCCCCTTCCAATAACGACGCATACATTTTATTATTTGTTCGATGCTAATTTGTACTTAAACAAATGATAACGTAATGTTTTAAAAACAAGCGTGTAGCATAGTTTAATTTTCCGATGACAACTTTTTTGCTAGCGACACTTTTCTACACGCCCTAATTCACTTGTCAACTGCATCAAAGAGCCAATTCGATCCTTGCTCAATCTATGTACGTCCTCTTAAATACACAACAGTCGTCGAAACTCGTCTGACTTTAGACAAACTCTGCTCGTGTTTAAGCGGACTACAACACAAAGATCGGACCTTCAACTGAGCCACAAAACAGAATGTGCAGTCCAGAGCTCTGACCAACGTCTAAGTCGGATGGGACTGTAGTGAATAGTCGGCTCAGAAGGCCAATGCATGTTAGAACTACATTTTCAATAGGTACGCATTTTCTTAAAAAATTAAAAATTTAAAAACGTCGCTCCCATACACTAGGAAATTCTCCTATATCGTGGGTGCGTTTACAAACGCACATTAAAACTCACATACACAAACAGCTAGACTGGGAACGACTACCTGTAGGCCATACAAATATTTATTCTCTGTTTGATCGAGCCATCTGCAAAACTGAGTCACCGATTCGAGAAGCGGAAGTGGTTATAGTATCCTACCGGTCAATGTACGGAGTGACCACACTTATGGACGCAAACTCGGTTTGAGCAGGTTAAGAAGTGTCTATGTCCATGCGAAAAAAACAAAAAAGACGTCATTTTAGTTCGGACGACGCGGTTCAAAGTTGTGTATTACTTTTCTTTCTTTTGCTTTTGCTGAATTGGATTCTACTTCAATAAATGAGATCAATTCCTTAATGTCTGGGTTGTCGAAGGAGAGAACGTGAGATCGATTTATTTAAAAAAAAAATATCGGTTGAATAGAAACGACACATGCATGATTGTTCAGTGCATCTGATTTCAATAGCTTGGTAGACATGCAGAGACGATTCCTTAGGTACCTCACGATTTTTGCGGGCATAATCGCGGAATGCATGAAATCACTTTAGTCGGTCGTCAGCACCAACAAAGTGGTATAAAGGAGGTAAAAATACCCATAAGGAAGCCGTGACACATCTGTTCTTCCTGTGATTTTTTATTTGTTCTAGACCATAGCTGTGAACCTTCTAGTAACGGAGATATTAAAGTTCAACATTCAAAATTTACAAAAATGTTAAAAAAATACAAGTTTCTTTACTTAAAGTACGAGTACCTCCAAGGCGCCTGTACTTATTGTTCAATGTATCCATAAACGCAATGTTTTGAGCGCTATCATGAACCGTGATTTTTCATACAAAAAAAGTATTTATATAGCAATTTTTTCGTATTGCTATTTAGTTTGACGCTTGGTTGATGGTTTCGTGAAGGGTCCGTTTAAACCCTGTATAATTAATCCCTGTTTAATTCAGACCGAAATAATTAACCAAACTCTATAAGGTCACTTTTAAGTGGAAGTTCTGCGCCTTATGTTCCACGTTGTCAAAGTGCAACAGTATTTGTATAACCTATCTATGTCGGAACCGGATGCCAACACAAGTTACATCTGTCTAAACTCTATTACAAACGCTACATTTGTACAAGGGAACTAGGAGTTTCGGGAGCTGCAATTTGCCGAGCATCTATTGTTTTTGTTCTAGCGTACGAGCATATTGTGTTGCAATGGTAAGTAGTCGATTAGGCAAAAGTAATCTTTAATTTAATTAATCAGGTCAGGTCAGGTCAAGTTAATAAAATACGAGATTGCCTTGACTCCTTTGTCTGCCAAAGCGAGCAAGGTCGAATTATATTATTGTTATCTATATACACGGTGTATAAACGGTTACCATATCATTCTGAACCCCCCCCCACATAGAAATTAAAAAAAAAACAACTGTTTCCTACAAAACTGCAATACCTACATAGTAAAAAGTTATCGAACAGCTGATTTAAAACACAAAAAATACCAACGAAAAATTTCCATGCGTTCAGCATGATTTACTGAAAACGTGGTAACTGTGTTAGCGTCGGTGTCCTTTACACCTTGTTTATAAATTTTAGATAAAAACGAAGAGTCCTTTTGGCGAACAGTTCATCGGTAAGTTATTTTTTTTTAGAATCAGCTTTAGATGAAGGGTGCGACTGTGTAGCGTGGTATTGGTGCACTAGCAGATTTCTGGAACTATTATTTCTATTCATTTAATTATATATTATGTAAGTACTCAAATACAATTTCACATTTTTTTTGCTATCACAATGTGCCGACGTGGGATCGCAAGTTTTTAAAATAAATTCATGCCGAAAATTCGCCAACCAAAATTGAGTTTGAAACTGAATAGGATGACCGGATGCGGTTATATTAATATTACGCTATTTCATTCAAGTGCAGCCGCCGGAACAATTTCAAGTTATTATAGCGGAAAATTAGGAGAACAAGACGATTCGTGCGTAAAACGAAACGTGTATACTTAGTCTTTTACAAACAACACTTTACAACGTTTCGTTGCATGGAGAGAGCTCGAAAAAATAAAGTCGGTGAAATAAAAGTAGAAACAGTAAAGTCGCATGCAGCGGTATCGGAAATTGTTAGTGGGCCAAGTTCTAGGCGAGTGTGTTTGGTACACAGTTTCAGAGTTTGGTACTAAAATAAACTGCTCACCGGTTCATATGGAGTTTCTGAACGATTTTTAGATGTTCGAAATTTTGTGTCGTATGTCTTGTTTAAGTGTTTCCGTCACTTGGAGCTATTTCCCTTGTGAGGAGACTTACGGTTTACGAGTGTCGTTTTCGTGCATGTTATATCACTTTGTCGCTGTTTTTCAATATATTGCGGTGCATATTGTAAATTCTTGTTTTAGCGAGTTGTGTCCCTTAGGTGAGTAAGAGAAAGTTAAATAATCAGGGAATAAGGAACCTCGCGCACTACGCGGCCACGACTTGTCAACGACTTGTCGCATGGCTGGCCGCTATCTTGAACAAAATTGTTCGGACGCGCGGTTGCGTGACCAAAATTTCTTCGTTTTCAAAGCTTCTGTGACCAAAAGTGGTGGTCGTGGCCGGGTAGTGCGTGAGGGTTCCCTAATTCTCTAAACTCTAAACCTCTATAACTCTTACTCAAAAGGCTCTCAAACTGAGACTGAGCAATGAAAGTTGATGCTGCACCCAGCAGTATTCAATAGTGAGCTTTACCGATAGGTTTCCAAACTCCTCATTCTTGATGAAGTTCAACTCCTACGAAGTTGGACAAAATGATATCATTAGAAATTAAATCATAATTATGATGTTCTTCATATCTGTTTCAAATTGTAAGTATTTTAGTTAGCCGACACAGACAAAGAAGACAGAGACGGCTTATGTGTCCTGACTTAAGAGTTGTGGGTTATTGTGAGGAAACTGGATGTCCTGGAACCAAAAAGTAAAAAAAACATGTAGCCTGGTTGGTAGATTACAGCCCATTCCTTCTCACAAATAGGTATCGCAGCAGCGGGCTGCTTATACAGAGACGGTTGTATAACAATAAATAAATCACATCAAAATGACGGCACGACACGGTTGGCGCAGTGGCTGATCGATTGTGATTCTCGCACTGAACAAATATTTGTATGACCTACAGGTAGTTGTTCCGGTTCTCGCTGTTTGTTTACGTGAGTTTAAATGTTTGTAAACGCACCCACTATACAGTAGAAATTCCTAGAGTGCGGCAACGTTAAAAAAAAAACTTCATCATTAACCACATCTGGGCACCAATAGGCTGTGAAGAGGCCACTGTACAGCCCAACATTATTTAACCAAACAAACATAACAGTATCCAAACAAAGTGTGTATAAACTTGTAAACATTAAAGACGCAACGCTGAGGGTACTTACAATATCAGTGTAGAAACTTTCAGAGATAATCCCTGGAGCCACTCGACCGACGTGGATTATTCTTTAACTAAGAAACTTGGTCTGTAATCGTATGTTAGCGGTTATTGGTTATGTCAATCATTTGTTTGGGTTATGGAGTTATTTTGACTTTAGTGGGCCCATGGGTTCTGTAACTTTTTTAACAAGTGACAAAATACCTTTTTGTTTTGTTGTTTAAGCTTTCACATAACGAAGCTACGTAGCTGCTATGGCGTAGCAAGCTCGCTACGCGGTCATGTCGTAGCATCTAGTGACTTTTTTAGAAGTTTGTGCTCTACATTGTCAACATTATAGTTGATCAAAAAATCGAATTTTAAATTGTTAACGCAAAATAATGGCGTAATTATTCAATAAATTCCTAATTTAAATCCGAGATTAAATAACGTTTCTACGACTTGCAAATAAAAATAACTAAAACTGGTATCAAAGTAAAACACGAAGAATGTAAAAGTGCAGCATAAGTTTATCTTGTCGAGCAAGTTCAGTTAACTGGGCGAAGCGGATTAGCATAGCGCTCGGGGCGCTGCTGTAACAAGTTACAAGCAACGTTGCAATCAATAGATGCAACACCCCATGGTACGAGTTTTATTTTGAGAAAGTTTTGTTGTTGGTCACGATATATTAGCAGCGGATTAAAGTTTACCAGCATATTTTGCTAGCGAAAATAATATGGGTTGGATTTCAAGTGAAGGAGGAAAGAAAAAAACTATTTATGCCTTGAATAATAAATAAGGTTAATCATTTAAAATTAATGACGCCTATATAGGCAAGCTGTTTCGTATTACTACAGCAACTTTCAGCAGGATTGAAATAAACTTTTTGGGAGCTTACGACAATCCAATACATTTGTTTTAAAGCCTCTGGCCTATAATACCGTTCTAAGCGGTTCGACGTCAAAAAAGAATTGATGAAATGAGCTGAACCCGTAAGGCGATGCGCGCGGTGATCCGCTTCACCGATCGACCGCGCGGACTAGCGGCGACGTGTGTGAATTACCTTAGCTCCGTCTGCATCACAAACCATTACAAAATAACACATCCCTTCAAACACTCATCATATAAACCCTGTATTTTAATCAGACTTTTTTACACGAGAATCCCGTGTCAACATTTTTACGACAAAACTTTTGACTCGTCACAAAAGAGGTGTTCCTCGCAAGCAAAACAAACAAGATGAATTCTATAACGCTCGGGGTGACGCTAATAACAAGCTACGTGCAACGTTGCAATCAATGGATGCAACGCTACATACGTGGCATATGGATACAGTCGCATTGTAAAAATGTTTCTGTTAGTCGTGACAATGTGATGTTCGTTTTATTTAGGAACGATAGTGAAAACTGGATTTTCAAGCTGAATTGCCAATGGATGGTTATGTCTGTCGAAGGACCGATAGCTGATGCAGCAAACGAGGCCTGAAGAGTAAAAGTAGCTGGGTCAGACTAGATGGCCCTGGACTTGAGACGAGGCTTGGGAGAGGCCCATGACAGGCAATGGACAGGCGATATAGCCTATATTGATTACAATGTGAAGAGATAGAACGTTTTTTGTGAAGGCAGTTTTTTGTGTGTCTGGGGTAGTTCCCACATACATAACCTCACGCTTTTTTCCCATGGGTGAAAGCAGAAAGTACAGAATGCCACCCGCTGCGGTCCTCTTTACATACTCCTTTTGCTTTGTCCAATTTCATACATCTGATCTTACACGCACTCCGATTGGGAGTACTACATCTACATTGAGTACTACGTAGATAAAAATTGTAAACGGCTTTTCTGAATCAGTGAAAGATCTTGTAAAGCTACTGAAATGTTATTCGACAAAAAGATTTACCTTATCTTGGGTCACGCAGGGTTTAAGAAGATTTCTTGGCTTACTAAAATTATGCACGTCCATGTTTCTTTCGTGTTAAATTATGTTCGGGATACCCCCAATAACCCCAATTTGGTATCGAATAACACTGTTACAATCTCAAGATTGGATCACGGAAGGAGAGACCTAACCCAGCAGTGGGTGAAGCCGGGTTGTAGATGATGACGATAAATTTTCTAGATACACCCTGCGCAGTTTTACTTGACTTTTTGTTTGTACTTGGTTTCATCAGGGAATTAATGGTGGTTTGACTCGGTTTCAGAAAGTGAATTATTTTCTCCCAGAGTCAAATATGGCAAGTAATTCGATTGGCAGGTTTTATTTCATTCTACCAAATATTTATATTTAACACCTACCGTTGATGGCTTGAAACCCTTTCGCCTTCTAGAACACCAAAATGGGTACGAATATAAACAGACTCAGCGGCAAAATAATACATTAAATCTCTCGAAATTACAAGGCATTACTATTCATATGCAAATATATTATTATACCATACCATCATACAACCTCGGTGTCATATATCATAATGATTGTTATCATAAACGAAAGACATAGCTATGCTTTGCAGACGGATCGACAATCATAGTACGATGTTATTGCATATTATAGCAGTACATATTTCAGGTTTGATTTCCTGTTCAGTACTGTTAGGTCTTTATCAAAATACTTTCAGAAGGTGGCTCGACATTGTAGTTATGACCGTTATTTTTAGTGGTATCGGGGGTTTAGTCGTCTAATAAACATTTACCCTTACTGAAACAACAAATCTGCATCTGAAAACGCAAATAGCATAAAAAACGTCAAACTAAACTGTAATAGAAGTCATCTTTAAGTCTGCTAAATAAAAGTATTTTCTTTCTTATTTAGTAAATAACTCATGTGATACGTCACTATAAAAAAAATATAATGATATAAAACCGGTCAAGTGCGAGTTGGACTCGCGCACCGAGGGTTCCGTACAAACCTGTGGGTATATAACTTTTTTTTATATGACGAAACTAAAAATTTACGGTTTTCGTAATTTTTCCTATATCTGTACTATAAGACGTGACTTCGTACAAAATTTCAAGATTCTAAGTTCACGGGAAGTACCCCGTAGGTTTTGATTCCCGTGCGAGTTTCGAAAATTTGCGGAAATTTGCGGCCTAAGTGGCTGTATCTTTTGATTGCGTTGACTTAGAAGGTTGATTTTTCTACAGCTTCCAGGGACAGTAGAACTAAGTATCATATAGAAATTTCAGTTTGATACCTCCACGCGTTCCTGAGAAAAACGGTCTTGACAGACGGACGGACGGACGGACGGACGGACAACAAAGTGATCTTATAAGGGTTCCGTTTTTTCCTTTTGAGGTACGGAACCCTAAAAAGCGACACGACTGGGTTAGAATTTAATCAGCGTTAGTTTGAGATTTTAAATAAATATTTTCAAGCCGTGCATTTTCTATTAGTCTTTAGTCTCTTTACTCTGCTGATAAATGCTACTCAAATAAATTCACCCAGTTATTTTTGATATAATATTCCATCGTCCTTAGAAACGGCCCTCAGATCAAGAGACCGGCAAATACGAAACGTCACGTGGATTTTTATGCTTTCTGGGTCAAATATATTATTTACCTGGATGCCAGTCATAGGTGAAAATCCTCCGTATCATGCCAGTTGCCCGTTCTCACGGGCAGAGAGAGCTTCTCGTATTTTTGAGACGCATTACTTACAACGTCGACTGAAAATCTAATATTTATGTGTGAATATTCCACACGTTGTTTTCGTTGTTTACTTCGTTGTTCTATGTAAATAATAAGTTTGTTTAGTCGTAGGTACTTTGCACGAGTATTTTAATATGATTGTGTGTCTATGCTCTACTATTATACTTTTTATACATTGTCAAAACCGATATATAGTAGCCATGAGCTAAGTGAGAATATTGCCTAATGCCCTGGTAAAAGGATTAGCCAGTCAGTAGGATACCGTGGTTGAATGCCCTAGCTCGAACGCTTAACACTGCAGCCCTTTCGGACTTTTTATTGTACCACCATTTGCTTACCTTCATAAATAAGTCCATAAAATATCGCTACAAACTTCCCTCTACAAATCAGCGGTAACTTTAAAAACAAACGTAATTAAAAAACCCCGTCGTCTCCTTTTTAAACCACCGTTTACCTCAACGTTACTTAATCTCGTTTAGTTTAAAAGACAGGCGGATGTTTCCATTAAACTCGTACAGAAATGCATTTAAGATAGCAAGTTTGGGGCTGATGTGCGGTTTGGCATTAAAGCTGAGTTTAAAGCAAGCAATGCCTTTACTCTGTCGCGGTCAGACGGACCGACAGACGGACGTTTATTCGCGAAATAGTACGTAGATTCGGCTTGTTAAGAGGGATAGTCTGCGAAGCTGTTCAGGACACTTTTGGGCGTTCTAGTTTGCAGATTTATACGATTGTGTTTTGTTTGCGAAATAAAAGAAGCGAGGGAAAGCGTTGGCGGAGGATTTGGTTAAAAGTGTTAGTAACGAGGGATTACGATTTAATTTTTAGTCGATTGATTAAATATTGTGAACACATTAAATCAATTTATCAAACTGTACGGTATACACTGTACAGTGTAGAGTTATTAAGATTTTGCTTTCTGTATATATTTTATCAATGTTTCTGTAATTTAATGTCTGTTATCGATAGATCTTAAGGAAAATCCTTTTTTAGAGGCATAATTTTTTAAAGAAAAGTCACCATTAGTGAATTTTAGAGGCTTTTTAAATGAGAAAATTCATGCAAATCTATTCAGTCCTAATGAGTTCCGACTTTTCGTGGTTTTGCATTTTTTATTAAAGAAAAATGCTTCGTGTTGAAATGTCTTACTTAGAAGAATTATGGGTACCTTATTTAGTGAATTATTTTGTGCAAAAGACTGTGTTTTAGTTTCGTAATTAACTATGGTATAGCTGCATAATGAGCAACAATAAACTACTGAGTATGGAGAAATTACTAAGCTACTCAATTAAAATCAGTTCTAAGAACCAATCATTGAAACATTGAAATAATATGAATACAATTATAAACCCATCTCATTAATGCAAATAATTGTCAAAAAGTATTTTATTCATCGCCAAAATCTACTCACTCTCGCCTCATTTCACCAAGTAATTAAAACTAACTGAGGTCAGTTGCACCGACATTTATGTGTACGCTTAACCGTTCGTTTGCTCCCGACTACACAGAACACGTACTACAAAGGCTTGTTTCACCAATCGATTGGTGCAACTCTAATCAACAGCATTATCACTTAACCGGAGTTAATTTTCACTTCGTAGATTGTTGATTTGTGAATATGCGATCCACCGTCATATTATATTTGAAATAGTTTTTGTTCCGTGATTGAGTTTTCAATTGAATTTAAAGTCAAGAGATTTGACGTGGATTTGGATAGAATTATTAGTGACATCGTTGTTGGGTTTATCAAATCATAATCAGCCTATTGAATTCAAGGAATGGTAATGATATCAATTTAGTTTTTGTGAAAAACGTAAAATATATTTTATTTGTGCTGCTTTGGTTGTGGAGGTCAATTAGGTAGTCGCTCCATGTAAAATACTGGTATTCAGCTGCATCCGGTTAGACTGGAAGCCGAGCCCAACATATGTAGTTGGGAAAAGGCTGGGCAGATGATGCTTTGCACGGTTTAGAAAAATCTAGATTGTTTTTATGCACATAAACCTTAGAGAATCAATTTTGTAAATGATGGGGCAATACCGCTTCTAAAGCCATTGTGGACTTTAGAGACACCAAACTGTCACATGGGCTGACCCAAAGAGCGACTTTAATTTGTAACACATAAAGATAAAGATTTAATAAACAAGCGTAAAACTGGGTACATATTTACAGAACAGCTCTCACAGAGGACGTCGAAACAGCTTTTTCCTTAGCGTTTACGACTGGAACATCTGCTCACTAATTCAACGTTTTGTCTATTTGTGTGTAAGCATATGTAGGGTTGTTCCCGCAATATGTTACTGCAGTAAAATCGGAAGCATTTACGATCTATTAGGATGTACGACGTCATAAGATTCATTCGAGAGAATGAATGGATAAGGCGTCGATGATAAAAACGCACATGATAATACCTTCACAAGTGAATTTCAACTTTAAATAATCATACGAGATAAACATCACATTCATAACATCACGCTTGTAATCATGCAGATGTTTAAGAATCCAAAAAAATACGCTTTCTCGTATTCTTCTCAGCAAACCCTTTCATTTGATACCCATATCATGGTAATGCATAAACAATAACTAGTCCGCCATATTAGATTTAGAGTTACGTCGCTTAGCTAACCATGCATTGTCATACAAACTAAACATGTATGCAAAATTTCAGCTCAATCGAAAACCGTAAAGTGGGTCAAACTTAACTTCTAAGATTTTTTACAAAGTCACTTATGGTACAAATAAACCTTCACAAGTAAATTTCAACCGTAAATAATTATGTAAATAAAGTTTAAAACGGTTCCGTTCTATTGGTACACGTGTATCGAAAATTATTTGGAAGATACCGGAAAGTTATGATTTAAGACAAAGAATCACAAGGATTTTGAAATCAGCTAATAAAATCAGGACAGTCGGCAGGAATGAGATTTTTAAGGGAAGTGAGATGTTTTTTTGTAAAATATGCTACAGATCTGTTTGTAAAATCAAAAAAAAAAAAACAAAATATACGGTTACATCAGAAATATTTATGCGGCTTACATCGCACTCGGCAAAAACTACCACTAATAGGTTGACTCAAAATAAAAGGCCAATTATTTGAATTAGGCCGATAATTAGCACGATTTGGTTGTGTAGGTCAGATAGGCAGTCGCTCCATGTAAAGTACTCGTATACAGCTGAATCTGCTAAGACTGGAAGCCGACCCCAACATCGTTGGGAAAAGGTTAGGCAGATGATGAATTAGCAAGTTTTGAACGTCAAAATTGACATGAGACAGTCCCCCAACATGTCCGACTATGGAGAGAATGCCTTGGACATAGACCTTCGCACCTTTTATGTTGAATGAGGTTTAATTATACAACAAAGAGATAATAATAAACAGGTACGTTTCCTTTTCAAACCGAGCTATATTGTGCCATGTTCTTATTACAAAGTAAAAGCATGCTTGAAGATCTTTATTACAAAGTTTATTTTACAACTACCGTGACAAGAAAAGAGCGAAGCTATCAGATTCTATTTTCGAAAGGAACCGTTAAGACATCATTGTATGCCATCTTTTCAGCTGATCCGAGCCCATTGCTTTGATACCCATTGCTTACAAAATAACATGACGCCTACAATCTTTGTAGGGTATTACACCCACATTTCGCCAGTTATGTTTAAGTCCCATGTAATAGGGGACGAGCCTATTACCATCAACCGGGCACGAATCCAGACTCCGTAGGTACCCGTACCGTCCGAAACCCAATAAAAAATTGTCTAGTCCGGGGATCGAACCCAGGACCGCATGCATAGAAGTCTCACTTGCCACCACCAGACCAATGAGGCAGTCAGTCGTGGTAAGTGGAATTACTGCGTTTGAAATTCCGCGTTGCGCGATTATTCATAATTTAGTTTCGTATTTTAGCTCATCTCATTTCTCCTATATTATGATTGACATCTTTGATAATTTTTAAAGATTAACCTTTTGTTTTGTTTATTTGTCATCGGGGACAGTGTTATGTGTAAATGGTGCCTTAAGTTCATTCTAAACAAATCCCTACCCATTACAAAATAAGGCCGCATTAATTTATGTTCCCTTGTAACTTGTACAAACATCAAGCTGATGAATTTATTTCTCGCCCATTCTGGAATTAGCATGGAAATGAGTTCAAGATTTGTTTTTTGTCCCCAAATGTAAAGAGCGAAGTGGTAAAAAAATCTACCAATTAGTCATTGAAGACCTAGATCAAAGGCGATACTCCTACAACCTCTTTTCGGAAGGACTGGTCCTAGAGTATAAATTAGACAATGTTGAGAACGCATTTAGTGGAAGACGGGCAGAGATACGTCGAAGCGTCACCGTTAAATGGTTGAAGTTCCGCGGACCCGAACAAAGCGCTATGCTTCCACATTTTATATTTTATTTCACATAGGCCTACATGGGAACTTATAAACGTCGATCACGGTTCGCGTTGGTCGTTTCCATGGAGAAGAAAACTCCATGGTTACTGTTTAAAATCATTTCATTCAGGTTCACAATATTTTTATGTTACAGAGTTAGTACTTAAGTAAGGGAGGACAGCGTTGGCCCGACAATAAGTCGTTGCTTACTACAAAAACGTAGAACAAGATAATAATTGACAAAAGTTAACATTCATCTAGGAATCTGTAAGACCTACAATGTTCACACATTCACAAACAAGCGGTAAATAAAAAATAATTTATACAAAGAAAATAAAATATTATAAAAGGACTAAATTAAACAAGTAACAAATATTGTCAACAGTGCTGTAACTATTCCGCACAAAAGGTGTATAAATGAAAACTATTGTAAAAAAAAAAAATTACTGTTCGAATCGCCAGTCTGTGGAATTTACTGGCAGCTGCTTTGTTCCTTGATCATTAAAATCTGGATCTATTCAAGGTTTGAGTGAATCGGTTTCTTCTAGGCAAGCGTGCTCCACCCTAGGCCGCATCATCGCTTCACATCAGGCAAGTACACAGCACAAGCCTAATTAGAATATAAAAAAAATGAAAATCAGAATAGAAAATACATTATTGTAAAGGAACTTCCGACTCTCATAAAAAAGGTAAAAAATTAAATCCCTTGGTATGCTATGATGCTACTGTAAGTCAATTGGATAATTTATTTACAAGTATAATACAAGAACATCGTTGAATAAAACTGAAACAGAAAACTATTTAATAAATATTAAGTCTGATGATTAAAAGATCAAATTAGAAATAATAAACCTCAACATCAAAAAAAGCAGCTTAGATATATCTATGTATACCTTATTGCACACAATCATAGCTCTTTCTTTGGTTTCAGCTTGTCTTATTAATACTCAAAAGCCAGTCCTAATGTCCTAAAGAAAAAGTTTTCTCAGCTTAATTCTGAAGAAGGACACCAAAGAAGCTTAATCAAAATAAATTAACGTCTCAAACTCTGCCCGGAATTAATTTCAGAAAATCAAAGGGTCAGTTATCATTAAAGATTTTTTGAGTTACAAAAACTTTTTGTGATTTTTCTTCATTTTAATTATAATGGATTTGATCAGTTTAGCTTTGACTTTACGGTACTTAATGACAAACAGATGAAACTGTAATTATTTAATAACGAAAAAATTTTTGTGAGTCAAAGTGAAATCCCATCAAGTACATTCATAATTAAATAATCTTGCCAAATATCGCGACTCTTTGCTGTAAGCAAGTTCTGAGACCTCATGTAGAGCCAAGTTCAACATTCTTATTACATTTTAATTTTAATTTAGTCGCTTTATTTTTTTGACATTACTCATTAAAAACAAACCAAGCCTCGACTGAAACTCATTATGAAAACAGTAAACAGTACCTATATTAAAAGAAAATGAATAATGTTTTTAATGCTTTATAAAATAATTACACTTGGTACTAGTAGACAAAAAGCGCAGTGTGTAAAACAAACTAATTAAACAATCATGTTATTTTCTTTATTTAAATACAAACTCAACACATCTGTTAATGAAATACGAACAACAAGATTTTACGTTTTCTTTTTCAATTTCATACAGATATCCGATAATTCCTACAAACCTTGTATTTAAAAAAAAATCAACGAGCAAGTACTAATTACTAAACACAGGGTGTAGTCCAGTCAGCCTGTAAAATGTTGCAAAAAGTAATCCCAAAGCCATTACATTTGCTTTGACATGTATTTAAAAAGCAAACGACATGAAACAGAAAAAAAAAAAATGAAAACACGCGAACGAAAAGTAAACTCGCATTGTAACGGCACAAAGTGCAAAATAAATAAAAACATGGTTTTTAATTTAAAAAACAAGTCTGTGCCGCTAGTGATTTGCTTGCTATTTCGGTACATATTTAAAATCCTCGTCGTCCAATTTTGTGCTCGCTTATAAAAATATCGAATAAAAATGTGATTACCTTTAACTGACAGCAATCTCCTCGGCGTCAGTAGAGTGAAGATAATGATATTACTTGCCTTCTCAATATTCAAGTAAATGACAATACAATTTTATACTATGTAGTTACACTGCATAATAGGTACATGACTAAATTACATCTCTCAGATATTTGCATTTTAACTAAAAATTTGCCAAGCAGAAAAAAAATTGCGACGTCATAGTAACCTCCTTGAAATAAACAGAAACACAAATTAGAGTTACACCCTTTTACCCAGAAGTGTTAGGCTTGTATATTGTATAAAAAATGTGTAAAAATAAATGAAGATACTTTTGATGGTCAGCTTCTATACAGGTCAATCATATGAAGGGTTACGCCTAATTTTCCAAAAAATAAACAAATATATTTTATGAATACTTTGCGACATTGTTTATAGCCCATTACATTGGAGTGAGGGGCAATAAATTCTTTGTAACGTGTTATGGGCAATAATTTGCATTGTTACTTACAATTTGAGCTAAAATTACCGGGCTATTATGCCTTAGTTTTCATTTAAAGGCTTACCCATGAAATTGATTGTGTTTTTAACAATGTTTTGGCCAATTAGGCTAAAAAGTCTTGTAGACGAATGAAAACTGTACAATTTAACGTATTTAACGTTTAGGTTCACGTTAAATTGTATAGTAACAAGTTCTACCTCAATACAATTATTACTAGAATTGATTTCTAAATTGACATTCTTACTATACACGATGTAAGGACATCGAAGGGCAAAAGAACATAACATCACGCCTGTAATCCCCGAAGGGTCAGGCTGAGGCGTACCTAATAGTACATCCACATTTCAGTTATGTTTAAGTCCCACTTAGTAAAGGGCGAGCCTATTGCCAGCAATCGCTCCAAAATCCAGAGTCCGTGGCTGCTATTGAGAAATTCCTGAAGGAAAAACCCATTTACACTTTGTCCGACCTGGGAATCGAATCCAGGACCTCATTCTCAGCAGTCGCGCTTGCGACTACTAGACCAACGAAACAGACGGGTAAAACGTTACCATGAATTTAATACCCTATTAAAGACTATACAAGGTGTAATTTTGCATCCCCGTCAAATTCAAGGAGGTAACTATGCTAATGATTCTCGACCCGAATCAATAACAAAATGGGTAGGTATTTTTTTTTTATTTTTTTCTTAATATCGGAAATCGGTAAGTGTACACCACCCGTATTAAAACGCGGCCCGTCTAATACTAGCCCTATAACCGCGCTTTCACACACACAAACAAACGCAGACGTTTATTCGATATACGGGTGATTCTTCTCTTTTGAGAAGGGCTTCTTTCTGGAATAGTGTCAAAATAAAACAACTAAAAAAAGCAACGTTTATTATTATTGACTAGGTACCGTAATTTATATTGATTATTTATGTCTTCTATGACAACCTCCTGAAACTACACCTTGTATAATAGAGACACACCTCACTCACGCCTGGGGATACGGAACCATGTGCCGAATTCACCGTAACAGTTTGTGCGTCGGTGTCCTGTACACCGTGTATTTATATTTCACACAAAAATATCGCAGCAAACGTAGCAAAAACAAAGCAATGATGGAACTATTAAAATAAAATAGTAAAGTAATAAGAAAAGCTTCAATAAAGATCTGTCATACAGTTATATCAGTACCTACTTATTTAGAACGATACTGGGGAACTTTATCCTCACTATGAATTTGACATAAAAACTAGAGATAAAAATGTTTATATTCAGCTTATCATTCTACGAATTTCAAACGCCATTTTATTATTTGAACAGTGGTTGCAAACGGTCTCGTAAAAGTTTGCGTTTCGAGTCAAGATTTGCATAATAGACTCTGTATTTATTTTACGTTTTAGTAAACAAATGCAATCGTGCAGTACTTAACACGTTAACTGCCAAGCCATATTTTGAAATCCGTCAAATTATTTTTTTTGCGAATTGATTCCAAATGGTTTAAATTGAATAATTATGTATAAAAAGTGTTCCCCTTTTTTATATCAATAAAAAAAGAAAAAAATAATAACTGTCAGCACCCGTGACTGACGTGGCTTGAACAGGTAGTGAGTCTGTCAGGCACCGGTGACTGACATGGCAGTTAACGTGTTAATATTGTAAAGTGGTAAAGTTTGTTTGTTTGTTTGTAAGTTTACGTGTAGGGGGTAACCTTCGGTAGCACTGATCCGATTCCGAAATTCATTCAGTAATGGGAAGCTTTATCAACGATTCCATATAGGCTATTATTATTAAAACGCTCCCTTGGCATAATTCCCGACCATAACGTGAGCGAAGCCGCGGGCTAAAGCCCGATATATAAAGTGTCGCTTTGAACTCTTATTTATGTGTTTTTTACCAAATGCATGTTGGTGACACAAACGCTGCCAAGTGTATTTGATAGAATTTTTAATAAAGACTGTGCTCGTACAAAGCAATCAAAAAACAAACAAATGAACTTCAGTGTTCTTTTATTTTCAACAAACGACTCCTACAAACGCACTTTTTCCGATATCATAAACAGTTGAATTCACAAATAAATATGCTGACTGAAAGCTGAAATATATTAACAAAAGGAGGTCTTAAAGGATATCTGTAAGCATTTTAAATGTTTATCACGTTTCAAATAAATTTATTTGCAGCTACGTGTCAGCTATTTGAACCGTCGATATTTATTGGAAGAACAAACTTGCCGAGTTTCGCGTGGTGCGAAAGGGTTTAATGTAAATAAAAAATAAAATAGATTCATGTAACCTTTGAGCTTTTATTTAGTTTACATATTGAGTTTTCACTGACTTTTAAGATAGGAGATCTATTTACGTCAAGAAAATGAAGAAGATTTTGAACTAGAGAGTATTTGAAAGCCATTTAAAAATGAGTAACGTTGCACTTGACTTGCGTTTAATTTTGAGTGTACGTTCCAGTGACACCGGATGTTAAAATCCAATACCTTCTTAAAGAGCTCGTATTTTTTGGTTATTTTTACAAATCAATAAAATTGTCTAAAAACTTTTAGAAAGTTAAAATGGTGAAAAGCAGATTGCGGAAATGGTTAAATATTTTTGCAAAGGACCACTGAGAGAATATTTTTGATCTTTAATATATACCATTTCGACTAACAAGGAATCATTATCATATAACCTTGTCCCATTCTACTTGGGATCGGCGCAACACGTTCTCTTCTTCCATTCTCCCCTGTCAGAGGGCATCATGTACTCTTTTTAACCGACTTCTAAAAAAGGTGGAGGTTCTCATTTCGGTTGTTTTGTTTTTTCGTGTTTGGTACCTCATATCTTCGTGATTTATGAAACGATTTGAAAAAATCTTCTTTTATCTGAAAGGATATACTTCCCGATTGGTCCCATAGATAAAGAAATTTCATCAAAATCGGTTCAGTAGTTTGGTTTATAAATCAAAATAGCTGGAAAAAATATGGCATCCAAGTAAAAGGAATTGCGAAATTGATACTTGACAGGGATTTGTGTGATACGATAAATAAAAAGGGTAAAATATTTTTTTTTGCAAAAAATGACCAACTTCTAAAAAAACAAAAAAACTTCACTTTCACTTTTTTTTAGTGTTTTTTTGGAAGTCGGTTATTTTTTTCTCTTTCTTATATGCTTCACACAATCCATCCATCTTTTCAATTCGAATATCAAGAAATGTACCCCAATAACCCCAATCACACAGTATTACTGGACCTATCTTAGAATGAGAGTTATTTACTTCATATTGAATCAAGGAGCAATAAATCAAGCTAGTTACTTATTGTTTTGGGCTAGTAAATAAAAGTCAATAAAGAAAAATGGTTGATTGTGGTGTTGTATGTGTTACTATTATTTCGAAGTTATTGCTTAATGTAGCAGACTTGATCTCGTTACCAAAGAGGTCAATGAAATGGAAGGACGTGAAGATAAAATCAATCCACTCTCCTGGATTTTCTACAAAATCCGATAGATCGTGGAGGTGTATGAGGTTATGCTACCCTTGCCACAATCTGCCTTCAGATGGGAGCCTGTTCTTTGTGTTTCGGGACACCTTCGTCTATTGTACAGCTGGTTAATTTGTTTACCCCGGTGGTCATAAGCAGGTTTTAATAAAATAAATGGGATTCAAGACCTAATTTTATGCCAAGTGCTTGAAGACAAATATTCTATACTAAATTAGAAAACTTTCTAGATTATCAACACAATTTCTTCATCAAAAAATCTAAAGCGTCTCACGAATTACACATCAGCTACCCAATCAAAACAATCTCATCACAGAATTTTCTCAATAGAAAAAACAACGTCCGTTATTCATCATAGTTACGCTATTGAGCCTTGACTAGCAATAAATCTGGCTCACAAACACAAAAACCCACATTCACTAACGAGATAGTTCTCTAGACAGATTACTGTTCCGTTTTTCATTTCCCGGTGCCCGGTATAACAGGATTACTTAGTGCATTCAGCTGGCTAGTTAGAACCTTGAGACCAATCAGTGATCCACTGCAAACACTAAATAAACACGAATCTTATTTGACACACATTGCTTTCTTTGTTTTAGGCGCTGCGCAAACGTGGACACTTTTGTGTCTTGTGTCGGATACAAGCTACCGATTTCTATAGAACCAGTATGAAATCAGCCACTACAGGACACAGAAACTACGGTTTCCTGTGATGGTGTTCCGTGTCGGTAGCAAAAAGTGTCTACGTTTGCACAGCCCCTTAGGGTCACTAGAGCACCTGTCCCACCGCCATGACGATGATTAGCATAAGCATAGTATAAGCAGCCTATGTTCCCACCGGTGGGACACAAGCCTCCGCTCGATGAGAAGGACTGCTGCAGAGAGATATTCACCTGCCTTACGCTGAATAACATATTATACAAAGAACCTGGAACTGGAGCTGTTGGATGTGGATGAAAGCTGGGACGAAACCATCATCACCTCCGGAGACGGCCAGTGTTCCCCATTCTACTTATTACCCTCAAGAATCGAGTCGAGACGTGGAGTGGCCACGGCATTTTTAGGCAAATAATTAATTAGTGTAACTAAATATTAAACTTTTGTTTGGGTCTGGGTTCCAACCCAGGCAGGTGCCTAGGTTGAAACCCGCGGCCGAAAATTCGCAAGTCGGGGTCGATACTACTGGGCCACTACCGGTCATGAAAAAGCTAGTTACAGCTAGCAAATACAAGTTTCCGATTTGACGAGTAACGTGCAGCGAATGTGTAGTTCGGATAGTTTTGTCGCTAGGCTGTGAGCGAGTGCGCGAGAGTCTCAGCGAATGTTTTGTCCGTGAAGCGAGCGTCGCTGAGCGAGCTCTTTGATAGCTCTTGTTTCTACGGCAAGATAGTTG
>OZ059794.1:4626235-4954529 GCA_964057025.1 Standfussiana lucernea | reverse complement strand
AGAATCGTAGCAGGTGGTGTTCTGAGGTTTCTGCCTACACCGGACCCCCATAGGAAAAAGGCGTAAGTTTATGTATATGTATGTATTTCTTATACTGACACGGGACTAAAACATCACATATATCTATTGTACGTTTCTTGGGCGAGAAATTATTCGATAACTAGTCGTTTCCTCGTCGCGTGTCCAAAAATTCGAAGGCATAAACTCCCATGTTGTACGGAACACATCGACCCTTTCGGGGTCGGGCAAGTCCTGATTATCTTCAATCAACATATTCCATGGGGACTGGACCGCATTTTCGTCCTAAATTGATATTAATTTATGTGGCTAAGCCTCTATGAGTGCTGACCGCATTTTATTACTATTTTCTGCGCGATTTGGTAGGAACAAAATCAAAGGTTTGGTTTGCCCTCGATTACGGTAGGACTCCGAAGGGTGGGTTAGAATCACGAAAAGAAATAGGCACTTGTGCAAAATTTGAGCGTGTTTTCGATTTCATCCCGCTTTTCATTATCCGTTTAATTCATATTTGTTGAAGTACTAGCGGTTATTCAAGTTCTAGGCATGAATGGTTAGCAAACCATGCAGACGTGACAGAAATTTAATAAATTTTCGCCTCATCGATAGACCTGAGGATAATGCTAAGTTATCTTTCAAAGTCTACTGATAATATAAATAACTTAGCCTTACATACTAGTGACACAGATTAATTCATTAATTCTCCCTTATTCATGCTACTAGCACTAGTGGGTTTTTTATTTTACGCTGTCAATATCTGAAAATAAGCTATATAACCAGTAACATAAGAGAAAATATCTATACAAAAACTTTTTTGCAAAAAAAAAACCGACTTCCAAAAAAAAAACACTAAAAAAGTGGACGGAACTTCTTCGGAAGTCGGTGACTATTGTTTATTTCATTGACTTCTTTGCCACCGACTTCCGAAAGTAAAGTTATTTTCCACTTTTTTGGAGTTTTTTTTTGGAAGTCGGTTTTTTTTCGCAAAAAAGGTTTTATTTTACCCTTTTTATTTATCGTATCACAAATCCTTGTCAAGTATCAATTTCGCAATTTCTTTTACTAGGATGACTTTTTTTCCAGCTATTTTGATTTCAAAACCAAACTGCTGAACCAATTTTGATGAAATTTCTATGGGACCAATCGGGAAGTAGATCCATTCAGATAAAAGAAGAATGTTTCAAATCGGTTCATAAATGACGGAGATATGAGGTAACAAACACAAAAAAAAACATACAACCGAATTGAGAACCTCCTCCTTTTTTTGAAGTCGGTTAAAAAATCATAAACACCAAGGGATTACATATACATAAGTGCTAAGTAGAAAGTACCAGTTAATACGATCCTAAGGATGCTAGATTGAGACGTCTTCAAGGCTCATCCATCTAGACCCTCGTCGGTATTTCGATCCCTCACTGGAGGGATAAATGTTTTCTTATTTCAGTTTTTCTTTTTAGATATAAGGCGATACAGTTTCAAAGTATTAGGTATAAGGGGATGACGGAATTCTTGAATCGGATTTTGTGAAGTAGGTCTTAGATCGGTTTTGGGATTGGTGATGATGTTATTTGGTAAACATAATATAAAATGATGCCGTTATTTCAGTGGGCCTAGCATGAGCACGGGGAGTAATCGTAACTTAATTTTGTTTCGCAATTAGAACTTACTTAGTTTTAATTTTAATACAATAATTGTCCATGGGTGATACTAATACCGTGGTTGTCGCAAAAAAATTACCAAGTTATATGATAGTCGCATTTTGGATGGGCCCTTGCGTGTTTTTTACATCCGCGTTTCGACAGTTATATTAAACTCTCATAAAAGATAACCTCGTCCCGATAGAATCTCTGCTCTCATAACTAATACCATCATTAATTTTAACCAAAACATGACGTAGAGCAGCCGTGGTGACACGTCAATCAATCATAGCAATCTGTCAGGATCGACGTTTCTTGTCTGACCGGCACTTCGGGGCCACATCTTTCTTAGTTACCCGCCATTTCATAGGTCGTTCTCGATTCATAATGGTGTCTCCATTGGTAGAGCTATGTTTAGAACGTCACTATTGTTTGGCTGAACTTAATGTAAATGATCTCCTTCATAGTGTGTCAATGAATCTAAATTAAGTTGGTCCAGAATTTGGATACGAGTCTAGCGTCTTTAGTACCGTTCATAAGTCCTTGCAACGTGCAGACGCCCTGGACACGAATCATATTGGACGCAAATGATACCTTCTGGATAGTGGCTTAATTATGCGTCATAAGTTGTTACGCTACTTATAGTTTAAGCTCCAAGCATTAAATGACCCTCTTCGATGCAATTTAAACACCCACGAAGAAATAAAGTCACTTACCTACAAATCCAGACACGATCATAACTCAGTTCCAAGATGGCGCCTATTCTTAGAATCCCGGGCTAATATCACTCACATTCCTCAACTAGGCTTCTACCATTTATCTTCCGAAGCTAAGTTTCCTCCATATTCAGCCCTAAAGACCAGAGGTCAAGCAATAATTTACTGTGCCATTTGGATCGAAAACAATTCAGCATTGGGTGGCGCTTTCCAAAAATCAAAAAGTTAGCAACTTGATTTACCGCTCGAGGCCAAAGTGCAAAATTAAATCGTACTAAGAAATGTTGTGAAAACAAAAACAAAATAATTTATTAAGGGTTTCATTAGGATTCTGGTCGCGTTCGTTGTTCAGTTGAAGCAAAAAATATAAGTTGAGTAGTTGTTTACGAAAGGCTGCGCATAGCATATTATCAGTGTTTATTAATTTATTTGCAAGCACGCACGTTGCCGTGGGATGTGTTGATTTAATACTAGGTAGGTTTATTTTTTATCCCATATTATCGCGGTTCAGGAGAGAAAGATGAAAGAGCACAGTGACCGTGAGATGACCGGTAAGAGATGGTGTATCTACGTTTAAGATGAGTTATGTATGAGAGCCGAATATATTGTGAGAAAAATCTGTAAGATGAGATTCATAATTCAACAGAGTTTACTGCGAAACGACTATTTACTTCCGTTTGATTGCAAAAAAAAACTTACAAAAATATACGTTTAAAACTTTAAAATTTTTACTGAACAATCTTTCAGCTATTTTTATAAAGCTTATTTTTACTAGATTTTTTTCAAAAAAACAATAATTGCCCTAAATAAAAACAAAGTGATTGCTTGACATGCCATACCACTCAATATTTACTGAAACCAGATTAACGTTGCGAAATTTCAGTGGAGCAAAATAGAGTTTTATGTAAACAAAACATAAAATGTTCGTTCACAAACTCAATTCTGCAGTCGGTTCAACTGTTTATCCAAATAAGCGACAAGTAGTTACTGTATTGAAAAAGTTCCACGAAAAACAACCGCGCGACTAAAATTTATTTACTCGCCGGTTAAAAAACGTTTATCCACATTTATCTATTACATTTTATTCGAAACGTGAACCATTGAAAACGTTTTTAAACCCATTGACGTTTAAAAATCTCTTCACAGGCTAAAAGACCAGCTAATCGGATGTATAAAAAATAATTGCTACAGTTCGAGCCTGTTATTGCGAGGTCACGTTACAGAGATATGAGCATTTTTTTAGCAAATGTGACCTCAAACAGGGACACCTCTACATTAGGCGTTATCAGAACACTTTAATGGTGGCATAAAGTTCACATTACATTCCAAAATTGCGTTCACAAACGTAGTTAAGTCGTATGTTACGATTCAAGCCCTCACTTAACTAAGGACCGTTTAGGCCAGAAGGGTTGTTAAGGAGTCCTACCTAGGTTAATAATGTAGACAGTTTTCATTAGGCCCTCGCATATTTTATTTGGACTTGCCGACGGTTCGCAAATTACTCGCATAAGGGCCTAAAACCTCGTTTGTCTTGTACAAGATAATTTAAGAAGAAATAATTTTGGAAGACAGATAATTAAACCCGAATTAATTAACTAGGTAAATATAAACAAGTGTAATATAAACCAGTACTTAAAATAGGTGAGTTTAATGAACATTCCTGTTTAAAATACGTCAGCTTTTGTTTTGGTAAACTGAGAGGCGTCGTCCTAATTGGCTACGATCGTACGAGCAAACGATGCGATTTTGTCGCACGACAAGATTAAACACACACATTTCTTTAGACTGTCCTAATTGAAGCTTGCAAATCATCGCGTGAGCACTGGAAATGCTTAATAACGATCGTACGATGCGTTTGATCGTGCGATCGTGCAATCAAAGCTACAAATCTCTTTTGAGTGTCCTATTTGATTCGACCGAACTCACTCCTTGGTTATCAGATTTAGCAAGCACACGTTTTGCATATAACCAGAAACTTACAAAAGCCGCCTTTTCTCTTGCTATTTAAACAGGGAACCCGATGAAAGCTTAAAGGTGTTCAACAAACAAAGAAATTACCATAACATAAATAAATTTCAAGTCGAGCCTTGTCGGTTCAAAATCTCTTTCACAGCCGCCTTGCATCAATATTCTTAAATAATATTGAGTTCAACAATAAGTAATCAGCTTGAAAAGATCATCAAAGAAAATCGTGTCTTGGCCTACTAAGACGGAATATTATCATGAACAGAAGAATTTATGAAAGGGTAGCTTATACTAGCGTACTTTTGGGTGCATTACCAGTATCAGTAGGTAGGTCGATTTTTTAATGGGTCAGTCAGACTTTTTGCCCTATTTTTGAGCTTAACCCCATATCTGAGATCAAACGGTTCTTGTTTATTTATTACTAGCGACCCGCCCCGGCTTCGCACGGGTGCAATGTAGATAATAATTTTTTCTCTACTATAATATGCATGTATTATACATATAAACCCTTTTTTCGAATCACTCTATCTATTAAAAAATCCGTTGCGTAGTTTTAAAGATCTAAGCATATGGACATAGGGACAGACAGCGGGACAACTTTGTTTTATACTATATAGTGATTTACAAACTATCTTATAGATTAAAATAATAATAAAAGTAACAGAAGCGGAATAGAATTACAAGGCGTCAAAAATTCGATCGTAACGCTGTCAACAGGAAAAAATGCTCAGGGGGAGATTCATTGATGACTGCCCTGGAGTACTAATGTGGTGCTGTTCCACAAACGATGGGGCACTTAATATCGTGTCCTGAGTGTCTTGTTGTTTGTTCATTACAGGAGCTGATGGACGCCAAACTCGTGACTCAGTGACCGAGTGATCAATGAAATTATATACAGTAATAATAACAAAATCAACTTATATTTTATTTTTAGTCTGTTTGTCTTTATGTGTGTTCCGGCTAATCTCCGAAAAGTCTGGACCAATTTTGACGGGGCTTTTACGGGCAGATAATCAAATTCCAATTCTTTATTTCAGACACGAATTCATAGTGTTAGTATCAACAAAATAACTTAATAGCTAGGGTTAGTAATAAGGAGACAATAATTCAAAAATCAGCTGGTATGGATCCTTACCCAGTGGCGCAGCAGAGGAGAGTCGCACCGATCTGTGAACACACTCAGGAGACCGTTGGAGGCGGTGTGGAGCCGACCAGCTATATATGTTATAAGGAGTAACTTAGGTTACTTATTTATCAGACTTATTTTGGAAAAAGGATTGAAGGAGGTTTCAAAAAAAAAAAAAAACAAAATCCTATTCAAATAGGGAAGTATTATTGTTATAATTTCCCGCGGACGAAGATCGCGGATAACAGTTAGTTTTTACTATAATAGGTTCACCCTTTGAACTAAAGTATTAGGCAGTATAGACAGCCTTTTTCAGAACCTAGTCAAAGAATTTCCTTTATCTCGATTTAACTAGATCCTTATTTAAAAGGAAAATGCTTTGCTTATCCTAAAACTAACAAAGACTTACTTACATTGTTGATTCTCGTTTATTTGCCTTGACGAAACAAAGGAATCTATATTAGTAAAATATAGTATATTATTATAATATTATTATAGACCCTTTTTCAATAAATAACAAGGTTTGGGATGAAAGAGTTTAATTCCTTTATGTATAGTTTAGTTTTCGTTGCAAATCAATTTATTTTATGATTAGGTGTTTTCATTTTAATGCAAAAAATAACTTAAATAATATACTTCACTGCTCCGTTGGTCTTGCGGTCTCAAGCGCGACTTCTGAGCGTGGGGTACTGGGTTCGATACCCGGGTCGGGCAAAAAGTGCTATTGGGTTTTACCATTATGAATTTCTCCGCAGCAGCCCGGAGTTTGGGATTTGGCGGTATGATACCAACGTGCCTCGGAAATCACGTTAAGCCGTTGGTCCTGCGCATGATCTCTCTCCAGTCGTGTCAGGCTGCCGTCTCCGAGGACTGTGAGAGTGCACCTATGCCAGATACCTGTGCACTATAATAATCTCCTGCGTCGAAGGCTTATCTCCCCTGAGATTAGTCGCCGTGAACGAAAAGGCCAGGAGGACCATTTTATTTTGACTTCTCCGTTTAACAGTAGTGCTAATGAAATAATTGACACCAAGCTAATTACTGCAAAAAGTTTTGACTAAATATGGTGATGATATCCCCATATTGCTTTAAAGTCGTGCTCAAATAAGGATGCGTTGCATGAAAAATTTATATTCGCGAAAAATTGCAACTCATGACAAATGAGATCTTTCATTATAGTGACGCGAGCTTTCATGTCTTGCTGAAGCTCTAAATTGATGAATATTTTCTTGTTATACATATTCAAATACTGTTATTTATATATGAGGCACATTTAGCTATGAAAAATATATTTGCAAAACGGATTTTAAACGTTTTAAACTATTTGGTTTTAAACCGTCTTTTTGGATTAAAGCGATTCAAAACCACACGTAGCGGTTTATAATGGTTTAAAATGTTTCTATTATAATAGAATGCACGGAGGCTTTACACGAAGTGATCTAGACCACACCTACTCCCTGATTTAGAATATATCAAGGAAATTAAAATAAAAAGGTTCAAAAACAACCTTTATTAACATGACAGTTAAACATAAAATCGCGAGCCCCTACCTGCCCCCTCTCTCCTCATACCTACGTTGCGATTTTGGTAGCAAAGTGCAAAATAAAAATGCGGCGTTGCCATTATATTTGAATAAATACGCATATCATGATTGTTTTCAGTCTGTCTAATTCTAAATAAAAAACCGGCCAAGTCCGAGTCATACTCGCACACACAGGGTTCCGTAGCACCAGAAAATATAGTAACAATATTTTTTGCCCTCATTTAGATGTAAATTTCACATTTCACACTCAATAGCAAAACTAAATTGCTTTTTCATAGAATCTTAATGAAGTACAAAGTCATTGCTGTAGTTTGTTTTGAAAAAGTGGCATAAGTATGATATATGACTTCACATTTATTAATAAAAATGGTAAATGATTTCAATTAGCCTTGTAAACTTAAATTTTAAAGTAATTCGTAGTCAATGTACGGCCCACGTGGTCGTGGTTTTAAACCGTTATAAACAAATTTAAAACGGACTTTAAATCACGGTAAAAACGGTTTATTTACAACTATACTAACGAGTAATAAAAAGTAGCAAGTAAAGTAGCTACAACTACATTGAATAAATGGTTTTTTTTTGTTTTTAACTTCAAAACGGATAACGAATGCAACAAACAGGTTTACGTTCACATTTTCATACTTTAAAACAATAGTAATGTGATGAAGTTCGTCATGGAATAAATCGCAAATATTTTTATTTTTTATTTAGATTCACAGTCGAAAGTACGAGCATTTTGCACTTTCTTTACTTTGTTCGAGTCTAGACAGATATGTGCAGCATCTTTGAAAAATAAACCGTGCGATAACACTGGCTATCCCCAATCCCCGTAGGTATATACGAGAGGATTTACCGATATCGGTTCACTTTTCCCGATTCTAACGCCCTTGAATCGGTTTCGATTTGTCTTAATATAGTTTCACCCTTGAGGTACGAATTAGGGGAGGTGATATAGGGAATTAGGAAATAGCGAGGCTTTCCGTTGCGGACGTAAGAAATGTTATGTATTATGTAGTGACTTCCTTTTTCTTATTTTGCTAGTGGGTTTGCACGGTCAAATATTATTTGTTTGTAGAGTAGATGCAATTTATTATAATTTTTTCTCCTATCAGTTTTATTAAAAAATGGGTAGTGTAATCGTATCTTAGAAGGAAATCATGGAATTGAAACAACGAATAAATCAACGTAATAACAATGTTTATTATAAATTATTCAGCCTAGTTCAGTACATATTACAAACCTTAACACTTTTCACTCCGGTGCCTCGTTCAAGACTGACTTATGTCCGCGACTTGTTAAACTGACAATTCAGTTCAATGTCAAAATTATTTTATAACTGACAGTGACACTGACAATGACACTTTTGAAGGATTTAAAATGACACAAACATAACTCGACTACTGTTTACTATGAAATTACTAATATGAATCTACCCTCACTTAGATAAGTTTTATTACAGTAGTTTTAATTTTTGTAGTTGAAGCTTTCTCCTAAAGGTTGCCTCTTATATAATATGTTAAACAACCCTGTCCAATCCGAAGGAGGTATACGAGTATAGCTATACCAATACTATTACCAAATAAGAAACATAAAAACACAAATTTTATAACGTGACAATACCATCTTCGGCGATAGTATGATTGATCGTCAATTGTTTGTTTTTGACGTCTTTCGGGCCGCAGACTACCTGTAACGACTGTTAAAGATCTACAATTGACAGCCGGAACCAACGGCTTAAAGTGCTTTCCGAGGCACGGAGGAAACTCGGTGTGTAATGGGTGGTCACCCATCCACGGACCAACCTACGCAAACTTCGCTTCAAACTCAAACTCAAAGCATTTATTTCAATTAGACCATTACAGGCACTTTTGAATGTCAAAACACAAAAAATAAACTAAGCTACAGTCCCAGTCACAGGGCATAATAACTTGTGAAAGTACTGTAGTTGCCCATTCGAAAGCGTAGATCTCTATGGAGAAGAATGGGCAAGAAACTCCATGGACACTGTTTCACATCACCGTCTCGGTTACATCATTCATGTCGAGATTAAACATACATGTGAGAACGATGTAGAAAGACGTGCGAGTAAGAGCGTCCAGAATAAAAAGATAAAATTAACAATTCAAAAATACAATAATCCATGGCAGCTGCGAGATGAGCAGTCACAACTGACAGCGCCCGTTCTCGAACATGACGCATGGATCAGCCATCATTCAACTCAACCATTTTGGAGGGAACTAAACGACCCGACACACGCGCCACCATCAGCGAGACATTTGAGTGAGCATGACATTCTCTCAACCGCCAGGGCAAATTCGAGTCAGTAAAAGATGTAAATGGTAGCTTTATCGTACATAGAACTCACACATGTGCTATGCAATTATATGTCGGAGAAAGCGATAACTTTTAAACATCAAGTTGCTGATTTGACCATTGTAGTAGGGGTAAACGCCGTGACGTCAGATGTTGTTTTAATGGCGGCACGTGGACAGAGTCGTTTTGGAAAGTGGGGATTGTCGAACGGACACTTCGCATCGAGACGCGGACCAAGTCACTCCTCCAGAACGAAACTGTCGGTTTGCCCATTTTGTGGAGATTATTTGTTAGTGTTATTTAATGTAAATTTGTGTTAAATAATAAACTGTGATTTTTGTGTACCGAAACCGAAACTATTATTTTAACATTTCATCATGAACCCGGTACCACCGAACCCTAATGACAACGGCGCTATCGCTCAGCCATCGCTTACGCCGTCATCAGAATTGGGATCTGGACTCGATTCCCACTGGCGTGCTATGTTCGAGATGCAGCAGAAGAACATGATGCAGCTGATCGAAGCCATCAGGACACCAACAGTGGCACCTCAGATCATGCTGCCAGAAATTAATCCGGAGCTACCAGGTACCGATCCACGTGCTTGGTGCGATACTATCGATATTTGCCTCGACGAACGTCCACTGGAGGGTGCATCGCTTATTATAGCTCTGAGCAAAGCCCTGAAAGGTAATGCGTCATCGTGGCTGTCGCAGATTTCGCATGCAGGCATGACGTGGCAGCATTTCCGCGACTTATTCCTTGCGCGTTATGCATCCACTGAAACTCTTGCTGCATCGCTTGTTAACATCCACAACGGCCGGCTGAAGGAGGGCGAATGTCTCGCAGCGTACGCCAGCCGCCTAATGACTACCCTGTTGGCTCGATGGAAGAATCGAAGCCATGAAGAAATAGCCACGTCGTATGTGCTCGCTCATGTCTCTCAGTTCGACTCTCGGCTTAATCGCTTGGCGTTTACTAGCGAAATAACGTCACGCAACAAGTTACTGCAGGAGATTAAGGCGAGTGCAAGTCTGAAGCGGAAGTTCGATCGCAGTACCGGTGATGGCGCCACTGATGCAAAGCGTTTAAAGCCACAAACTTCCACTATGTTCACGTGCCATAAGTGCGGAAAACCGGGACACAAAGCGGTGAACTGTCGTTCGAAGTTTACGCAGCCTGCTGGAGCTAACGCCCAGAAAACTACACCGGCGGCGACTTCATCGGGTTCCAGCAAAAGAATAACGTGTTTCCGTTGTGGAGAAGCCGGACACATCTCTACGAACTGCCAACGCGGCAGTGCGTGTGGCGCGTCATCGTCGGCGGGCAGCGCTGCCAACGCAACGGCGGAGCGACGCGTCGATAGCTGCGAAATAGCAGGTGTTTGCGGGCAATTGGAACAATCCGGTGAGTCGTTTTCATTTTGTTTGATTCCGGCGCCGAGTGTTCTCTCGTTAAACAAAGTGTAGCTTATAAATTCTCGGGCAAACGTTCACTTTCAACCGTGCAAGTAATTGGTATCGGTAATAATTCCAATGTTTTTAGCACTGAACAAATTCTTAGTGATGTTGTGGTCGACAATAACGAACTGTCAATTTTATTTTACGTACTACCCGACGATTGTATGAAATACGATGTTATGATCGGACGCGATATTTTGACACTTGGCTATACGGTACATTTAACTGAATCTACCCTACGTATTTCGAAAGTCACAAATGTAGGTTGTTGCTATTTACCTCCCGTAATTGATCTTTACAATGTTGATTCTGATATTTCAAACGAAAACAAGGACCGGTTGACGTCCCTTTTGAATGAGTATTCGAATGCTTTTATCAATGGTTTACCGTTAACTCGAGTGACTACGGGTGAATTAAACATTCGATTAGTGGATCCAGCACGTACGGTACAACGTCGCCCACATAGGCTTAGTCTCCATGAGCAGCCAGTACTATTAAAGCTTTGAAGTCCAGCGTTGATTTATTTGGCTCTCCTAGTCGTATAATCGCCGACCAAGGTCGTTCCTTTGCCAACAAAGTGTTGAAGGAGTTTTGCGATTCCCACAACATTTCCTTGCATTTAATTGCTACGGGATCTAGTCGCGCGAATGGTCAAGTCGAAAGGGAGATGGGTTTGTTAAAGGGTATGCTAACCGCGGTAGAGACGTCGGAAAGGTCGTGGCAGGATGATTTGGACGATGTACAGTTGGCTATCAACTGCACAATGAACCGTGTTACGAAATCAAGCCCCTTAGAGCTTTTGATAGGAAAAGTTGCTAGGCCTCTGACGCTAATGGCTTATAATGACCATGATGAAACCGGAATTGACCTAACAGAAGCGAGAGAACACGCGGTGGACGGTATTAAGAAGAGTGCGGCTTATGAAAAAGCCCGTTTTGACAAAAATAAGGCCAAAGTAGTTAATTTCAGTGTTGGTGATTTGGTATTAATCAAAAATGAAGAAAGAAACCAAACTAAATTAGAACCCAAATTTAAAGGTCCTTTCAAAATTTTAGAGTTGCTTGAAAACGATCGCTATGTTTTAAAATCACTGAATGGTAATAGAACCTACAAGTACGCTCACGATCGTATACGAAAGATGCCTCTAAGTAGTGTTCCTAATGAGTTAAACGTAGAGGACGGTAATGAAAGTACCTCCACCGAGTAGTAGACACATACCATGGCTATTTGGTCGCACCGTACGCACTATTCTGTAGTCGTAACTGCAGCTCACTTGTGAGCTGTTCAGGGGGCGATGGGCAGCTGGTGGTACGGCGGGGACCTGGGTCTCAATGGAGACTATTGTTGTTTTGGTCTTGTACTGACCTGGGAGTCGCAGACTCTATGTGATGTGTGTGGTCGTATCACATGAGGTGATGACGATATGGGTGGCATAAGTGTCACTAGCTGCTGCGGCAGCTGGGCCATGAGCGTTGTATGTGATCGAAGTTGATTTAGTTGCTGAGTAAATATGATTGAGACTTAGAGGAACCTTTTGTTTGACAACTGTTATTTTCAAGTTATGCTTTTCCATAAAGATGTGGTCAGGTTGACCGAGCCTGTACTGTTGCTCCAGATTTGACTGTTTGGTTACAGGTACTCACGAGGACGTGTAACTTGTCAGGCTGGCCGTGTCGGAGAAAGCGATAACTTTTAAACATCAAGTTGCTGATTTGACCATTGTAGTAGGGGTAAACGCCGTGACGTCAGATGTTGTTTTAATGGCGGCATGTGGACAGAGTCGTTTTGGAAAGTGGGGATTGTCGAACGGACACTTCGCATCGAGACGCGGACCAAGTCACTCCTCCAGAACGAAACTGTCGGTTTGCCCATTTTGTGGAGATTATTTGTTAGTGTTATTTAATGTAAATTTGTGTTAAATAATAAACTGTGATTTTTGTGTACCGAAACCGAAACTATTATTTTAACATTTCATCATGAACCCGGTACCACCGAACCCTAATGACAACGGCGCTATCGCTCAGCCATCGCTTACGCCGTCATATATAATACTAGAATCTATACAATGCAAAGATATGTTTACAATCTTCTGCAGCTTCCACAATAACTTCACAAAGTAATCAATTAGTTTGCCCCTATGGTTGTGGAGCAGGACCAGCATTGAGCCAAGCATTTTTATCATCAATGTAATCTCCCAACTTATAGTATGCTTGCCTACATAGTGTGCGTTTTATATAAGATTTAAATTTCGTCTCATTCAGTTGTAGAATGCCGGGAGGAATTTTACTGTAACATTTTAAACAGTACCCCATGAAAGATGAGTCTACTTTTGCTAGCCTAAAACCTGGCTGAACTAGATGGTCCCTGCTTCTAGTATTACAGTCTGTCGCCTCTTTTACTAAATAAATGCAGATTTTTCCTAACGTACATGATGTTTTCATAGATGCTTAACCTGAAGATCGACCCAAACGGCTGTTATCATTTTGCCACGAGTTCCTCAAAATGTTAAAATGTTTGTAGCAATCAATCTATTAAAGTATGTTAGTTTTTAGCAGAAATAATTAATATAACATCAAGCCTGTAATCCCAGAAGGGTTAACCAGCAGAGGCGTACCTAATTGTACACCCAGATTTCGCCAGTTATGTTTAAGTCCCATGTGTTCAGACATGAACAAATCCAGTCTCCGCGGCTGCTACTGACAAATTCCTGATGGAAAAACCCAATAACAATTTGCCCGACCCGGGAATAGAACCCAGGACCTCAGCAGTCGCGCTTGCGACAACTAGACAAACGTGGCAATCAAAAAAGCAGAAACAATATTATTATAATTTCTAGAAAGAAGGGTCTCGCAAGAACTAGATTTTGTTCAAAGTTCATACAGTCGAGCAATTTCCTATAATTCCCCTGTTCTTGGAAAATTTCCACGAAACTAAATGAAAAAAAACCTGTTCTAACTAATGATTATTGAATTCTATATTTTCTACCTAATTAAAGACTTGAAAATTATAAACCAATTTTTTTTATTGAAATCTAATTTCTCGCCATTATTCAAAATTGTTCTATTGATACAATTATTCCAGATAAACAACTCTTCCCAAACTTTCCCCAATCGAACAATATTGAAGATACCCTTCAACGACTCTATTTAAATAAAAATAAAATCATAAAACGTTTTAATTTGCATAGGACCGTGGGAGGCACCGTGATTCGCCATTCGTTTGCCCGTCACGTCTGTCGCGGCTTCGCTACATTTTAGGGTTCCGTACCTAATTACCTAGTGAGGGTCGTCGGCAACCTAAGCATTTCGTTGTTTGTCTGTAGGCGGCATGTATGTATGTCATAGGACTGTATTTTGGCATTTTAACTGTAACGGGTAACCAGAAGTTTTAGAATAAAAATAAATGTCAAGTGACTTCCACCAATTTGCAGGCATGTGTAATAGCTGATTATGCTATGTGGCCAGTTGCAGTTACAGAATACGTTCTGTTAGCAACTAAACTCTGTAGTTAGCTACCGCTGGCAACTATGGCCTCTAATTCTCTATCATGACAAGTAATCTACTATATAAAAATCAATGTCTGTTCGGATGTTCGAAACTCCCAAACTACAGAACCGATTTCGATGAAATTTTGTACATTTATTCTATATACGCCAGGGAAGGTTAAGGTGGGTAGGGTAGGGTAGTAAGTAGGTTGTAGATAGGTAGGTAGTAGGTAGGTAGTAGGTAGGTAGCAGGTAGGTAGCAGGTAGGTAGTAGGCAGGTAGCAGGCAGGTAGGTAGGTAGCAGGCAGGTAGTAGGCAGGTTAGTAGGCAGGTAGGTAGTAGGCAGGCAGTTAGTAGGCAGGTAGTAGGCAGGTAGTAGGCATGTAGTAGGCAGGTAGTAGGCATGTAGTAGGCAGGTAGTAGGCAGGTAGTAGGCAGGTAGTAAGCAGGTAGTAGGCAGGTAGAAGGCAGGTAGTAGGCAGGTAGTAGGCAGGTAGGTAGCAGGCAGGTAGCAGGCAGGTAGCAGGCAGGTAGTAGGAAGGTAGGTAGGTAGCAGGCAGGTAGTAGGCAGGTTAGTAGGCAGGTAGGTAGTAGGTAGGTGGGTAGTAGGCAGGTAGGTAGCAGGCAGGTAGTAGGAAGGTAGGTAGGTAGCAGGCAGGTAGTAGGCAGGTTAGTAGGCAGGTAGGTAGTAGGCAGGCAGTTAGTAGGCAGTAGTAGGCAGGTAGTAGGCATGTGGGTAGTAGGCAGGTTGGTAGTAGGCAGGTTGGTAGTAGGCAGGTTCGTAGTAGGCAGGTGGGTAGGCATTTTGGTAGTAGGCAGGTTGGTAGTAGGCAGGTTGGTAGTAGGCAGGTGGGTAGTAGGCAGGTAGGCAGGTAGGTAGTAGGCAGGTAGTTAGGTAGGTAGGTAGGCAGGTGTGTAGTAGGCATGTTGGTAGTAGGCAGGTGGGTAGTAGGCAGGTTGGTAGTAGGCAGGTTGGTAGTAGGCAGGTTGGTAGTAGGCATGTTGGTAGTAGGCAGGTAGGTAGGTAGGTGGGTAGTAGGCAGGTAGGTAGCAGGCAGGTAGTAGGAAGGTAGGTAGGTAGCAGGCAGGTAGTAGGCAGGTTAGTAGGCAGGTAGGTAGTAGGCAGGTAGTTAGTAGGCAGTAGTAGGCAGGTAGTAGGCATGTGGGTAGTAGGCAGGTGTGTAGTAGGCATGTGGGTAGGAGGCAGGTTGGTAGTAGGCAGGTTGGTAGTAGTCAGGTTGGTAGTAGGCATGTTGGTAGTAGGCAGGTGGGTAGTAGGCAGGTTGGTAGTAGGCAGGTGTGTAGTAGGCAGGTTGGTAGTAGGCAGGTGTGTAGTAGGCAGATTGGTAGTAGGCATGTTGGTAGTAGGCATGTTGGTAGTAGGCATGTTGGTAGTAGGCAGGTGGGTAGTAGGCAGGTAGGTAGGTAGGTGGGTAGGCAGGTGTGTAGTAGGCATGTTGGTAGTAGGCAGGTTGGTAGTAGGCAGGTCGGTAGTAGGCAGGTTGGTAGTAGGCATGTTGGTAGTAGGCATGTTGGTAGTAGGCAGGTGGGTAGTAGGCAGGTAGGTAGGTAGGTGGGTAGGCAGGTGTGTAGTAGGCATGTTGGTAGTAGGCAGGTTGGTAGTAGGCAGGTTGGTAGTAGGCAGGTTGGTAGTAGGCAGGTGGGTAGTAGGCAGGTAGTAGGCAGGTGTGTAGTAGGCATGTTGGTAGTAGGCAGGTGGGTAGTAGGCAGGTAGGTGGTAGGCAGGTAGTTAGGTAGGTAGGCAGGCAGGCAAGTAGGTATGTAGACAGGTAGGTAGGTAGGTAGTAGGCAAGTAGGTAAGTAGCAGGCAGGTAGTAGGCAGGTAGGTGGTAGGTAGGTAGTAGGCAGGTAGGTCGTAGGTAGGTAGGTAGTAGACAGGTAGGTAGTAGGCAAGTTGGTAGTAGGCAGGTGTTTGGCAGGTGGTAGGCAGGTAGCAGGCAGGTAGTAGGCAGGCAAGTAGGTATGTAGGCAGGTAGGTAGGTAGGTAGTAGGCAAGTAGGTAAGTAGCAGGCAGGTAGTAGGCATGTTGGTAGTAGGCAGGTGGGTAGTAGGCAGGTAGGTAGGTAGGTGGGTAGTAGGCAGGTAGGTAGTAGGCAGGTAGTTAGGTAGGTAGGCACGTGTGTAGTAGGCATGTTGGTAGTAGGCAGGTTGGTAGTAGGCAGGTGTGTAGTAGGCAGGTAGGTGGTAGGCAGGTAGTTAGGTAGGTAGGCAGGCAGGCAAGTAGGTATGTAGACAGGTAGGTAGGTAGGTAGTAGGCAAGTAGGTAAGTAGCAGGCAGGTAGTAGGCAGGTAGGTGGTAGGTAGGTAGTAGGCAGGTAGGTCGTAGGTAGGTAGTACACAGGTAGGTAGTAGGCAAGTTGGTAGTAGGCAGGTGTTTGGCAGGTGGTAGGCAGGTAGCAGGCAGGTAGTAGGCAGGCAAGTAGGTATGTAGGCAGGTAGGTAGGTAGGTAGTAGGCAAGTAGGTAAGTAGCAGGCGGGTAGTAGGCAGGTAGGTGGTAGGTAGGTAGTAGGCAGGTAGGTCGCAAGGTAGGTAGGTAGTAGGCAGGTAAGTAGTAGGCAGGTAGGTAGGTGCATCGAGTATAAAACAAGGAGGTAGTACTAGGTAGTAGGCAGGTAGGTAGCAGGCAAGTAGGTATGTAGCAGGCAGGTAGTAGGCAGGTAGATGGTAGGTAGGTAGGTAGGTAGGTAGGTGGAGACCCGAGCAACCCTTTGAAGCGGGCAAAAAGACCGACACCGACCGGAGAACAGGCGAGTGCGAGAACGAGATGGTGAGAAACCAATCACATTCACGCTTCTCGGGTGTTCTCGGCGTAAGTCTGTAGGGCCCTTAAGAGTCCTAAACTACCAAACCGATTTTGATGAAATTTTGCAGTTGTTCCACATACGCCAGGGAAGGTTTCTGATGGGTAGGTAGGTGGGTAGAGTAGGTAGGTAGATAGGTAGGACGGAACAGGTTCAGCTAGCATAATATAAAAAGGAAAAATTAAAATCGCATCGTGGTACGGAACCCTTACTGCGCGAATCCAACTCGCACTTGGATCGTTTTTGTCATGTCAACTCAAACTAATTCATGCAAATGAAGCCTGGTGTCGTCTAAAATGGGCCTAATCTTATCGCCTGTATAATTGCATGGCCCAGCGCAAATAGGGGCTTAATTTTTTTTTATCAACATTTAATTTGGCCAGTCGCCAATTCCGACTTCCCCCTTTTTAGCAAAGTTTTTAATGAGTTTGTGTCCCGACACTCTGAGATGGGAGGTTCTCATTTTTGATTAGCTACCTCTTGTTTTGAAAAAAAATGTTGAATCGGTTTTGTTGTTCCGATTTAGGTACTTAGGTTTTTAGGGAAGACGAAAAAAACAAAAGCTGAAGTTACTGCTTTTGGGGATACAGGACTCAGCTCAAAAGAAAAATAGATTTAGTTTAAAGTGTGAGTATTCGTAATGTATCATGCATAGCTAACAATAACAACATTAAATACAATTTCTGCTAATTCTCTAATTTAATCTAAACAGTTTGTTGGTTTTACTGGACATGATGTATTAATGTCATGTTAATATTTTGCATGTTACATTTAGCACAATAGTGTGAACAATTCTGCCCTGGTAACAGTGCATTTTGCAGTACTTGCAAAATGGCGGTTTCGAGAAAAACGCGGTTAAGTTTTTATTTTAGATTATTTAGATAGATTGTAGAGTGTTTTTAAATGCACTCATAACTGCGTTTTTCTCAAAACCGCCATTTTGCAAGTACTGCGTTTACTGTTACAAGGGCAGAATTACTGTCGGTAAACCGATAAAATAAATAAGTGATACAAAATCACTTTAAAAACTGTCAGGCCTTTATGTTCTTAGGTACCTATGAGAAAATAGAAATAACATTGAGTCTTCTTCCTCAAATTTTCTTCATCCTTGTTCCTTTCGACGTGTCCCGTAGTGTCAGTAAATAAAGAGTAAATCTCTACCACATATACCTGTATATTTACCGCTAAAGGAAAAGATTTACTGTTCTCGTTACCGATGTGCCTCTAGTACACGTTCAGTGGTAACGAGTTAGATAAAAGATCTCTCTCGACTGTTCCACGTGGCTTAGAGCTCTGCTGACCTACTTAATGGTAATGCTGCTTGAAATTCTTCGAGGAATTTGATTAGTGAGAGTGGAAAGGAGTGCAACACCACATCCTTACTCCAAAGTAAGGATGTAGTGTTGCACTCCTTAATTTTTTTGCTAAAGATTCCAGAGTAATAGAAATCGAAATGAGAAATTGAGTATGAATTAATAAGATCCTTATGGTATAGTATAGGATCAGGACTGTTTATTTATGTATTTGGGATCTTCAATAAAGGATGCAAAACAAAAAACAATGATATATATGGTTACTTTACGTATGCTCCTTCAATAACAGGAGACTATAGCATGCACATTGAACTAGGTGTCAACACTATGAAATTAGAGAAAACATAAATGTAATAGGGGGCGACCCTACAACTATAACTCCCACCCGCCAAAATTTGGGCAAGGAAACCAAACATCATCATTCATCATTCTCCTGCCCTTATCCCAATTTATTTGGGGTCGGCGCAGCATGTCTTCTTCTTCCATACTTCTCTATTACTCGTCATCTTAGCAGTCACCTCCTTTCACGCCATATCATTCTTCACACGGTCCATCCACCGTTTCTTTGGTCTTCCTCTACTCTTATAGCCATCTAAATTCATTCTCAAAATTGTCCTTACTACATTTTCATCATCCTCCGAATCTCTGAAATGTCTATACAACGATAACCAATTACCATAACTTTTCAGTCACCGGCGCTACTTTCAGACTTCCTCTTATGTACCTTATTCTACAAACATTACTTCAAGTTCAAAAATTCGATATTCCACTGATAATTATTTTTTACAGCTGATACCACATAGTATCTTCTGAAAAATTACCAGTGTGCCAACATTGAATTTTTCAACAAAAACCAGCTAAAAGCCATTACAATCTCGTTTTTTATTTTTTATTTTCGTAATGAACCTAAAAAGAGTTAAAATTAAAAATTAAAATAAAGGACAACAAAATACTTAGCATTATTATTTTCGTTAACGACATATGCTTCGTTAATTCTAAACATAATTAATTTTATAATAAACTCTGTGTAATTACACAGCACTGACCTTTCGTTCTTAATGAGTCCTATCACACTGAAATTATGAATGGTAATGTGTACGTGTGTGTGTGTTTGTTCGTTACATCTTACCGCTGTAGAGGCTGGACGGATTTTAAAGAACTTATACATCAGAATAACACATGGCATTAATAATGATTTATTTAGAAGATTATTATATATATATTTTTTTATGTCAGCCAACTATGTCTCACTGCTGGGCAAAGGCCTCCCCTATATTTATATTACATATATTAAAGAATAGCTGACCGGCGCAACTTCGTCTGCGTAACATTTTTGATTAATGCTCCGCTCCTATTGGTCGCAGCGTAATGTTTTAGCCTATAGCCTTCCTCGATAAGTGGGCTATCCAACACTAAAATATTTTTTTAGTTCTTGAGATTAGCGCGTTCAACCAACCAAACAAACAAACTCTTTAGCTTTATAATATTAGTATAGATTATTTTATTATTATTACGCCAGTGACGCCGCGGGTGCAAGCTAGCTAGCCATTTATAAATTCTCTTATATTACTCATTTTCATATTCAATGAACGAGGTATTTCACTTTAAATGACTGAATCTTTTGATCCCAAATGGAAACTACTTTAAAACAAAGTGTAAACCAATAGATTGAACTCATCTGAAGCTAGTTAAATATTTTAGAAGTCTAAGATCAACAAAGGTTAATTATTATAATTCTACTGAAAAGCTAGAAGATTCCATTGAGAAATAACTGAGAACTTCGGGAAAGTACAATTTAAAGCACAAAATTATCACCAAAGGCAAGCCTATACAATGACATAATCATCATCTGCCTAATATCCTACCTGGTTGCTGCTGAATACCTGAATTTTAGCGACTGCCTATCGGACCTGACGGCACCTTATTTGACGGCCCCTGATCTGACGGCATGGTTGGCGCAGTGGCTGAGCGATTGGCTGCTGCGCTGCGTGTCGTGGGTCCGTTTCTCGAACGGAACAAAGATTTGTATGGCCTACAGGTAGTTGTTCTGGGTCTAGCTGTTTGTGTATGTGAGTTTAAACGCACCCATGATACAGGAAAAATTCCTAGTGCGGGGCAAAAAAAGTAAATAAGAATCGACCTCCACAACTGTAATACGATACCCCTTGGTAAGACTGGTTGTCAGACTTTCGGGCCCCTGACTGCCTGTAACGATTGACAAATATCTATATCCCTCGGTATAAATGACTGCTCTGGACCAACAGCTTAACGTGTTTTGCGATGCACGGATGAAACTCGGTATGTAGTGGGTGGTCATCCATCCACGAACCAACCCAGGCAAGCGCAGCGTAACCTGAAGATCGACCCGAGCAGCTGTTAATATTTAGCCACGAGGTCCTCTCCTCCTCTTCACCTGCGTGGATATCAGAAATTATCCCCCAGGAACGTTCTTCTGGGATAAAAAGTATCCTATGTCCTAACCAAGGTCTTGGTGAATCTGTAAGTCAAAATTCGTTCAGCGGTGAAGGGGTAACAGACACACCGCGTTATGTTCGCGTTTATATTATTAGTATGGATCAATATCATCATCTTCATGTCCTCGTCCTTTTTCCTTCATTTCGTCATAAAATCCATCCATCGTTTGCTTGATCTTTCTCTCCCTCTCCAGCCATTAACATTTATATTCATCACTCTTTTAGTCACATGCGATTCGTCCCACCTCATCACAGGTCGATACCAAGACAGTCGATTTCCTTTCAACTTTTCTGTAACTGGCGCAACTTTAAGATTCCAAGTGACATGAAGCTGAAAATAAAATAATTCTCACTCAGGTATAATATTACAGAAATAGCCTTGACTACAATAAAGCGAATAAAAAATGCCAGGAACAATATCAGGTAACTTTTCCTTTTTTAATCCAAGAAGGATAACGTACACGTGTATAATAAAGCAAAATTAACTAACGACGTATTATCTGCACGAGCTTGTAAAACGTAAATTAGTATTACTAATTAGAAATGTGCAACGTTCAGAAATAAGGAAATAACAGTTGTTTACTGAAGTTAATTCTGCTCAACTTGGTTTGGTCGTAAAGTAAGTGCAGTTTGTCGTATCTACACTCATGAAGTATGTGAATTTCAAATAACTAGATAAAGAACATTGGAACACAATGCATTGTTCCACACTTGAAACTTTACATTCAAAACATGTAAGCAGTTTGGTTTATTACTGCAAATGTCAGAACGTAGATAATCAATAAACTTATTAGAGGTTCGATTCCCAGGTCGGGCAAAGTGTTTTTGGGTTTTTCCATCAGGAATTTCTCATTAGCAGCCATGGAGTCTGGATTTCTGTCTGGTTGATTGCTAAAGGCTCGCCCTCTACTATATGGGACTTAAACATAACTGGCGAAATGTGGGTGTAACATTAGGTGCATCACTGCCTAACCCTTTAGGGATTACAGGCGTGATGTTATGTGATTACAATACAAGGAGTCTTTTGGTTCCTGAATGACACTCACCGAGGGGGGGTTTAGTGAAGTTTTATTGAAAAAGGAAGATGGCGGCGTCAGTTCGAATTTTGGCGACTCGCCTAAAGATCCTTGTACGAATATACAGTTACCTACACTCATGTATTTACAAGGATTGAGAAATTCGTACAAGTAAAAAAAATACTGAAAGCAAATTCGAACAATGTACCATAGTTATCAGTAGATTATCTAGTGGACGTAAGCGCTGAGCTGAGATTCTTTGAATCTGGTTGGGCAAAGTTATCCTGTGTCTATCTATACTTCTATACTAATATTATAAATGCGAAAGTTTGGATGGATGGATGGATAGATGTTTGTTACTCAATCACGCCAGAACAACTGAGCGGATCTGGATGCAATTTGGCACAGAGATACATATGTAAGTTATAGTTTGGATGTGCTAACATAAGCTAATTTTCATCCCGTTAAGACGTTCCCGTGGGTCAATTATCGAACTCCACGCGGGCGAAGCCGATGGTATAAGCTAGTTATATCTAATGGAAAACCATTAGATATTTCTCAGTATCAGCCCGGACTTCGGATGTGTGAGGCCATACATGGAAATAACATTGTCCCCTACTCGTAGAACTTTATCATACAATATGAAGGTGGTAAAGTGTGGATAGTACCTAACTACTATATTTATGTGTCTACCTAACCCTTTGAAAATATCTATATATTTCCGAAGGGTTAGGCTGACACATCAACGGCAATCGGCATTCATTACGACGGCATCATTTACTCCGTTCTCTTTTACATCACGTTTATGAAAGAGAAAAGTGTCGATGATGCCGTGACGTCTGACAGGGGAGAATGGAAGAAGAAAACGCGTTGCGCCGACCCCTAAGTAGATTGGGTCAAGGACAGGAAGATGATGATGATTTTGTTTTTAAACCTTGATTGTTTGACTTGATGACAGTCCAATTAACGATCAACTGAAAAAAAACCTTTCTTAGAATTGAATAGATTAAGGTAAAGTGCAATTCAAATGTAGCGCTTGCTAGAAACCTAAAATATTTAAATCTAAACTATGCGTAACTTGAAATTATTGTAGCTAAATGTACCTTGTCTAAAGCTACACAAAACTTAGCACTTAGTTGAACTTAAATTTAGCAATGCCGTTGACACGACTTTATAATATAAATTAACACCTTTAATCAAAATTATTGCAGAATAAACTGTTAAAACAAGTCGTTGGAAAATGGCCAATTAATTACGTTAGCATCTACTTACATATTTTGAAGTCACACATTAATGATTTCAATTCTTACACATCTCTTCTTTCTTGACAATCGTTATTGACATTGAACCTCGAGCACAAAGGTGTACATTGGAAATCATAATAGGACATTTTTATATAAGTGGGGAAAGTTTGTTATTGCGGCCGAGGCAAAATACACACACGAGCTGCAGGCGAGGGTGTTATGGACCCGAGAGCTGCAGTAACAAATGCCCACGTGTGTCAAACGACGTTTTTCAATACACTTTTAGTTTTTTGGTTTAAGTTTTTAGTCCAAATTTGTTCAAGGTCCAAATTGATTCAATGGAATAGAAAAAAAAATAATGCGTGTGGGGGCGAGCCGCCTCACCACGTGTGGAACTTTTATTTCCGCACTATAGTGCGGTAATATAAGAAGAAAACCACGAGGGTGAAATCCATAGCATGTTGAACCTAATCGTAGTGCGATAAGAGCTAGTTTTCGAGGAAGTGTATTGAAAAATAATTTTCTTGATTATAAACATTAAGTGCAAAACTGTGCCTGAGGAATTGCAAATAAAGAATCAAAATTTAAAAATAGAACCATCGTTTTCAAACTATAAAAAAATCATCTGTAGAAGACCTCGAATTTGTAACTCGACAAATATGTAGTTCTCAGGAAAAAATATCATACCTACCTAATAACTCGTCAATGTGGAAATTATGGTTATTTCAGCAATTTGTTTGAGTAGTTACTTACTTTTTAATGTATGCTGATTTGAATTATTTAAAAAACATTATTTTGTAGCACTCCATAAAATTTATGCTGCGTACCTAGGAACTTTTAGCATTATCGTACATATTTTAAGTTACAAATAATCCAGCCTCTAGTGATTATACAAATGAAGTACATGACATATCCTGCATACACACTAATACCTAAGCTCGATGAACATGCCTCTGGTTTTCCTCCTTAAATAACGATCCGCGAAGACTAAAGAGGATTATGTTCTATCGCTTAACGGTAACTACTGGATATTATGACGACAAACTCTCTGCAGGCATATAATGTACCTACCTGTACCTATTATATTACCTGCAATGTTGGCATGGTGGTTGCAAGCGCTCCCTTCGAGCGTGAGGTCCTGGGTTCAATTTCCAGGTCGGGCAAAGTGTAACTGGCTTTTTACTTAAGGGGTTTTTTAGTAGCAGCCCCAGAATTTATATCTTGTTAATATAGGTTCGTCACTTATTCATGGGACTTACACAAAACTGGAAATGTGGATGGACATACCTGTCAGTATACCCTGTATGGTACCTCTGCCTACTCCTACGGATATTATGATGATTATATTAGATTCTATTTATATTTATGCTTGCAAAGAAATATCATGAAAGTTTTTTTGTTACTAAAACTAACCGTGTTCTTAAATCTGACTAAACTTCGAGGTCCACCATAATACTCGGCTTTCTACCACAACGAAATGTTTTGCTACATACAATACGACCTGCCGCCATGACAGGAGGCGTCCCCATAGATTTCCATAACAAACGACGACGGTTGACTGTAAACAACGTCCCCTTACCAGGTCGTCTGTCCACCTAATGTAAAGCCATCCACACTCACATCCTTGTGACATTCCGCACTCTGCCCGTACATTTGCAACACCTTCCAACAAATAGATGCAACTGTAAATATGGTACGTCGGTTCTATTATATGTATAAATAATACCCTATTACATGGGACTTAACATAACTGGTGAAATGTGGGTGTACTGTTTAGGTACACCTCTGCTTAACCCTTTAAGAATTACAAGGCGAGGTGTTCTGATCAAATAATACAGCTTTAGTCCGCAGTTTCGCCCATGTGGAATTGTGGAGGCCTGTTATTATCCCACGGGAACGTGCTGCAGATGTTAAAAGTATGCGTTAACCAGGTCAAGTCATGGTTTATCCGTGTGCCGAATTCCATCCAAATCCGTTAAGACACGAAACGCCAACAGACCGATACACAGACAAAGTCACCTTCGCGGTTAAAATATTAACATGTAGTCTGATAAAGTTTAGTTTTTGCTATTTGGTTACGAATACTTTAAAAAAAATCGCTTTATAGAAAGTCGTCTCTGTCACTCATGCTTGTGTGACATTGTCCTTCTCTTTCTGAAGTTCGATCTGTCATATCTAGGCCCGCATACTCACGCGGTACTCTTTAAATAACGGCCCCAATGAGGGTCCCAGTAAATCCTTCCTATTGTTCAACAGAAAGTTCTGATTGCGTCACATTTCGTTGTCTAAATAATCTTTTGAACATAACAAAGGGGGAACTTGGGGCCAAATATAAAGTTAGCCCATTAAACGTGTGATTGGATACCCAATGATATTTCTCCAAGTTAACCAATTGTTACGAATTGAGTGTTAGTTTTGTGCCGCTATCGCGATTGGGTGCGATGGATGCTTTATTTTACACGCTGTTCGTATATCTCTTTTATCACTTACTCGTATCTAAGATAAAAGTTGTAACGGTGCTTTATCATTTAGTTGGAAGTATCTTTCTTCTGTTTTCGTGAATAAACGTTTGGCTAGCTTGAAAGATAGCGTTCACCTTGCGTTTTCTCTGAAGATCATACCGACTAGATTCGTTAGTCTCATTCTGTCTTATGCTTAAAATGTTAAAAAACAGCGTTTGTCTGACGAAGGCATCAATATTTTAACCTAGCATTCAACGTCATCTAGCTCAACGTGATTACTAGACTAAATAAATACACACAAAGCACTTATTCCTCTCTCAACATACATCATCTTCCTGCCCTTGTCCCATGTTATTTGGGGTCGGCGCAATGCGTCTTTTTCTCACCTGTTTCTTTCATAACATTCCTCACACAATCCATCCATCTGTTCTTTTGTTTTCCTCTCCCTCTCCATCCATCAACATTTATATTCATTTATTCATCTATCAACATTATTTCTATTATATCAAGCCATGGATATAGCTTGATTCACAAGAACGAACTTACATCACGGTACCCGTTCCACGCTTGCAGCTACAATCTGTCACGAAGTTAGTTCAAGGAAAATTCTGTGCAAATGTAAATCAAAGACGATGTCGCCTCCTTTACTAATTCAGTTAGGGGGCGCTTCGCATAATTATGAACAAAGTGGAGAAGACTGGATTATAAAGTACAAAGTCTGCGAAGTAACCACTTGTAATCTGCTGGATGGTATGAGAAAATTAACAAGTGTAGCGCCACTCTAAAAGTTTCTGTGCGAAATGGATTTTTGAGACTTTGGGAAGTATGCGTCGCAGCTCACGAGGCGTTAAGCGAGTTTTTGACAGTCGTGGTGTTCGGGTCTCTGTTTTGCTTGTAGTGGTCATTTATACTGCTTTCTCACTCTTTTTAACACACTGTGTTGAACTGTCGTCGCTTAAGATTTAACTGTATTTTGGTTTGATTTTAAAGCGAAAAGTTTTTTAATGTTTTGTCAATTTATGCAATTATAAAGTGCTCTATTACACAAAACTGGCACTGAACTATTAACGCTCTCATAAATTTCTGAAAACCACAGTTAATTGGTACTTTTCTTAAAACATCTTCTGTTAAAGCCACATTAACCAATTATTCTAAGCGCCAATCTCTTATCAAACTCACTTAGTCAAAGTACCCTAACCGTGTGAAGTTCACATCATATAAAAGTTAATTAATAGCATGTAATTAAATAACGAAGAAATATTACGCGTTTGATGTACTATACACCAATTATAACTTGATACGCGGCGAAAATCAGAACTAAACTGTATAATGAGTTTGACGTAACTTTCACTTTTCAAAATTACGTTAACTAGCGCCACCCTGAAGTTTCAAGTTATATTGGGCACCTTGTAAAAGCTTGAGCATTTAATTAGAATCATATATCACAGAACAGTTGCAATATGAAAAGGTTTCTGGTAATTCCAAGATGATATTCGTTCGTCTACTGTGTTTTGGTGAAGTAACTTCTTATGTTTATTTTAAGTAGATGTGAGAAGGGGAACACCAGGAATAAAATGTTTAAGTCACATGTAAAATTGGCACAATGTGGGTCCTAGAAAAACTCCGGCGGCATCTTAGCCGGCGCAGGCGAGGATGGCGGGACGAGATTGACATCTACTGGCAGAATTGATCTACACTCGCCTAAAATAGACAGAATTGCAAAGAAGAATGCCTTTGGTGTTTATTACAACACTAAATAAGCAAAAAATTAATAACTAAATATGTATAAGGGGTCGTGCTAACTGCCATCACTAGGCAAGGAGTGGAAGGAAGCCTCCAGGCTGCTTCAGCTGCTGATATTTTAATAGAAAAAAGGCAATTGCCCAACCCGAGGGTCGAACCCAGGTCCACAACATGAGAAGTTGCACTTGCGACTTCTAATTGAACGAGGCGGTCGAGCAACGACGTAAATAGGTAGTAGGTACACTTGTACTTACTTAGAGGTAAGCGATACTATGAAACGATGCTTTCACGCTAACAGGCACGTGACGAGGAGATATTGTGAAATTCTGTAGTGTAAAGTATGGAATTTTGCTTACAGTACACGGAAGACGAATTTAACGTGTATTTTATTTGACATAATAGTTGAGTGGAGTGCAACATGATAAGGTGCTCAAATATGTCAAGTTCGGAAGGAGGTATTGTTTAACTGCCGTTTAGAGCAATTTCACTGAATGTAGGTGCGCGACCTTACAAGGAATTTATATTATGCTAGCTTTTGCCCGCTGCTGCGCCCGCGTGGAATTCAGAATTTATTTAAAAAAAAATGTGTTTTTGACTGCCTCGTTGGTCGTAATTGCGACTGCTGAACGTGAGGTCCTGGGTTCGAATCCCGGGTCGGGCAAATTGTTATTAGGTTTTTCCATCAGGAATTTCTCAGTCAGGAGTCTGAATTCGTGCAAAATTGTAGGCTCACGCCTTATTACAGTCGACTTAAAAATAACTGTCAAAATGTGGTAGTAGGCTCAACTCTGCCTAACAGTCGGGATTACAGGTTTGATGTTATGTTATGTTTTAGTATGGAAGAATGGATTTACACAAAGTCGGTTACCATCATCCGTTTTCTACTGCACGTGGATAAAACGCACTATAGCATATGAACTAATCATGCCTGTAGTTGGAGCCGCATCAAAATCACCGTTGAAGATGGGGACAGCTTAGCGTTTAGTGTCGGAAACCCCAAAAATCCTTTTCAAAATGTTAGACGGCAGAAAAAACTCTTAAAGATAAATCAGACATGACCGCTAATAAAGTCTAGAGGTCACGATCCCACCAAACGTCTAACAAGTTACAGGCTGTCCACAAAGAAGGCGGGAACACAGCAGTCTGCGCTGAATTGCTTCCTTCCTTTACGGAGTGCTCCAACGTGACTACAGACACCCCGTTTAGATGTGACTCGGCCTTAATAGGATGCTTTGTATGCCACTTGAAAGGCATTCAGGACATAACACTGGTTTATAAAACGTTTATTTCTGTATAAATATTCACGTTTATTAGTATACGGTTTTGAGGATTGCTTATTTAGGCGAGAACTGCGTGTTATATGTCGAGAATTGAGCGTGATGGATGTGTATACAATTCGGTAGGTTCAATGCACAATAATTATGTAATTATTTGCTTATGCCCGCGTTTTCGCCCGCATGGTGTTCGGTAATTTATGTCTATATCAGTTTGCGCTGTGAAGTTGGCACGTGCGCACACGAACCATTGTTTTTTGTGAAGTGCAGAGTGACAAATAAGTGACGATGGTGAAGCTGTACGAAATGGAGACAAGAGAAACAATAGTGAAGATGACTTTATTACTGTAATTAGAAGTAAACATTAGAAGTAACTCGTTGGACAAAAGCAATAATAAAGGAGATAGTGGCACATCCGAAATAGCAGCTAATACTTTGACGAAAGACCTATTTAATAATAGTATGGGTTTCAAATTGTTATGTTCGTAACTACATAAAATGACAATCAATGCATTAGGAGAAAAACCCTTTTAAGGGCCTATGGTAGCTCAGATGGCTTAGCATGATCCTCCGTTATGCCGAAAATACTGCAGCATTAATTTTGAAATAAATATACGGTAAAGTTGAGGATTAATGCTAGGTCCTATGTTTGACGAAAACACGATTCCATAAAATTTTCTCGATACAAAAAAATTCCAAAGTTACCTCCAAACCGAACGATAAACCGCTGGTATTCAAAAAATACTTAAAATTAGATCATGAAACTTGGCATACTAACTGAACTACCTATAAAGCAGGTCTCATGTTTTTTTTATTTTTTTTAAATTCCTGTTATTTTCACCTTAAAAAGAAAATACCTAAACTATCGGCGTCTTGAAGTTGGTTCTCTGCCGCCCGCCACCCGCGCTCAGTCTCGCTTCGGCTTTCGAACGGGAGAGCTGTGTCGCTTGCGCTCAGAACACACATTACGCAACAAGACGACGTAAAATTAAAATTTATGTACTTAGGTTTATAGTGTGGCGCAATGGGAAATAACGGTTGGCGTAAAGAAGCAGGCAAACATATGATAAACTTAATGAAATAAGTATCTATTTACCTATCTACTATTTATATACAAACATATAGGTAGACAGCATACGACACGTTTGGTGCAGTGGCTAAGCGATTGGCTGCTGCGCTACGAGTCGCAGGTGTTTCTGCATGTGAAGATTTGTGTTTGTAAGTTTCAATCACAAATGCATCGTCCACGATTCAGGAGAAATCCAGTGTGGGGCAACTTTTATAAAAAAGAAAAAGATAAAAATTACCTATATAGTTTTGTTTTTGTTTTGACAATATATGTATATTACAACAAAATATAGGTATCTACAGTAAGTACTTAGTAATTGTTTTTATAATGTTGTCCCACTCCAGGATTTCTCCTGAATCGGAGACGGTGCGATTACAAACACAAATCTTCACAACTATCGTTAGGCTATAAAAATATTTCTTCCGTGCGGGAATCGAACCCGCGACCCGCAGTGCAGCAGCCAAGCGCTTAGAAATACCTAATAAAAAATATAGGTATGTTCGGTAAGTACCTACCTATCTAACTACAAGAAACAAAACTGTAACTTACTTATCCGACTGTAGTGCTACCTACCACATACATAAAATGTATGAACTTACTGACATACCTTGGTAGTTTAGCTAAATAATTATAATGTATCTTTCTAGAAGACGTCGATTACACAGTACTGAAAACGATATGATGTTCCGGTAAATTCGTCAGTATCTTCTACCTACCTAAAAAAGTAACTGATCTGTTATTCGTACCCACGGCTACATAATTATCAAACTATACATTTCCAGTATAAGCTGATCTCACATTGTATAGGCATTCCGTACAATGAGAGGTCAGCTTATACTGGAAAAGTATAGCTTCATATGTAGTAGCACACATCCGCATTTCTTAAAACAGAACGTACTACACGATCAATTATAAACCTTATCCCATCAATCACAGCGGGTATATACCATGCACCGTACAACTTACCCACACAAACACATCGGTTGCTATCGTTGTGCTGTGCAAAAGCAATTTATTTTACATATACGCTAGTGATTGACTAAATCGGAAAGTTATCGAATCTTACATTTATTATTGTACAAAAAAAAATGGCGTCCTCAAAATAAAATAAATAATAAACTGCATGTCCAGAAAATATTATAATAAAAATAAACAATATGTAGCTAAAAAAAATATTATTAAGTAAATTAACACAATCAAAAATCCGGTTACGTTGGTTTAAGCTGTCATAGTGTATTGAAATTGAAACAGTAGGTATTGTTGAACCCTGCTATGGTGTTTACTCACTGACCTGTAAAGTGGAAGTATTTGTGCAGCACTTGCCGCTTTGATATTACTGGGGTGGCACTTTTTGTCAAATAGTGTACTCCTAAATTCATATATTTTTCCATGACAGATTTGATAAGAAATAATTTATGTCATTATTCAATGGGAACTGCTCAAATTGGTAAAACGTAATTACGTAAACGTAATTGTATCAAAGAGATCTAATCCTATCGATCGATCGATAGCCTACGTAAGTCGATCTGCACAAGCACATCACTAACTTGCTTCAAGACGCCACGGCCGCGATGCATCCACTTAATAAAGTATCGTTTTGTGATGTTTACATTGCTTGTCCAGTCACTTAGCGGCAAACTTAGGTAGTGGTTAAGGGGCAATGTATTTGTTGCAAAAATAGTACAGTCGCTGTGATATTTGAAAACAAAAATAACATAGTAAGAGCAAGAAATATTTTACGATTTGTTGTTTTTCATGATTTTAAAGACAAATAAAGTAAAATACTTGTACTAACACATGGTAAGTGATTCCATTTTGACGTTAGTAGGTACATTGAAACTAAATTTGCGATGTACAATTTTATGTTCATATAATGAGAAGTTAATATTAAATTATGATTGATAATTTTATTAAGTACTTAGTACTCGTCCGATAATAGTGTAGTTTACTCTAACAAAATCGCTTCGACTTCGTGTGCCCGCGCCGCTGTGTTTGTGTGCGATCGCGCCGAATGCCGATCGCGATAAAAGAGTGAGGTGGCGCGGGGAAGTGGGGGCCAAATTAGAATTTGAGCTGAGCTTCTATAGACTCTTAATAGTTGCCCCGTATTTACATGTTAGTGCTTGTATATAGTGTCTTATTATTCTGGAATACTAGCTGTGGAGGAGCTCGTGGCTAAATAATAACAGCCGCTCGGATCGATCGTCAGGTTCAGCCGCGCTTGCCTGGGTTGGTCCGTGGATGGGTGACCACCCATTACATACCGAGTTTCCTCAGTGCCTCGGAAAACACGTTAAGCCGTTGGTCCCGACTCTCATTTGTAAATCTTTGCTAGTCGTTACAGGTAGTCAGTGACCCGAAAGTTTGACAACTAATCTTACCTAGGGATATCGTATTACCTACCCAGTACGAACTGGGTTGTGGAGGTCAGATAGGCAGTCGCTCCATGTAAAATACTGGTATTCAGCTACATCAGGTTTGACTGGAAGCCGACCCCAACATATAATCGCGCTATTAAAGTTATCCGCGACTTAAGACTGAAATAGAAAAACCCTACAACAACTGTCGGCCAGTAGCGTCCGATCCTTCCTTTTCTATGGGGGGGGGGGATGAAGAACTTTACACCCTAATCTTCATACTCATATAATACTGTATTTAGCAATACTACAATGAAATATACATTCAAACTGGGTCCAATTAAACCTTAACATATCGTCTTAATTGAACCTAAGACTAATAAAGCCAATAATGATTCAATGAATCGAGGACTCAACAATGTACAAATACTAAAATTGATGTACCTACAGTGAGCCGTACGTAAGTGGTAACACAACCAGTGTAAGCTGGCCTTTTATTCTTGTAAAAATCTACGTCACGCCAGCTCATGTTCAAAGTGATGGCCTCCCGTAGTTTCCTGATGATGATAATGTGACTGTCTGTCACGTTCTCTTATTTATTAAGCAAATATCCATATTTATTTCAACATCATCACACCTTATCGGGACACTTACAAACACATTTGGCTTGACGGCCTGACAAGTTACCGTAATTATTAACAAAACGTTCCGTCCCTTCTTAGAATTGTAGAATAATATTCTTTTGAAACGATATAGATATTCGGCTTTTATGAGCATTCCACAATGCCGGCGCTTCATCTGGCTGCAGCATGTTGGGTTTACCTAAGCGAAACTTAAAACACGCACAAAAACTACAATAAAAAAAGGGACACTGCGAAAGTGTAGGAGGACGCTTGGCTCGTGGTATTTTTGAGAAGGTTTGGGAAGAAAGGAAAGGGAGAGACTCGAGGCAGTCGGTCTTACACCGCTATAGGGTCCGGACGAAATAAGATAATGAAGTTAAGTTAGGTGACTCGGCAGATAGCGATGCCTATGTCCAAGTGGGTTATCGCAATAGTGCGATAGTGATTGAATAAGTTAAATATAGTTGGATTAAAAGCCTTGTTTAGACAAATCTAGTATGTGTGTGTGTGTGTTTGTTGGTGAGCGGCTGGGTGAGTCCTTTATTACAATAATTATCCTAGGCTGATGGTTTTATCAAAGTTCTTAAAACTAAACAGACAGAAACGTGTTGCTGGGGAGTTTGTTGCGCCACTTCTTCTCCCCAGCTCCAACACTAGGAAGTGGTGAAGGGTGGGCGCTTTTGGGGCTGTCTATAGGGTTTCAATAGAGTTGATCTCCAACTCTATTGAAAAATGATTCTTGAGTTCTGATTATCAACTCTAATATCTGGTAATTCCTGAATTATGTATTCATTAGCTCTAACTAACAATCCAGCCATTGCTTTTGAGTTTTGATTCTCAACCTTATTATGACCAACCATATAGCGATTCTAGAATAATCTATGCTGTATCTTATACAAATGATTCGGTCAGGCTGACATGAACACATGTCTTGCATATTATACGATAGTTGTACGAAAAGTGCACTTTCCATGGGGAGGGATTGGAATGGTTTGATACCACATCTATTTTATAACCAGTCTAAGGACTGTTAGGGACCATGTCTATTGATTAGCATGATGATTGACTTTCTGCCGCTGAAAAGCCGCCTTGTCACGTACACCAGTTCGAAAGAGCTGCTAGGGACAGTGTTCACTAGGAGCATGATGTCGACGCATTGCCGCTGAAAAGCCGCTTACGTCACTTATGGAAGTGTAGCTTTGAGTGCTCCAGGTGTGGATGCAAGGTATCGTGTGAGTCACGATTGGCCTATTACCTATTACGTTAGCGTAAGGGTTACTTACGAGAACTATATTGGTTGCAATATAAATATAATTGGCTTCCCCAGTTTTGTTTTACACTTTTGAAACCACTTTCAATATATTTCAATAACTATGAATTCCCTAGTCTGATTTACTATATCTTTCAATCCTTTCCTCGTTCTTATGATGACACGAGGCATTGGACTTCTACATGTTAAGGGATTCATTTCTTATACCGGTGGAGAGACATCCAGTTTGGGACGAACCTCACAGGGGCGCGCGGATGGCGGGGCGTGTCCCTTTCCCCATTGGGGAAACCGACTTTCATACTAATATTACCATGAATTGGGATAAACGAAAATTTTATCAGCCTAGGGTAATTAAGGAACAGTCACAATAAATTTACTGAAGAGCTTAGTCCTGCAAGATTGACAGCCCGTCGATATATTCGCGGAGGTTTACAATGTATTTTTATTTTTCGAAAACTAGTGATGATGACAAAGGAATAAATATAAATTATAGGTCGAATTGATTACCCCTTTTATTTGAAGTTGGTTAATAGGCAGGTAGAGCAGCTTTAGCATCGTCTCAAATAATATTGAAGTACGACTAGGTGTCAAAGGGGGAGGTCCCCGCACAAACGATTTGTTTTAGTTTTTGCTGTGAATTTCTGAGTTTTTCTGTCAATGACTTTGGGTATCGTGTTTGACATAATGGGCATTATGTATTTGAAAAGCAAATGTGAATGGCTTTTGAAATCCAATTTTTGAACACACCATTCATGCCTTCACCGTTAGGATAATTTGGGGACATGAGTGAAGAGTTTCCTTTTGTTACGACAAATTCAATGAGAAATTGTTGTAAGGAAAGAAAACTTTTTATAATTTAATAAAGCAAGACTGCCACATAAGCAAAAAGGACGCATCTGCGGAAACAAATGTTAAGCTTTATTTAAAGGCTTATTTTTCCCCATTCCCTTTCTTCAGATGCGCCCCTTTTACTTGTGCATGAATAATTAGGTGCTGACATGAAAACCACCAATTTGAAGTTAATAATAATTACATATTTACAAACAATAACTTATTTTTCCGCACCTACCCAAGAAGTCACTCAAATAACAGTCCAAAATTGAGAATACACTTCGAAATCCCAAGTCAAAAATAAAACCGTAGCAAAACTGCTAACTTATTCAAGACATTCTAAAAATAAACGTCTCAAATATTCAACAAATGAAGAAGAAGCAACACTTGCTGGTAATGCGGCACTCATTCAAACTGAGCACCACTAAATCAAATTAAATTCACAATAAAGAGCAGCGCGCCATTTCTAACAGCTTCAAATAATGTTATCCAACTGAAATCTTCATAATTTTGTCTTAAAACACGATAGAACTGCTTTCAAAGAACACCAGTTATATATTTCAAGCCAGTCCTATCTATTAATATTGATTGCTTACAATTATGGATAATATTATGTGTGATGACTGATCTAATCATGAGTGTTCTTTTAAACTTATTACACGCAATTGTAGTTCGAAGCTTGGATTACTACTTTATTACCTTACACCTCCATTGATTGCCTGCTTGGTCTAATATTTTTTTCCATCTGGACTGGATAATGTCGGTCTGAAAAGAAGTTATTTTTTGTTATCGTTTCTGTGTATACTTACATGAACTCACGCTTTTCCCTTGGGGGTTGGCAGAAATTACAGAACACCACCTGCTACGAACCTTACATGGAGTATGTGTGTTTTGCTTCGTCCATGTTCTTACATCTGAGTAGTGTAGTATCCGTTTCATTATTTTTGGGGATTAGTGCTGGTATTCTCATGTCAATGTTTAATTTTAAAGAAACAAGCTATTTCTCATTTCAATACTTTATTAACTTTATTAAAATATGAACTCCAAAAGAATATCGGACCAGTTAACACTATTCTAACAAAACTAAAAGAACAAACTGCTTCAAATCGAGAACTAAATTCAACATTCCTGGCAAACAAAAGTGTTCAAGACTAACCTAACATGTCCGATATTCGATATTCCCGACGGCTACCGATAGTATTTGTAATATTCATGAGAATTTCTCGTAATCGTCTGTTCGGAAAGCAATCATAAAATTCGATTTATTTTATACCAGTAGGAACTTGCTAAGTACTGTAATGGTATTATTTCTGTGCTGGAGTTAAAGGTAGAAATATAATTTAAAGAACAGTGGTGAAATCACGGTACTCGTTTACTACAACTACGTATAATCAATAATAATGTATGGGCTTTTACCGTTGTTCTTCATGTCTCTAAACATTGATTGCTTATCCATATGACTAGACTTTCGATATAGGAGTTAAGAGTCTATAGAAGCTCAGCTCAAATTCTAATTTGGCCCCCACTTCCCCGCGCCACCTCACTCTTTTATCGCGATCGGCGCGATCGCACACAGCTCGCGGTGACGCGCGCGGGCACACGAAGTCGAAGCGATTTTGTTATAGTAAACTACACTATTATCGGACGAGTACTAAGTACTTAATAAAATTATCAATCATAATTTAATATTAACTAGTCATTATATGAACATAAAATTGTACATCGCAAATTTAGTTTCAATGTACCTACTAACGTCAAAATGGAATCACTTACCATGTGTTAGTACAAGTATTTTACTATATTTGTCTTTAAAATCATGAAAAACAACAAATCGTAAAATATTTCTTGCTCTTACTATGTTATTTTTGTTTTCAAATATCACAACGACTGTACTATTTTTGCAACAAATACATTGCCCCTTAACCACTACCTAAGTTTGCCGCTAAGTGACTGGACAAGCAATGTAAACATCACAAAACGATACTTTATTAAGTGGATGCATCGCGGCCGTGGCGTCTTGAAGCAAGTTAGTGATGTGCTTGTGCAGATCGACTTACGTAGGCTATCGATCGATCGATAGGATTAGATCTCTTTGATAATATTACGTTTTACCAATTTGAGCAGTTCCCATTGAATAATGACATAAATTATTTCTTATCAAATCTGTCATGGAAAAATATATGAATTTAAGAGTACACTATTTGACAAAAAGTGCCACCCCAGTAATATCAAAGCGGCAAGTGCTGCACAAATACTTCCACTTTACAGGTCAGTGAGTAAACACCATAGCAGGGTTCAACAATACCTACTGTTTCAATTTCAATACGCTATGACAGCTTAAACCAACGTAACCGGATTTTTGATTGTGTTAATTTACTTAATAATATTTTTTTAGCTACATATTGTTTATTTTTATTATAATATTTTCTGGACATGCAGTTTATTATTTATTTTATTTTGAGGACCCCAATTTTTTTTGTACAATAATAAATGTAAGATTCGATAACTTTCCGATTTAGTCAATCACTAGCGTATATGTAAAATAAATTGCTTTTGCACAGCACAACGATAGCAACCGATGTTTTTGTGTGGGTAAGTTGTACGGTGCATGGTATATACACGCTGTGATTGATGGGATAAGGTTTATAATTGATCGGGTAGTACGTTCTGTTTTGAGAAATGCGGATGTGTGCGTGACGGCGTACTTATTGCTTTTGCTGACCTCTCATTGTACGGAATGCCTATACAATGTGAGATCAGCTTATACTGGAAATGTATAGTTTGATAATTATGTAGCCGTGGGTACGAATAACAGATCAGTTACATTTTTAGGTAGGTAGAAGATACTGACGAATTTACCGGAACATCATCTTTATCACCATCGTTTTCAGTACTGTGTAATCGACGTCTTCTAGAAAGATACATTATAATTATTTAGCTAAATTACCAAGGTACGTCAGTAAGTTCATACATTTTATGTATGTGGTAGGTAGAACTACAGTCGGATAAGTAAGTTACAGTTTTGTTTCTTGTAGTTAGATAGGTAGGTACTTATCGAACATACCTATATTTTTTATTAGGTATTTCTAAGCGCTTGGCTGCTGCACTGCGAGTCGCGGGTTCGATTCCCGCACGGAAGAAATATTTTTATAGCCTAACGATAGTTGTGAAGATTTGTGTTTGTAATCGCACCGTCTCCGATTCAGGAGAAATCCTGGAGTGGGACAACATTATAAAAACAATTACTAAGTACTTACTGTAGATACCTATATTTTGTTGTAATATACATATATTGTCAAAACAAAAACAAAACTATATAGGTAATTTTTATCTTTTTCTTTTTTATAAAAGTTGCCCCACACTGGATTTCTCCTGAATCGTGGACGATGCATTTGTGATTGAAACTTACAAACACAAATCTTCACATGCAGAAACACCTGTGACTCGTAGCGCAGTAGCCAATCGCTTAGCCACTGCACCAAACGTGTCGTATGCTGTCTACCTATATGTTTGTATATAAATAGTAGATAGGTAAATAGATACTTATTTCATTAAGTTTATCATATGTTTGCCTGCTTCTTTACGCCAACCGTTATTTCCCATTGCGCCACACTATAAACCTAAGTACATAAATTTTAATTTTACGTCGTCTTGTTGCGTAATGTGTGTTCTGAGCGCAAGCGACACAGCTCTCCCGTTCGAAAGCCGAAGCGAGACTGAGCGCGGGTGGCGGGCGGCAGAGAACCAACTTCAAGACGCCGATAGTTTAGGTATTTTCTTTTTAAGGTGAAAATAACAGGAATTAAAAAAAAATTAAAAACATGAGACCTGCTTTATAGGTAGTTCAGTTAGTATGCCAAGTTTCATGATCTAATTTTAAGTATTTTTTGAATACCAGCGGTTTATCGTTCGGTTTGGAGGTAACTTTGGAATTTTTTTCTATCGAGAAAATTTTATGGAATCGTGTTTTCGTCAAACATAGGACCTAGCATTAATCCTCAACTTTACCGTATATTTATTTCAAAATTAATGCTGCAGTATTTTCGGCATAACGGAGGATCATGCTAAGCCATCTGAGCTACCATAGGCCCTTAATTATGATTACTATAATGCTCTATTTTTATAGTGAGATTACAACAATAGACATAGTGTGCAGTTTAAAAGAATATTCTTTATTTTGGTTAACAAATCGCAGCGCCATGAAGGCGAGTCGGGTGCACATTAAAATGCCGTTTTATATCGCTTGCAGCGGTGCAATTTGTCACCGAAGTGAAAACATACGTAGTTTATTACTTACACTTATGATCCGGTGTAAACTTTAGGAGAAAAGGGAATTTTACGATATCGTAACAACATGTAAATGTTTGATAATTTCGCTAAAATAGAGAATGTTGGTGTTTTAGATTTGGTTGGTCAAGTAAAGCCATTGAAAGGGATGTCTTTAACAATGTTCAATTAACATGTTTTTAAAGCTATTAATCCCAACTAACAACCTATTAACTGAGGAAAATGTAGTGAGAAAAATGTTGAGTATGAATGTAGATCAGAAAAGAATGGCTATTAGAGTAGAGGAAGACTAAAGAAACGATGGATGGACTGTGTGAAGGATGATATGGTTAGAAAGGAGGTAACTGCTATGATGACGAGTAATAGAGAAGTATGGAAGAAGAAGACATGCTGCGCCGACACCAAATAAATTGGAATTCGGGCAGGAGAATGATGAACAACCTATTAACTGATTTTCAATTCCATTCAATTCGTTCTTCCATATATAATCATCTCCGTTGTCACCCTTTAGTAACATAACATTTATTTAGTACTTTACAGTCACATAAATGTCGTAAAAATACAATTATTTTAGCAGTTTATGGTAAAACATAAGTAAAAATTAGTGGCGTTCCTAAGGGCTTACCATAAACCCCATAAGGCGAGCACACAGTTCAGAAACCCAAACATCATGAAGAGTAGTAAGTTATAAAGGCAAGCCAAGCTTTTAGACTTGTATGAAAGTACTGCCACTATTTGCAAAGTTACATAGGACATTTTAGAAATAAACACCTCCCGGTTAAGTAAGCCTCTCTGAACATTGCCTACACATAATCGTTTTCCGTCTGACCTGTTTTTCTTTTAGACGATAAATAAATTGGATTATTGTGTACGTGACCTTTTTCCGAACGAATCAATGGAGTATTAGAACCAATCCGTTATCTCGGTAATCAGAAACACCATACTAATATTTGTATAGGCATTAGACGATGTACAATTACTTCAGCAATTTCTTTGAAAGATAGTTTCTCGTAGGTAACTCGATAGGTAAGGGATACCTGCAGAAATGTTTATTTATTTATTTAATTATGGCACTCCAACGACTTATTCACTAATACATTTTTGGGATACTGTAACAATTAAACTTAAAATCTAGACTGAATTATATTTATTTTATGGAAGGACGACGCGCGAGTTCGCGAGAAGTTGGAAAGAGTGGAGAAATAATATTCAAACACAAAAAAAAACCAAAGTAGCTGCCCCAAAGTAAATCAAATAGAGCCCCAAGACCCCCATTTTTTAAACTTACACTGTCACTTACGGGATATCTACCGTGATTATTAATTATTGTGAGCTCTCGATATTTCGACGCTGTTGCAAGCGCCATGATCGCGGGATGACCGGAGAAGCAGTGTAAGTTTTTTTATAAACCGTGAAAGCTTGAAACAGTATTTAATTTCTTGTCATCAGGAGCTCTGACAACAGCTTAGCATACCCATTTACTACACAGTACGAACTTCCCAGTTGAATGTTGAATCAACTCTTGACTCTATGGTCTCTCTGACCCACCGAACCGAGATCCTGTAGGCAAATGAGTTTTGAACCTGAACTGAATAACTGATTATTGTTTCTCCTACAAGCGCGACTGCTGAACATGAAGTCCTGGGTTCGATTCCTAGGTCGGGCAAAGTGCTATTGGGTTTTTCCATCAGGAAATTCCCAGTAGCGGCCACAGAGTTTGGATTTGTGCCAGGTTGGTGGCAATAAGCTCGCCCCCTATTACATGGGACTGAAAAAATAACTGGCGAAATGTGGGTGTGCTATTAGGTACACCTCTGCCTAACCCTTCAGGGATTACAGGCGTGATGTTATGTTTGTCCCATTCAATAGTACTAACTCTCTTCGCTGCCTCTGCAGCTCAAATAGTTTAGGCCGTTGTACCATCTACCTACAGTAAAATCCTTCGAGATTCACAATATTGTCCTCTAAAAGCAAAAAATACAAAACCATCCCATAAATCAAAATCCCATTGAGGAAACCCTATTATAGTGGCTACCGTACCTTATGGTTGAATTTTTGAATACCTTTGGGTACACCGTTACGAGGTTTGGTCAAATTCTTTAATGGAACCTTTGTAATCCGATCAGTATACTTGATCCCAACCTAAGGACCATTGACCCAAATTTGAATATAGTTTGAAACTAAGCTCTTGAAAAGCTCAACAGAAAACCATTAAATACTAATTGCTCATTATTATGCATCATAGCGCATATTCCACGAACTAAAACCAGTTTTTGTAATTTGCAATATGACAGACGTGCATCCCACCTGTATTTAACAAACTAGCTGACCGTCGCAACTTCGTCTGCGTAACATTTTTGATTAATGCTCCGCTCCTATTGGTCGCAGCGTGATGTTTTATAGCCTATAGCCTTCCTCGATAAATGGGCTATCCAACACTAAAATAATTTTTCATTTCAAACCAGCAGTTTCTGAGATAAGCGCGTTCAAACAAACAAATTCTTCAGCTTTATAATATTAGTAGATTAAACAAAGAACTCCATTTATACACTAAAACATAATATGAATGCAAGAAACTTATAACTAAATGGATTGAACTATTCACATATGAGGACACCGAGGGTCTCTTGCAGCACGCATCGTAATACTGCCATCCACACGAATAGCCACTCACAAAAACACATACACTCCACACTCACTCACACATATACATCACACATACATCTCATTCGACTATCTCATTTAACACAAAACACGCACGCCACTACAATTGTTTTATAAAAAAGTATAATATAAGATTTTTATTAGCTGCCTAAGTTGTTAATTTTTTTAAATTCTTAATTTTGTGAATTCCTTTTTTTTCTCTTTGTAAAATTACTTTGAATTGTTTTCTTAAGATTATAAGATTCAAAATTGTAGCTACACCACGTAACTTTAAGCTTCGGAAGAGCGAAGTGTCCTGACACAGGCAATTTTTGTCTAAAAGGTCACTTCAGCCACTAGTATTAAAATAATTTTAAGAAATCCTAATAGTCTTATAAGACATTCACATTAAAGAGATACTTTGAAGTAAATAACGAAAGTGAAAAGCAATTTTGATCCTGAAATAATTTCTTCCATTGCATTTCAGCAAAAACCAAGACACTTATTTATGAGAGTAAGAACTTTTGCTATGGTCAATACTAGGAAATGCAGCATAAATCGAAGCTTTCATTATTAAAGCGAGAAAGTTAAGTACAGTCCACCTCATAATTACTTTACCACTTTCGTATATCCCACTAAATTAATACTCTGTTTTAAGCTTTCACGGTTTATTTATACTTACACTATCACTATCACTTTGTACAGAGTTCCAGTAGTGCGCGTAGCAAAAGACAAAGAAAGAGGGTAGACAGATTTGTCTGCGCCTAACAAGTTCTTACCATCCACCCGCATTCTCCAGTCATCTCGTGATCATGGCGCTTGCAACAGCGTCGAAATATCGGGAGCTCAATATAAACATTAATCGCGGAAGATATCCCATAACTGATAGTGTAAGTTAAATGAAAAGAAATGTTTAGAAATGTTTATAATATTAACACAGACATCACTTTATTTATTGGAAATAGTTCAAAAATTAAAAAAGAAGACATCACAGACAGTGTAACTGAATTGTTAAAGTTGAATTGTCGTAAAATAATATTGTGTGCTTTCCCATACTTAGAAAAATTGTCAAGCAAGAAAAACAATTATATTCACATGCTGAATGAGCATGTTCATTTCTTAGTAGGTCACTATAGTGACAAACTTATATATCTTGATATCAACAGTTTTATTGGTAATCTTAAGTCGACACGGGGTAATGTGTATCTACCTATTAGTTGTAGACACAAAATAGCTCGGCTATTAGTTTTTAATATTCACTCAGACATAAATAGTATGTCTATGTTTAGTTCTATTATTAACACTGCGACTATTAGTAAGACTACTAATATTGATTTTTACAATTATTTTACGAACGAGGATCCATGTGTAACTAAAGAAGATTCTCAAGTAGGGTCCACTAGTACTAGGGTCTCATTGTCTTGTAATGGCATAGGAGTCTTGGGGCTCACTCCGGATGCTCATTTAAACTAGTTAGTAAGACAACAGAAGATACCAGTAACAGTAATGTTACTATAACCAACAACACACAGGTACCTTCTTGCTCCCAAAAAGCTGGATGTAAAAAAGGGGCTAAGCAGAATTCCATGCAATTATTTCACCAGAATATTCAAGGCTTCGCTTCAAAGCAATTAGAAATTGAATTGTTTTTAGAAAAAACAAAGTTTGAAATAGTTTGTTTCACTGAACATTGGTTAAAAGACTTTGAAATGCTTATTAATTACGAAAATTACAGTGTGGGCAGTTGCTGTAACCGGAAAATTAAGATGCGTGGGGGTTCAATAATCTTAGTTAAAAATTGTATTGAATTTAAGTCTCGTAATGATATTGTTGATCTATCGGTTGAGCATAATATTGAACTGTCTTGTGTTGAGCTAGATAAGCATATAATAGTGTGCGTTTACAGACCCCCAAATTATCAGAACTACTCTTTATTTGAGTCAGTAATGGAGGATGCTTTAGCAAAACTTGCTACTAGTAATAAATCACTCGTTATCTGTGGTGACTTTAATGTTAATATTTTAGAGAAAAATTCAAATAGCAGTAGATTATTACATCTTTTTAAATCATTTAATTTGTTAAACGTGTTCTCGGAACCAACCCGAATTACTAAAAATACTGCTACATGTATTGATAATGTTTTTTGTTGTTGCGACTACTTAGATAAATCCATTGTAAATTACCTTCCTTCTGATCACAGTGGTCAAACCGTTGTTTTCGAGTCCTACACACCATTACAAAAAATCCAGATAAAGTCTAGACAAATAACACCCAGTAATTTGAATAATTTTAATAATAACTTAATTAGTAATTTAGGCATTCCGGGATATATTATTGAAAATGTAAATCAATTTTATGAGGAATTCTTTTCGGTAGTTTACACGGAGTTTAATAATACAATAAAAATGAAAACTAAATCTATTTACCCAAAGTTTTTGTTCAGTGACTGGGCAACTAAGGGTATTAGGAAAAGTAGGGAGCGATTGTTTGAGCTGTATGGCCTCAAGCCTTACATTAATTCAGAAACTTTTAATAAATATGTTGCAACATACTCAAAATATTTTAAAAACACTTGCAAGGTTGCTAAAGCCTTATTCATTAGCAACAAGATTAAATCCGCAGATAATAAAATAAAGACGGTTTGGAAAATTATCAATAGTGAAACTAATAGAAATAAAAAATACAATAATGATATCACATTAGAAACCTCACGTGGTGTTCTAAGCTCTAAAAATGAAGTTGCTCAAGAATTTGTAGATTTCTTTACCAGTATCCCACTTAAAACTACTGAAACCTTAAATTCCTCACCCTTGCTTTCTATTGATTTATTAAGAGCAAATGTTTCAGCCTGTCCGGTTGAGTTTCAATTTAAACATATAAACCCCATAACTGTCATTAAAGCCTTTAAGGAAATCAAAATCAAATTAACAGAAGATCTATGGGGAATGTCTATTAAAGTTTGTCAAGCTATTATTGAGACTATAGCACCGTACTTGGCTTTAATATTTAATTTGTGTGTGGACCAAGGCGTCTTCCCGGACCTTATGAAATACAGCAAGGTAATACCACTTTTCAAATCCGGGGACAGTAAAGATACGAATAATTATAGACCCGTATCCGTATTGCCGGTTTTCAGCAAGGTGTTTGAAAAGGTAATGCTTAATCAGATGCTTAACCACTTTAATACCAATAAGATCTTACATGAGAAACAGTATGGTTTCACCAAAGGACGTTGTACGACTGACGCCGGTGTCACATTATTAAAACACATATTCACTGCGTGGGAAGAGGCACAAGATGCCATAGGAATCTTCTGTGACCTCTCGAAAGCATTTGATTGCGTAAGCCACGAAACCCTACTCTTTAAACTTGAGCATTACGGTTTGGGGAAACTTGCGCTCAGTTTAGTGAAATCGTATTTGAACGATAGACATCAGCAAGTACAAATAAATGGTGTCAATTCAATGGGTTTAAAAGTAAGGATGGGTGTACCACAAGGCTCTATATTGGGTCCTTTCCTCTTTCTAGTCTATATTAATGATCTACCCCATTTATTTAAAAACCAACCTCAAATGGTGTTGTTTGCCGACGATACTTCTTTGATATTTAAGATAAACAGACGTGCCACAATTCTTGACGACGTAAATAGCGCCCTACTGCAAGTCCATAATTGGTTTACCGCGAATAATTTAGTATTAAATGGGAAAAAAACAAAGTGCATAAGATTTGCCCTACCAAATGTCAAAACTAGTGATTGTGACATAGTATTGAATCAAGAGAAACTAGAATTCGTCGATGAAACTGTTTTCTTAGGGATCACGCTCGACTCAAGGCTACAATGGGGTCCTCATTTAACATCTCTTGCAGGACGGCTGAGTTCAGCAGCATATGCTGTTAGGAAAATCCGTCAATTTACTGATGTAGATACCGCGAGGCTAGTCTATTTTAGTTATTTTCATAGTATTATGTCTTACGGTATTTTACTATGGGGACGGGCTGCAGACATCGAGTCTATATTTATTCTGCAGAAAAGAGCCATCAGAGCCATATATAATCTATGTAGGCGCGATTCTCTAAGAGAACTGTTTAAGGAAATTAACATCATGACAGTACCTTGCCAATACATCTATGAAAACATCATGTACGTTAGGAAAAATCTGCATTTATTTAGTAAAAGAGGCGACAGACACCACTATAATACTAGAACCAGGGACCATCTAGTTCAGCCAGGTTTCAGGCTAGCTAAAGTAGACTCATCTTTCATGGGGTACTGTTTAAAATGTTACAATAAAATTCCTCCCGGCATTCTACAACTGAATGAGACGAAATTTAAATCTTGTATAAAACGCACACTATGTAGGCAAGCATACTATAAGTTGGGAGATTACATTGATGATAAAAATGCTTGGCTCAATGCTGGTCCTGCTCCACAACCATAGGGGCAAACTAATTGATTACTTTGTGAAGTTATTGTGGAAGCTGCAGAAGATTGTAAACATATCTTTGCATTGTATAGATTCAGTCTCTTAGTATTATATAATTGCATAGCACATGTGTGAGTTCTATGTACGATAAAGCTACCATTTACATCTTTTACTGACTCGAATTTGCCCTGGCGGTTGAGAGAATGTCATGCTCACTAAAATGTCTCGCTGATGGTGGCGCGTGTGTCGGGTCGTTTAGTTCCCTCCAAAATGGTTGAGTTGAATGATGGCTGATCCATGCGTCATGTTCGTGAACGGGCGCTGTCAGTTGTGACTGGTCATCTCGCAGGTGCCATGGATTATTGTATTTTTGAATTGTTAATTTTATCTTTTTATTCTGGACGCTCTTACTCGCACGTCTTTCTACATCGTTCTCACATGTATGTTTAATCTCGACATGAATGATGTAACCGAGACTTTGTAACAACATAATGATTTAAAAGAGTGTCCATGGAGTTTCTTGCCCATTCTTCTCCATAGAGATCTACGCTTTCGAATGGGCAACTACAGTACTTTCACAAGTTATTATGCCCTGTGACTGGGACTGTAGCTTAGTTTATTTTTTTGTGTTTTGACATTCAAAAGTGCCTGTAATGGTCTAATTGAAATAAATGCTTTGAGTTTGAGTTTGAGTTTGAGTTTGAAATTAAAACTTCTGTAAAGTTTAAATGCTAGTCTGTCACATATTCAAATCAACCTTGTTTACTTAAGATGTGCTAGCTACGTTCAATCTTAGGGTGGTGTAACATTTCGAGGTCGACTGCACTTGAAACATTGTTTAAGGTTAGCTACTAAAACAGCAAAGTATCTGTGTATTGCATATTTTTATTCCTTGTTTTTATTAACTTTATTGATGTTGCAAGTATTTCAACTTAATATGAACTTTATTTTAAGTGTTTTTTAGTTTGATTTCAGAATGACACGTAAAAAAGTCAGTAATTTTTCGTTAATCGAAGCGCAAATTAAGCTTTCTATGTGGGTGTTAAAGTTATGTTTCCAAAAAACATATTTATTTGTTTAGGCACATGTGAACGCAACTATGTAAGTAGTACATAACACACTGCAAACATTACCACCCGCACGGATACATCACAGGCAGGCATTAAGGGACACATTAAGTCAAGGCTACCCCCATTAATTACCCCTACACACCCCGCTACGGATGTAACCGTGATGATATCTTCATCAAAGACTTCTGGTTCACATAAATTCAGGTTACATTATCTGAAGAATCCATATCTGTATTAAAATCCCACGTTTCAATGTAGCTGTTCTGGAAGGAATATTAGATTTTATTTTTCAAAGTTGTTTACTCGAATACCTTTTTTAATATTATTTTCCGAAACATGTAAAGGTCTCCAATTTGTCTCTAGGAAACGGAGGTAGTGGAAATTTTAATAAACACATTTTGAACCGAAAACGTCGCAATAAAAATACACGGAAGCTCTCATTGAGAGGAATTCAAATATTGCCCATTCCATTCTATTCTTAAAATTAAATTCTTTGTTTGGCAGGTAGCAAGGAAAAAATGCGAGTTATTTCTGAATCGCTTGCTGTGTGGGCCGCATGATGGTCCATGCGGCTCAGACCGCAAGCGGTTTCCTTTAGTCGATACAAAACAACTGCGGGGTGTGGATTAAGAAAAATTATTGATTTTGATAACCGTGACTGAAGGTTTATAAGGAAGGGGTGTTTTTTTAGAGGCGGAGAACTTTTAATTGAAATAAAACATTTTAAAAGAAAGATGTTTTTAATATTCACGAAGGCAAAGGCTGGTATTTTTATGCCATTTGTGTTTGAAAATCATTTCGGGGATGGGCGACCGCGGCTGGTTTATTCGATAAATTAATCGTTTGATATTAGGATGCACTAAGTAAAAGTAAGTTTATGAAAATGAGGGTTTTAGTAGGTTCCTAACCAATGTGACATTATCTACCTCTCCATAGCTATTTTAATATCTCGGTTCCCGTTTCTCGTCTGTTACTCTCAATGAAGATATTGCCCCGACCGTAATAATTTATTTGACGTTCAGGAGTGTCGTGATAGCGTCCAGAAATGAATTAATGATTTCAATTCATAAATTTTCTCGGAAGCACGTGAGCACGTGGATAGGTATAAGGAGCTAATTATGTATACGCGTAGCAAACTATCAAAAGTGATTTTCTGTTACTGTTTTGATTGTAATTTGATGTCGTTACATATATAGGCCTTTCTAGGTAGATCTGGGTTCGATTCCCAGGTCGGGAAAAAGGGTTTTTCCTTCAGAAATTTCTCAGTTACAGCCACGGATTCTGGATTTGTGCTCGGTTGATGGCAATAGGCTCGCATTTTAGTCCATGGGACTTAAACATAACAGGCGAAATTTGGCTTTACTAATAAGGTACACCTATGTTTTGTTTTGAAACCGGTATTACATGAAAAACGCTTTAGCATTTTGCTATGTGTATACATAATAGTGCTCATGACTACTCTTACAAACCCGGTTATGAGGCATTAAATAAATTTTCTATGTTATTTCATACTGGTATTACAAACTGTATAGTGTTTAGCCCCATATTGTTTGTTTTCAATCCATTTTAATTCCCAGAACGGCTTCAGGTCTCGTCGAAAATATGTTATTGTGATTTTAGTAAACCTGCCTGGATTTATGGTTTAAAAATTTTCAAAAAAATATGTTTTTGTTAGGCTAGAATTGGGATCTACTTATCTAGCTCTGATTTCTCGGAAACCTGGCACCCGTACTTACTACTTTATACCAGATGTAAACGGACCCTTCACGAAGCCTTCAACCAAATATTATGTAAATCAAACTAAGTAACCTAAAATTATTGATAGGAGATTACTTTTTTTTTTGGGGTGAAAAATCACGTTTTACGGTAAAACTCAATGTAAGGCACTCAAAACATTGTGCTGATGGATGCATTGAATAGTAAACGGGTTATAGAGGTATTTAAAGCAAAGTTTCAACCTTAAAAACTACTACATATACAAGGTGTAGTTTTGCAATCTCGTCAAAATTCAGGAGGTTGTCATAGAAGACGTAAATAATCAATATAAATTACGGTACCTGGTCAATAAACGCTGCTTTTTTTAGTTGTTTTAATTTGACACTATTTCAGAATTAAGCCCTTTTCAAATAATTAAATCACCCGTTTATCGAAGTCTGCGTTTTTTTGTATGTGTGAAAGCGCGGTTATAGGGTTAGTATTAGACGGGCCGCGTTTTAACACGGGTGGTGTACACTTATCGATTTCCAATATTAAGAAAAATTATAAAAAATACCTACCCATTTTATTATTGATTCGGGTCGAGAATCATTAGCATGGTTACCTCCTTGAATTTGACGAGTATGCAAAGCAACACAAAAAACTAGTGAAGGAATTGGAACTTTGACCTCCAATATCTCCGTACCAAGATGTTTCCCAGGTATGGTCCAGAATAAAAAAAATATCATCATCAATGTCGGGGAGGACAAGCTTCGTTAAGGATCTATTTGCACCCTTTATATTTTGTCTCTGTAGCTATTTCTCTAAAGTCTAAAGTGGACAGGCAGAGAAAATTATTAGCCTTATTTAGTCCATCTTTGTGCAGCATTTTAATAGAACTAGCAAATAAATAAAACTGTTCAGGTAACATAACATCCTTTACGTAACCTGAAATTTTAAAGGTAAGTTACTACCGCCTCTTCTAAAGAATGGCCTACTTACAAACACATATCCACAACATGAGTCTACTTTAGATCCATTAAAACTCTGACCTTACTTTAAAAAGGGATTTTAAAACGTTTTAATGGTACTTTGGACTTCAAAAGTAACTCAATTTTAGCTGTAAAAGGTCGGCACCATGTGTGATGATCGCATTAAAAACTGTGTGAAGCGATAACTGGAGCCGTTAAGAGTTGGCTCCTATTCGGAATAAATTGTGAATTATTCAGTGAGGTATTGTTAGGGTTGGCAATCATACTCTATGGAGAGTATTGTACTTTATTTCACGTAGGTGTACTCTATTATGTACAAAAAATCTCGAGTACGCTAAAATAATCTATTTCAGGGTTTTCTATTCTATTTCCTGGGGACGTTAGGGCGGAGAATTTAAGCTTTACCTAACGTAAATTCATACGTAGCTACTGGTACTACAAGATACAGATTCCAATATTCAGAGATCGAGGCATCTAAGGCATCATCATTCCCTTCGCGGCATTGAAGAGCTCGCTAGAGGATGTCGCGGCGGGATGCGATGGCATGCAAAGGGAGGTAACGGCTCTTTGCAACGGCATGCTTAGGGACACGAAGGTAAACTGTGGGACGCCTAGACATGCGACGGTATGAATCATAAATCATATTTATTTCTGCAAATTGCTGTTAAAAAACACTTTTTCACGTCACATCATGTTATGTTTTAAAACTAGATGTGGCCGGTGTTTCGTATCTGACGACTCTCAGAAGAAACAGCCGAAACAAACTCGGAGGTCACTGTTTGTTTTAAAGTCTAGACATTGGTGAAATCATATGAGGACCATGCAGAGTCTGAGGTGGTCATGCGTTTGAGTCCGCTAATATACCATCGCGGGGCCTGAGGCAAATGGGGGCAAGCTGCGTGCCCTGCCTTGCCTTTTCTGGTGTGTGCTGGCCCGCGGTATGTCGCGGGATATCTCGGTAGCTGCATGGCATGCCATGGTGTCTAATAAGCCGCTGACATCATCAGTGGTGGCCGGTGGCAAAATCCCCTGCTCTGCCGTCCCTTCGTATGCACTGGCCTTTACAAGTAGAGGCATCTCCGTGATTTAAATTGACAAAAACTGAGCTTCTCATTTTAATCTCAGTAATAGAATTATAAAAGTTAAATACTCATTTTGATCAATCTGTACTCTTTATATACCCTTTCTTCAAATCAGAAATACATTGTTTCTTTAAAAAGAAACTTGTCAACCCTGGGTACTACTGACTTCGAGAGTTGTTCTTTGAGTGAAGCGGACCGTGGTAGAACTCTTAGAAAGGCGCTCCCTCACAGGGAGCATTCGCCCGTAATGTTACAAGTTTCGATTTTGTACAGAAACAAGTGATTGTTACAAGTTGTAGCGTTGCAGTGAGCAACCTGTAATGGTACGATTTGTAACGCTCATCTTGGGTACACCTTGGAATGTTACATTGCAGGCAAATGCTCCGGTGAAGAAGCGCCTTTACGAATAATAATTTGTACCTAAGGACCACATTTGATTTACATTAAAACTGGTTACTGTGCTTATGAAGACGCGTCTGTTTTCTTATGTAAAATCCTGTTTTGACATTTTTGCGTTGTAGGTACATTTTACTTGAGCAAGCAGTCGTCGCACAGTTTCCTGACGATATTCAAAGAATGCCCTAGGCTCGAGCTTTTTGTCATTAAAAATCGCTTAGAAGACAATGACATAGGTTCCTGCAATCTAAATGTTTTCTTATCGTACTTATCCATTTGCATTTTGAGACAGTCTGGTTGCGGAAGATGGGGTGTTGTAGTGAAGCTTGAGTGTGGCCTATGTCCAGCAGTGTATTTATTCTTCTTCTTTGCGTTTCGACACACACGCACACGGCACAGCTCTTTCGTTGGCTTCGTTTGGTGCAGGTGGCTGTGCAGTGCAAGAAAGGAGGAATGGGCAGGATATGCCCATATCCTGCAGCGGAGCTCCACACTGGCATTGTATTTGGGATATATTCATATTCAGCATTGTAGAATAGAATAGAATATACTTTATTGTACACCAAAATTGATACAGAACGGTTTTACAAAAATAGTTAATTTTATGGTTACAATGGCGATCTTATCGCTGATAGCGATCTCTTCCAGACAACCTTTGGATGGACTGTACGAACATGAAATAGAAAAAGGGGGGGGGGGGCTAGTCAGTGGTGTACTGCAATTAATATACAAAATTTAAAATAATACAAGTTATGCTGTTAGTTATGTTGTACTGCGATACGATTGGCTAAGTTGATTGCAGGATGCTTAGTATTGAAGTAGGTATGTTAAAAAAACAAATTAAATACAATTCTAAACGTGTGTGCATATTATGCAGTGTAAAAAGAAAAGGTTTTCTTTCTTTTCCACTAACCACGCGGATATTATTACGACACATTTCCATCCTAATTCGGAAGTGTCGCGTGGGTGCAGTGAGTCTCTGGATTTTCATACATATTTGCCTTTGTTTCGTTTAACATATTTTTATGGCCATGCATACGGAATGACGTATATCCCCGGGTCATCGTAAACCCTGGTTTGGACCTAGCGAATACATTTTTTCCTGATCTGAAACACGTGACCCGAAAAAATACAATTTTATGACTTACTTGATTATGAAAACATGAGATTTGGAAATTATTCCTTTCGCATATTATAAAACCAGCCAACCAAATGCGTATACATACATAATTATGCTATGTTTACTAAAATGCCTGGAATTTATGGTTAAAATCTGCCAAGACTGACGGGTTCTGTCAACACTATATCGAAAGACGAAACTGCTGGCATCAAAGCAATATGACAAGGCCCGGTTTTTATTGGCCAAAAGAAGAACTCTTTGCAGGTAGTCCTAAAATACACAATCTTCTTCCAACCAAAGACAGTTCTTCAACTCTTACATAACCAGAAAATTCAACCCCCACTCTGAAACTGCATCATCTACTCAACACTGAAACATTACACCCTCACTACATGTTTTCACTTAGCAAATTGTCTCGGAACTTGTACAGTAAACGTGCCACTAAGTTCGTTAATTGCCGCACATAAATACTGGTGTATGTAAAGATGGTAGGAAGAACATGGCACTTACTTGCGACTACTTAGCTGAAATATGAACATGATAATCTTTCATCTTACATATAATTTTCATCTGGTTTTCGTCACGTATGGAATTCCTGTTTTCGTGAAGTTGTTCTGCCAAATGTATACGAAAGAGTTTGGGGGAGATAATTGCGCCTTTTATGGTATTCAGCTGGATCCGGTTAGACTGGAAGCCGACCCCAACATAGTAGGGAAAAGGCTAGGCAGATGAAGAATTGCTCGTTTTTATCAGTGGCAAAATCCGTATTGATATTCTCCGTCTCAGATGAAATGAGGGATATATCAGGTTGCTAGTACGTGTTAAACGAAGTTGGTGACTATTGTTTGTTTCATTGACGTTTTTGGCACCGACTTCCGATAGTAAAGTTATTTTCCACATTTTTTTTGTTTTTTTGGAAGTCGGTTATTTTTTAGCAAAAACGTTTTTATTTTACCCTTTTTAGTAATCGTATCACACACAAATCCTTGTCAAGTATCAATTTCGCAATTTCTTTTACTTGGATGACATAAAGAGTTTGTTTGGTTGAATGCGCTAATCTTAGGAACTACTGGTTCGAATTGAAAAAAATATTTTAGTGATGGATAGCCCATTTATTGAGGAAGGCTATAGGCTATATAACATCACGCTGTAACCAATAGGAGTAGAGAATCAATCAAAAATGTTATGCAGACGAAGTTGCGCGGTTCAGCTAGTATTAATATATAATATATATATATATTGATTTAAAAACCAAACTATTGAACCGATTTTGATGAAATTTCTATGGGACCAATCGGGAAGTATCTCCTTTCAGATAAAAGAAGCATTTTTCAAATCGGTTAATAAATGAAGATGGTATGAGGTAACAAACACAAAAAAATTCAACCGAATTGAGAACCTCCTCCTTTTTTTAAAGTCGGTTAAAAAGGCAGAAAATACCCACGCATGCGCTGCCAGTAATTTTTTTCCGACGGTGAATATGACATTACGACTCATCGAAAATTAGGACTGTTGTACTATCTTTTATATCTTGAACTTAGTAAATTACAACTTGTTAGTCAATACTTTAATTATATTATTAATATAATAAAGAGGTAAAATTATTATAAGTTTGTATGTAGGGGGTAATCTTCGGATCTACGAAGCCGATTCCGAAAATTATTTCACTAACACGAAGCTACATTATCCCCGAGTGTTATAGGCTACATTTAAAACGTCCCTGTGGGTACATTCCGTACACAACGGGAGCGAAGCCGCGAGCAATAGCTAATGAGATGATATGACTCTTAGAAAATTAGCACTGTTGTACTATCTTTTCATCTTGAACTTTTGTAGACTACAACTTATGAGTGTAAATTAATTAATTATATTACAGCTAGCCCATACTGTCTCACTGCTGGGCAAAGGCCTCCCTACATTCCTTCCTACGGTCACGATTCTGGGCTACTTCTTTCCAATTCTCAAGGAAGACATCCAGTTCGTCCCGCCATCTCCTTCGTGGTCTGCCGCGACCCCGTGACACTGTTTCAGGGCACTAATCTTGAGCTTTACGGGTCCACAGCTCGTTCGGCATGCGACAGACATGTCCTGCCCAGTCCCATTTAAGTTGGGCAGCCTTTTGTACCACGTCAGCGATTTGCGTTTTGGAGCGCAGTGTAGTGTTTCGAACATGATCTGTTAATTTTACACCTAAGATACTGCGCTCCATAGCACGGTGGCAAACCTTGAGTTTGGACTTTTGATGTTAGTCAAAGACCAAGTTTGTGCACCGTAGGTTAAGATGGGAAGAAAGTAAATTAAAGAATAAATTAAATATAATTTTTTGTTAATTAAATATAAATTAAAGAGTGTAAATTAAAGACAGAAATAATATAGGCAACTAATTTGAAACCATTACTAATGAATACAACCAATAATCGCATTTCTCATGTGGAAGCAACTATAATGATCTTAGCTGTCTAATTAAAAACACTATCTTTCATCTTCAAATCCTATTGTTACCCCCGCAGCACTGCACTAACACAATTGCAATGTTACATTACACAAAGTTCCTCTAAAGCTCAAACACGACCGATAGTACGCCACACCATTAGCACATTTGGTATGTGGTTTCGAACGAATCGAGTATTCCTAGTGGAGCTTTGTGAAAGAGCTCGTCAGGGAGGAGTTGCTATATCAGCCAGCAGCTGATTTTTAGGGTTCCGTACCTCAAAAGGAAAAAACGGAACCCTTATAAGATCACTTTGTTGTCCGTCCGTCCGTCCGTCTGTCAAGACCGTTTTTCTCAGGAACGCGTGGAGGTATCAAACTGAAATTTCTATATGATACTTAGTTCTACTGTCCCTGGAAGCTGTAGAATCAACCTTCTAAGTCAACGCAATCAAAAGATACAGCCACTTAGGCCGCAAATTTTCGAAACTCGCACGGGAATCAGAACCTACAGGGTACTTCCCGTGAACTTAGAATCTTGAAATTTTGTACGAAGTCACGTCTTATAGTACAGATATAGGAAAAATTACGAAAACCGTAAATTTTTAGTTTCGTCATATAAAAAAAAGTTATATACCCACAGGTTTGTACGGAACCCTCGGTGCGCGAGTCCAACTCGCACTTGACCGGTTTTTTACGTACTGAAGTAAATACTGACTGTCTGGTTGGTTGAGTGGTTGCAAGCGCGACTGCTGAACATGACGTCCTGAGTTCGATACCCGGGTTAGTGTTATTTGGTTGTTCCTTTAGAAATTTCTCAGTAGCAGCCACGGAGTCTGGATTCGTGCCCGGTTGATGGCAATAGGCTCGCGCCCTATTACATGTGTACTATGTGATGTGCGTGGGTGAGGTACACCTCTGCCTAAACAGTCGTGGATTATTATAGGCGTGATGTTATGCTGTGAAGTAAATAAAAATAAAACAACTTTTACAATTAAATCCGTGAAATAAATAAACGCTTCCACGATATATTATTTCAAAACGAATCCAGTGCAGAATCGTAAAAACTATCAATCTATAATATCCCAAACGTATTTCAATGCTATCAAGGCTTTCAGAATCAAGTAACAAATCAACTAAATGAAACGACTACGTATGCAATCTTACCGTACAATACTGTAAGATACCCACAATAAGACAAAAGATAGTAACTGAAAACAAAGAACGTCCATCCACATCACTAAATTCTCTCTATCGTCCATTGTCTAATACTCGTATAGACTTTAAAAATAGAACAGTGCAATTGCAATCCATTTTATTGCTACCCCACATTCCCGATATCGTTTCAGAAATCCCACTATGCATTCTCCCAGATGCTACCAAATCGTTATACAGGATAATTTAGGTTAACTTCGCAAAATCAGAAAATATTTTATCTGCCTCCATCCGATACAAAGCACGTATCTTCCAAAGAAGATTTACGATACGAAACTCAGGTTTTACAAAACATTAGGTAATAATTATTGTGAGTTTTTGTTCGATTTACTCAACATTGGTAATAATAAATATTTTAAATATGCGAAGTTTTCTCGTTTGGTCGACTTTTAAACGGTTATGCGAAGTGGAACGGTATTTCGAATTATCGAGTGGGTTACCGAGGGGACTGAAAAGTAGGTTTCATTTAGTTGAACGAAGAAGTGTGGTTGTGTTATGCAGTCAAAGTTTGAAGATTGACTATTACACAACGATGTGCAACTTTTTGAACTTCATATTAGAAAACTGTTTCATTTGAGGGGTATTCCATTTCAGATCGACCTAATTCTGCACCGCACAGAAAAAATTAAACATTCGATTTTTCCGCGCGGCTGTATACATGGTGTAGACAGACCCTTCACGAAGCCACCAAGCATGCTGTATATCAAACTAAGTAACTCTATGCGAAAATTATTGCTGGAAAACGACTTTTTTTTTGGGGTGACAAATCACGTTGTCCGGTAAGACTCAATGTAACGCACTCAAAACATTGTGCTGATACATGCATTGAGTAGTACGGGGGTCATGGAGGTATACAAATTAAAGTTATAACATTAAAAAATTGTATCTGACAAAAAAAAAACTTATGAAAAAGTTGGAACTTTGACCCTCAATATTTCCGACAAACTAGAAGGTTCCCAGGGTTGGTCCAGAACAAAAAATGATCACAATGGCGAGGTGAATAAGTGCCTTTCGGCTTTCTTAACAGTATTTTGACACCCATTATGTGTAGCACGTCTGAGAGCTCTTAATTGCAATGATGGGGATAACTCGACCGCTATTGGCCACACATAATAACACAACAATGTAAATACATGTTTACTTACCAAAATAATTATTCAGGTCATGGGGAAACGTTATTTAATTTAATGTAACGTAATTATGTTTTAGAAATTGTTTATATTCATCGCGGGTGCGAACTCATAATTGTATAAACATTAATTTATGGCGTGTTATGAAAAGGTCTTCCTTCAATTTAATTTCAGATGTTAGGGTAAAGTATTCTAACGTTTTAAGCACACTGTTATATGTGTGTTTTAATAAAAGTTTTTTCTACAAACATGATAATGAGTCAGAAAATCTATACTATCTATACTATATATATACGAGTATTATATATATATGTCGGAGAAAGCGATAACTTTTAAACATCAAGTTGCTGATTTGACCATTGTAGTAGGGGTAAACGCCGTGACGTCAGATGTTGTTTTAATGGCGGCACGTGGACAGAGTCGTTTTGTAGAGTGGGGATTGTGCCGAGATCACTTTTGCTCGGAACTCCAACCAAGTCACTCCTTCAGAACGAAACTGTCGGTTTGCCCATTTTGTGGAGATTATTTGTTAGTGTTATTTAATGTAAATTTGTGTTAAATAATAAACTGTGGTTTTTGTGTACCGAAACCGAAACTATTATTTTAACATTTCATCATGAACCCGGTACCACCGAACCCTAATGACAACGGCGCTATCGCTCAGCCATCGCTTACGCCGTCATCAGAATTGGGATCTGGACTCGATTCCCACTGGTGTGCTATGTTCGAGATGCAGCAGAAGAACATGATGCAGCTGATCGAAGCCAGCTTGGTGCGATACTATCGATATTTGCCTTGACGAACGTCCACTGGAGGGTGCATCGCTTATTATAGCTCTGAGCAAAGCCCTGAAAGGTAATGCGTCATCGTGGCTGTCGCAGATTTCGCATGCAGGCATGACGTGGTAGCATTTCCGCGACTTATTCCTTGCGCGTTATGCATCCACTGAAACTCTTGCTGCATCGCTTGTTAACATCCACAACGGCCGGCCGAAGGAGGGCGAATGTCTCGCAGCGTACGCCAGCCGCCTAATGACTACCCTGTTGGCTCGATGGAAGAATCGAAGCCATGAAGAAATAGCCACGTCGTATGTGCTCGCTCATGTCTCTCGGTTCGACTCTCGGCTTAATCGCTTGGCGTTTACTAGCGAAATAACGTCACGCAACAAGTTACTGCAGGAGATTAAGGCGAGTGCAAGTCTGAAGCGGAAGTTTGATCGCATTACCGGTGATGGCGCCACTGGTGCAAAGCGTTTAAAGCCACAAACTTCCACTATGTTCACGTGCCATAAGTGCGGAAAACCGGGACACAAAGCGGTGAACTGTCGTTCGAAGTTTACGCAGCCTGCTGGAGCTAACGCCCAGAAAACTACACCGGCGGCGACTTCATCGGGTTCCAGCAAAAGAATAACGTGTTTCCGTTGTGGAGAAGCCGGACACATCTCTACGAACTGCCAACGCGGCAGTGCGGGTGGCGCGTCATCGTCGGCGGGCAGCGCTGCCAACGCAACGGCGGAGCGACGCGTCGATAGCTGCGAAATAGCAGGTGTTTGCGGGCAATTGGAACAATCCGGTGAGTCGTTTTCATTTTGTTTGATTCCGGCGCCGAGTGTTCTCTCGCTAAACAAAATGTAGCTTATAAATTCTCGGGCAAACGTTCACTTTCAACCGTGCAAGTAATTGGTATCGGTAATAATTCGAATGTTTTTAGCACTGAACAAATTCTTAGTGATGTTGTGGTCGACAATAACGAACTGTCAATTTTATTTTACGTACTACCCGACGATTGTATGAAATACGATGTTATGATCGGACGCGATATTTTGACAATTGGCTATACGGTACATTTAACTGAATCTACCCTACGTATTTCGAAAGTCACAAATGTAGGTTGTTGCTATTTACCTCCCGTAATTGATCTTTACAATGTTGATTCTGATATTTTAAACGAAAACAAGGACCGGTTGACGTCCCTTTTGAATGAGGATTCGAATGCTTTTATCAATGGTTTACCGTTAACTCGAGTGACTACGGGTGAATTAAACATTCGATTAGTGGATCCAGCACGTACGGTACAACGTCGCCCACATAGGCTTAGTCTCCATGAGCAGCCAGCAATATTAAAGCTTTGAAGTCCAGCGTTGCTTTATTTGGCTCTCCTAGTCGTATAATCGCCGACCAAGGTCGTTCCTTTGCCAACAAAGTGTTGAAGGAGTTTTGCGATTCACACAACATTTCCTTGCATTTAATTGCTACGCGATCTAGTCGCGCGAATGGTCAAGTCGAAAGGGAGATGGGTTTGTTAAAGGGTATGCTAACCGCGGTAGAGACGTCGGAAAGGTCGTGGCAGGATGCTTTGGACGATGTACAGTTGGCTATCAACTGCACAATGAACCGTGTTACGAAATCAAGCCCCTTAGAGCTTTTGATAGGAAAAGTTGCTAGGCCTCTGACGCTAATGGCTTATAATGACCATGATGAAACCGGAATTGACCTAACAGAAGCGAGAGAACACGCGGTGGACGGTATTGAGAAGAGTGCGGCTTATGAAAAAGCCCGTTTTGACAAAAATAAGGCCAAAGTAGTTAATTTCAGTGTTGGTGATTTGGTTTTAATTCAAAATGAAGAACGGAATCAGACTAAATTAGACCCCAAATATAAGGGACCGTTTAAAGTTGTAGAAGTACTTGACGGTGATCGTTATCTTTTAAAATCTTTGAATGGTAATAGAACCTACAAGTACGCTCACGATCGTATACGAAAGATGCCTCTAAGTAGTGTTCCTAATGAGTTAAACGTAGAGGACGGTGATGAAAGTACCTCCACCGAGTAGTAGACACATACCATGGCTATTTGGTCGCACCGTACGCACTAGTCTGTAGTCGTAACTGCAGCTCACTTGTGAGCTGTTCAGGGGGCGATGGGCAGCTGGTGGTACGGCGGGGACCTGGGTCTCAATGGAGACTATTGTTGTTTTGGTCTTGTACTGACCTGGGAGTCGCAGACTCTATGTGATGTATGTGGTCGTATCACATGAGGTGATGACGATATGGGTGGCATAAGTGTCACTAGCTGCTGCGGCAGCTGGGCCATGAGCGTTGTATGTGATCGAAGTTGATTTAGTTGCTGAGTAAATATGATTGAGACTTAGAGGAACCTTTTGTTTGACAACTGTTATTTTCAAGTTATGCTTTTCCATAAAGATGTGGTCATGTTGACCGAGCCTGTACTGTTGCTCCAAATTTGACTGTTTGGTTACAGGTACTCACGAGGACGTGTAACTTGTCAGGCTGGCCGTGTCGGAGAAAGCGATAACTTTTAAACATCAAGTTGCTGATTTGACCATTGTAGTAGGGGTAAACGCCGTGACGTCAGATGTTGTTTTAATGGCGGCACGTGGACAGAGTCGTTTTGTAGAGTGGGGATTGTGCCGAGATCACTTTTGCTCGGAACTCCAACCAAGTCACTCCTTCAGAACGAAACTGTCGGTTTGCCCATTTTGTGGAGATTATTTGTTAGTGTTATTTAATGTAAATTTGTGTTAAATAATAAACTGTGGTTTTTGTGTACCGAAACCGAAACTATTATTTTAACATTTCATCATGAACCCGGTACCACCGAACCCTAATGACAACGGCGCTATCGCTCAGCCATCGCTTACGCCGTCATATAATATTAAAAATGCGAAAGTTTGGATGGATGGATGGATGTTTGTTACTCAATGAATAGTTTGGATGGATGGATGGATGTTTGTTACTAATGATATCACACTAGAGACCTCACGTGGTCTTCTAAGCTCTAAAAACGAAGTTGCTCAAGAATTTGTAGATTTCTTTACCAGTATCCCACTTAAAATTACCGAAACCTTAAATTCCTCACCCTCGCTTTCTATTGATTTATTAAGAGCGAACGTTTCAGCCTGTCCGGTTGAGTTTCAATTTAAGCATATAAACCCCATAGCAGTCATTAAAGCCTTTAAGGAAATCAAAATCAAATTAACGGAAGATCTATGGGGAATGTCTATTAAAGTTTGTCAAGCTATTATTGAGACTATAGCACCGTACTTAGCCTTAATATTTAATTTGTGTGTAGACCAAGGAGTCTTCCCGGACCTTATGAAATACAGCAAGGTAATACCACTTTTCAAATCCGGGGACAGTAAAGATACGAATAATTATAGACCCGTATCCGTGTTGCCGGTTTTCAGCAAGGTGTTTGAAAAGGTAATGCTTAATCAGATGCTTAACCACTTTAATACCAATAAGATCTTACATGAGAAACAGTATGGTTTCACCAAAGGACGTTGTACGACTGACGCCGGTGTCACATTATTAAAACACATATTCACTGCGTGGGAAGAGGCACAAGATGCCATAGGAATCTTCTGTGACCTCTCGAAAGCATTTGATTGCGTAAGCCACGAAACCCTACTCTTTAAACTTGAGCATTACGGTTTGGGGAAACTTGCACTCAGTTTAGTGAAATCGTATTTAAACGATAGACATCAGCAAGTACAAATAAATGGTGTCAATTCAATGGGTTTAAAAGTAAGGATGGGTGTACCACAAGGCTCGATATTGGGTCCTTTCCTCTTTCTAGTCTATATTAATGATCTACCCCATTTATTTAAAAACCAACCTCAAATGGTGTTGTTTGCCGACGATACTTCTTTGATATTTAAGATAAACAGACATGCCACAATTCTTGACGACGTAAATAGCGCCCTACTGCAAGTCCATAATTGGTTTACCGCGAATAATTTAGTATTAAATGGGAAAAAAACTAAGTGCATAAGATTTGCCCTACCAAATGTCAAAACTAGTGATTGTGACATAGTATTGAATCAAGAGAAACTAGAATTCGTCGATGAAACTGTTTTCTTAGGGATCACGCTCGACTCAAGGCTACAATGGGGTCCTCATTTAACATCTCTTGCAGGACGGCTGAGTTCAGCAGCATATGCTGTTAGGAAAATCCGTCAATTTACTGATGTAGATACCGCGAGGCTAGTCTATTTTAGTTATTTTCATAGTATTATGTCTTACGGTATTTTACTATGGGGACGGGCTGCAGACATCGAGTCTATATTTATTCTGCAGAAAAGAGCCATCAGGGCCATATATAATCTATTTAGGCGCGATTCTCTAAGAGAACTGTTTAAGGAAATTAACATCATGACAGTACCTTGCCAATACATCTATGAAAACATCATGTACGTTAGGAAAAATCTGCATTTATTTAGTAAAAGAGGCGACAGACACCACTATAATACTAGAACCAGGGACCATCTAGTCCAGCCAGGTTTCAGGCTAGCTAAAGTAGACTCATCTTTCATGGGGTACTGTTTAAAATGTTACAATAAAATTCCTCCCGGCATTCTACAACTGAATGAGACGAAATTTAAATCTTGTATAAAACGCACACTATGTAGGCAAGCATACTATAAGTTGGGAGATTACATTGATGATAAAAATGCTTGGCTCAATGCTGGTCCTGCTCCACAACCATAGGGGCAAACTTATTGGTTACCATTAGAAGTTATTGTGGAAGCTGCAGAAGATTGTAAACATATCTTTGCATTGTATAGATTCAATCTCTTAGTGTTGTATAATTGCATAGCACATGTGTGAGTACTATGTACGCTAAAGCTACCATTTACATCTTTTATTGACTCGCATTTTCCCTGGTGGCTGAGAGAATGTCATGCTCACTCAAATGTCTCGCTGATGGTGGCGCGTGTGTCGGGTCGTTTAGTTCCCTCCAAAATGGTTGAGTTGAATGATGGCTGATCCATGCGTCATGTTCGTGAACGGGCGCTGTCAGTTGTGACTGGTCATCTCGCAGCTGCCATGGATTATTGTATTTTTGAATTGTTATTTTTATGTTTTTATTCTGGACGCTCTTACTCGCACGTCTTTCTACATCGTTCTCACATGTATGTTTAATCTCGACATGAATGATGTAACCGAGACTTTGTAACAACATAATGATTTAAAAGAGTGTCCATGGAGTTTCTTGCCCATTCTTCTCCATAGAGATCTACGCTTTCGAATGGGCAACTACAGTACTTTCACAAGTTATTATGCCCTGTGACTGGGACTGTAGCTTAGTTTATTTTTTGTGTTTTGACATTCAAAAGTGCCTGTAATGGTTTAATTGAAATAAATGCTTTGAGTTTGAGTTTGAGTTTGAGTTCAATCACGCCAGAACGGCTGAACGGATCTGAATGCAATTTGGCACAGAGATAGTTTATAGTTTGGAATAGCACATAGGCTACTTTTCATCCCGGCACGACGATCCCGTGGGTCAATTATCGAACTCCACGCGGGCGAAGCCGCTGGCATAAGCTAGTAATATTATAAGGATGACCATAATATATGGTGAAAACTTCGCCATACGCAGAATTTTTTAAAAGCGCGTAGTGCTTTCATGTTTTTCTTTTTTTTTCTTTCCTGTGTGATTAGTGCCTATCCTGGTGTCAGAGTGTTTACAGTGCTATTGTACCTTATTTTAATTTTTTTTTTATCGTGCGTATTAGTGATCCTAAGATTTCTAAAAATTTTTCTGTTTTTACGCGTGGGAACCTGTAATTGGCTCTGTGTTATATATTCAATTGTTATCCATTTGTTACAGCTGTTGGTTCTCCTACATATAAATAAATAAATAAAAATGATCTACATAAATTATATTTTTAGGTACTTACAGTATTTATATTGCCTACGAAGTTACTTGTAGTTCTATATTATTATTGTATCAGAAAGCGGTATGCGATGTGTATCCTTACATTCGTTCAGGGGTGATTGATCAAGGGGATCAAGGGAAAAGTCCTGAATACCCATCGACTTATCCCTCATGGATCTGTGTTCTATAGTCACTACTCACTAAAACAAATAAAATGTTCTATGGTCACAAGCAAACTAAAAGGAAGTTTACCTTCTCTCAAAAGAAATAGAAACAGACTGATTACGCAAAGATCCAAACATCACATCATGTACACCCCCCCACTAATTCCCACATCAAATATAATCCACTCACACACAAGTAATTTATGAGAAACAAAAAAAACTTCGAACAAGATTTACGGTCGTAATTCCCGACGCGATTACGGCCAAGTTGCCGAACCCGGCTCGCGAACTTACCGATATAAATATCAAAAACAACATTTACATGGGTCTTTAGTATTCTCGGTGTGTCGTCAACTTTAGTAACATTTCACCCAGTAAGACACTTTGCCGTGACTAAATCATACGCCGGTGCGTGATCGAGAATTTTGTGCTGTAGTGGGAGCTAAGCCAGTAAAGCGAGATTTTATAGCTTAAGCGTAAAAGAACACTGGCTCTTCCTCAAATCTCGTTAATCTTGCTTGATATTATAGTTAATTAGTCAATTTGGTAAAAAGTGAGGATGCTTTCCGAAGCTAACGTGGTGTTCTTGAGAATTGTCATTCATGAAGCTTTTTCTAACTAGCTTGCGCTGGAAATTTTAACATGAGGTGGAGTAACACATTAAGCGTTAAAAGCTGAAATGATGGATGAAATAGGAACCTAGGACCTGTCAGTCACCAAGAGTTGGCTAACAGTTTTCTCTGTTTCCCGACCGTTATAATCTAGGTCTCTTCAAAGTTGGAGTGAATCGGTTTCTTTTAGGCAAGCGTGCTCCACCCTAGACCGCGTCATCGGTTTAACATAAAAAAGAGTAGCTAGCCCAAGCGATTTCAATGAATTTGTATGGGTAGTCCCAGCTTAAAAGATAGGATAGTTTATGACCCGACAGGTGGCGCTGTTGTTGGTAAATTGCACCCCCACAAAGGCGGGGCGGGTCACTAGTAAAGTTTACACTCATGATGATGATCGAGAAGATCTTTGCTGTTTAAATTTAGCAACATAAATAATGACATTTTCTTTAACAATTTTGCAAAAAAATGCTCCACAAAGCCTTTTCTATTATAAAAACAAACCTCCAGCATAAGTCAAGCGGGTAAGCTAATTGCGTTAGAACTTCAGTCCTGGAAGAAATTCACAAAGAGCCTCATTCGTTCCAACTGAACTGTAGGTACAAGTGTCGGGTGTTTGATTACGAAGACGGAGTAGAATGTAGACTTAGAAATATATATAGGTTAATGTTGGGAAATTGTATAAATTGCAACTTAACCAATTTTTTTATAAGGTTGATGAATTTCCAAGCATGAGGAAAAGGTATGGAAGTTTTGAAATTTATTGGTAGAACGTCCTTTCTGTTTGCATTGGTTCATGTTTGCTGGTTGATTAAAAGACTACAGTCTTTTGTTTAAAGCCAAATTCGAAATCTCAACAAGGTGTAAGTATTTTAATAAGTTTGCCCCGGAAATTCGGACAAATGACCTAGTGTAATGAACTGGGTCGAGTATGCCCGTCTTCGGGCAATCCAGTCCGGTGTCATGGTTTGACTTCATTCAAACCACTCGCAGTGTAATAAATGCATCGGGTGCCTGAATTCGAGTAAGGCGCTGCGCAAACGTGGACCCTTTTGTGTCTTGTGACGAATACAAGCTACCGATTTCTATAGAACCAGTATGAAATCAGCTACTACAGGACACAGCAACTACGGTTTTCTGTGATGGTGTGCCATGTCGGTAATATAAAGTGTAGTGTAAGTGTGTAGTGTGTAAAGTGTGTGATTGAAAGTCAATCGACTATCCGAATATGGGCAATCGACCAAGTGTATTTGCAACATAACAATCAGTTCAGAAGCGTTATCCCAGCATAATAGTTCGCTTATGTATTTCGTACAAACACCAAACTTTTATTTAAACAAAAACCATTCAAATTCACTTCACTCCTTTCAATTCAAGACCCAAGCGCAATAAAGCTACTAATAAATATTCGCTGATCTTTCAGTGTACCGTGGCCACAATTCTTGAATGCTGACCATAGCTCGCCACGCACCCTGAGGCACATAAACTATGAATAAGACATGCCTACCGAATACGTAATGTATACGGTCAAACTAAGGATTTACTTCGGTGAATTTTTGAATTCTGTTTCGCACTTCGTTGGGTGTGGTGTGAAAATTCAAACCAAATTTTCACAAGAAATTATTTAAATAATTTTGTTCGGTGAAATAATATGTCATGCTTGCATTGATTATGTTAACTCCAGTAAACTATGTATTTACATACTCTATGTTTTATTTTTCAGTTATTTTTTAGGAATTTTAGAATGCTTTCTTGTTTCTACGCCGTTGGTGAACAGTTTTAACATAAAACGAACAAATTATTTAAAAGAAAAATGTTTTTCTTGTTTTAAAACGACCAAATAATAAAAAAAATATAATGGGAACAGCACTAATAAAGCACGTTCTTGGCAAAAGAAGCGTTGATGCAGAATTTTCTATTTCAAAGGAAACTTCCAGAAATGTTAGTGCTTTTTATTGCTCGTCAAATTATAAGTTTAGAAGCGTACGTACGAAAATAGGCATAAACTTGTAGGTCCTAAGTTGTTTTCTGACATTGTCACACAATTTCGTAAAGTATCTTTTGACCTCTAAATGACCGCGAAATCGACCTATCTACATATAAATTCGTATTGTATTGTTACTGCAGTTTTATTGTTTTAATAATTGTACGAAATTTTGCCAAGAGACTTTACGCAAATAGGCACTCATCTGAATCATCAATGTTACTTTTTCAATAGTAGTTAGGTATAAATTGTATATTCTTAGATTAATGGTTAGGTTATAATTTAAAGTGCTTACGAGGACACACATGTTTTTATTTAAGTTGGTCAACATTTATAATCGGCTGATCTTATAACTTAATATAGGGTGTGGTAGGGACACCGACGCGAAAAGGGTGACCACGTATTCAGTACATCATCCTGAAACCCCCCCACACAGAATGTTTCATCCGTAATTTAAAATCAACCAGCTGTTTCCTACAAAAGTGCAATGCCTACACGGTCAAAATGTACGGAACAGCTGATTTTTTTTTAAATTACCCATGGAAAATTTCGATGAACCCCCCCAGGGTTAGAATGATGTACCAAGTACGTGACGAACCGCTTTCGTGTCGGTGTCCCTTCCATTCTGTATTATCACTTCAGAACGTTAACCAAGGATACTAAATACACGCCAGCTTTAATAACACTCCCCGTAACTATAGGCGTAAAAGCCCATTAACATAACATAAAATTAACATACATATTAGGTAACAAAGTTCCTACAATAGGCTTCCAAGCTTCCACGCCAGAGTTAGTCGTCCTAGCCAAAGTTGGGCAATAGAATCCTCTCCTGTAACTCCACAAGTACTATATGTTAAAATATTTAGTCCCATTCATGGCTCCATGCGATTTGAAATTGTTTGCATACATATTGCCTTGTCGCTCGCGGACTAATTCCGCAAGAATTGGAATTCATACCCGTTGCATTTTAAAATGGCGAAGCTTATTTAGTTTTTTCAGTATATGTACAAATATGAGACGAAAAAATTAATTATTTCTATGCTATTTTTATGTCGACTACGAAAATATTATTTCGGTCGTAGGTAAATATCGTACACAGACTGGGTCTAGGACTGTAGATGACGAAGAAGACGGAGTTTGCCGAGTGGTATTAGGATGGTTATCTTACCTATCTATATATCTTTATATATATATATATCTTTTTTAAATCTTGTTTTATTGTCAAGTTACCATTTTGTTTTGTCCAGTGCGAGACTAATAAATACGTTTTCTTTCTATATATATAAAACAAAGTCAGGTTTGTTACAACACTAACTCGAGATCTGTTGGACCAATTTTCATGGTTATTGATTTGTTGGATTTGTCTCCGCCTAGAAAAATCGACGAATTAAAAAATTATGAAAGATAAATCATTTTACCAAAATTTTCCTTGGTTTCGTACTTGTCAAACATTTGATGTCCATCCTGTGGTAGGTAGTCAGTAGGCAGACAGTAGGCAGGCAGTAGGCAGGAGGTAGGTAGGGAAAAGTGCATTGCAACGCATACCGGGTACAGCTAATTATAGATAATGGATTCTCTGGCAGAAATTGAAGTTCTATCAGCGATAACCAAATTGGAAAAGCTACCGAAAAGCTCAGGTTAATCTTGTTGAAACTTTCTATAGAAATACAAAACAGTTTGAAAACGGTTTACAAAACAGTTTTAAAATCTGAGCATAACTCTTCTGCTTCGTTGGTCTAGTGGTAGTAATGGCAACTGCTGAGTTTAAGGTAATGGGTTCGATGCCCAGGTCGGGCAAAGTGTTATTGAGGTTTTCCATCAGGATTTCAGGAATTCTCTCAGTAGCAGCCACGGAGTCTGGATTTGTGCCCGGTTGATGCCAATAGGCTCGCCCCCTATACATGGGACTTAAAATAACTGGCGAAATGTGAGTGTGATATTAGGTACACCTGTGCCAAACCTTATTATGAGTTATTATAGTAAAAATAGACTATTTTTTCAGCACTAGATTGAAAAGCCAAGCTAACTAGGCCAAATGATTACTGTAGCTACACAAGTAAATACCTAAGCAATGGTTTGGCGCGCTGCCAATACAAAGTGCAGTTATATCAACTATTTATGCCAAATGCGGTTTTAAATAGCGGCTCTGTCCTAATCTTGGTCTTATTGATTTGAAATAGGGTTGGATTTCCTAGGGCTTTTATTTGCTAGGCTGAAGAGTCTGAGCTGCTTTTTACAGAGATGAAAAGTATAGAGCGTATTTACCTGTTTCACTCGGATGATTAGTATAGGTGCCTTTACCAACGTTTTTTTTCAGGGCGTAGGTACACCTGTGTTAAATTTTCATAAAACCCTATCGACCTCTTGATTACTATCAATACCAATACTAGATAAGTAACTAATAGATATCCTAAAAAATAAAAACTTACTTCAGTATTCGATATTATTAATTTACAACACATCATGCCAGTATTCCCCGAATATATAGACATACATCTAAAATACCTCCACACCAACATTTTGTCAGGAAAGGTTTTAGTGATACGTAAAAGGGAGTGCTCCTGTATTTATTAGGTTCCTATTAATTTGTAGTATTCTACAAACTGGAGTAAACGAACTGTGACATCATAAAGTCGCATCTATCGAAGTAGGTTAAAAATTCATGTTCCATTAGTAGCTGTGAACAATATTTCAAAAAACCCGGTTTCCAGTTCATGCTTTGAAGAGAGAATTTCAAAGGGGGAATTTTTGAAAGACGCGAGCAAGCGCATTGTTTCCAACAGATTCTCATTTTGCAGCGGTAAAAATGCGACTAGTTTTATATTTTACAGCTTTTTAACTTTCAAGATGGCGTTGGACAGTTCAGGCACAGTCCGGCGCTTCGTAAGTGTTCTTTGGAATTAATTTTATTGTTTCCCACTTCTGATGTGATCGTCGGTGTACGTATTTTGTAACTTTTATAGTGGATATAAAATATTGCGCATTTTTCCAAAATTGTCGGAACTGTGAATTTAATAGCCAATAATTATTTTTCTTTCTTGTGAGCCGGTCTACTTAATTGTTATTGTTTAAGGAAGTACCTGTCTTTAGGCCTTTTGGACTGTGTTTTAAAAAAACTGCAATTGCCAATCCAGCTCCAAATTGCGTCACTCATCCCGAAGTATTTTGAATGAAATAAATTGTAAATTCATTGCTTCATATGTTTGAAAAAAAATCTGTAAAGTGTGAAAGTAGTGAATGCTGTATAACTGTTAAAATATAAGGCATTGCTTTTGTTAATGTGTTACGCAATTACCTAGCTGATTACCAAGCCTAGCGATTATCCATTTGATCTTTCTCTTTGTCCTAGTTCTCAAGGTCACATACTGACTTGAATGAAAAATATTATACTCAAATAATAATACCAGAATACACTCAGCACTAAAAGCATGAATATAAACCAGACGACGATAAAAACAAATAAGTAAGTTTTCGGACAAGTTTTGATAAGGAGGTCCCAAGAGTGCGACCTTCGGACATTCCGCCCGTTATAACGGAGCGATAATTTTCTAGATTCGCCCCATTTTTCCTCAAAACTCACATATGTATGTACAGCCAACGCCTATTTCACTTGGAATGGTAGAACATAAAAGTTGGGACCGTAGTATCTTTCGATAGTTATGTGTGATATGGCAGTAATGTTCCCGATTTTGTGATCGCGTTTGTAAATAACGCGGGAGGTAAAGTTATGAGCAGTTTGTATGTTAAACAGTTTTCATGATATTTATGTCAAGCGTACATACCTACGAAATATTTATTTAGAGTTAAATAGATTTTGTTTTTCAAGGAAAAAACTTAGACCTTGTAGTTCAGGCTCATCATGACAATTACAGCAAGAACTAGAAATACTAAAGTAGCGCTGTCTAAGTGTGACCTTTCACACTTTATCGATTTAATGGATTTCGATGTTTGGCACTGAAGTAATTTCCCGTGGATGGATTTCCGACATAGATGCGAGTGAAGCCGCGGGAAAAAGCAAGTAAAATACAAAAGCAACCTTTTCCGCTACATCACGCCAGAGGGCAAAAACCCAGTTGAGTTCGAAGTGTAAAGTACCCGTAGCCCTTGTAATATATAAGGTATGTCCTTCCTTTCCTTTCAAAGTACCGGAACGGTTCGCAGTCCCCAATACTTCGTGTTGCTATCTTGTTTGATATGTAGGTTTCTCAGTACATTGGGGTATGAATGATATAAGACGTAGAGAGTTCTGAGATTGAAAAACTGCGATCTGTTGACGTAAAAATTTATAGCAGCATTGTATATTTATTTATTTAAACTTCATGTACATCCTCACATCATCTTCTTAATTCTCTTGTCCTTACCCCCGTTTATATATATATATGATTTTTGATATTATATATGTATATATGATCTTTCGCAAAGGCTGTCTATCGTTTTTGGTGATCTTCAACTGACCCTCTCTTCTAACTTAAAAACAAAGCTAGTCTAACAACTTTAAGGACGTGTTTGAGGTTTTATTTTTATTTTCTGTAAGCCTGAACTGTCCCACTCCTGGGCAAATACCTCCCCCATTCCTTCCATTTCTCTCGACGTTGCGCCTGTTCTCGGTTGTTCTGCAATCATTATAGCCGAATATTTAGACCCATTGGTCTGATCTCTCATGTCTATAAAATCTTCCAAACAACAACCTTCCGACTAAGCAGGATTCCGTCTCGGACTTTCTACCACCAACCACTTGCATACAATCAATGAGATTATAAAAAAATATCGTGAGGTTTATTAATACACTTTTTTATTATTTTTCGCAGATGACAGCAAGATATAACTTTTTGCGCATTTCGTCACAGGACACGTTTCTTCATTCTCTATTTTACCATCTCACGTCTCAGTCTCACTAGCCTTTTCGAGCTTTTTTAGAGTATTTAGATGTCGAGTCAGTAAAAGGGCAAGTAGTAAAAAAAACAACTCTCTGCTTGTCTCATTTACTCTCTAAGCCCGATTCTCACGGATTGATCAGTCACTACCCGGCACTTGTTACAACCATTCACCGTCAAGTACCTATACCCCTAAATCCCGGTGTCCGTAAGTATCTATACCTCACATCTCAATGTCCATGTATTACTTGACCAACATAACTTGACATGCTGTCTAACTCGGAACTATGGCGTTTTTTTCCTGACTAGAGAAGTGTTGGTAGCCCGGCCTAACATGGGCAAACAACATTGTCGCCATCGCGTGTTTTTTTCTGGATGAGGCTGGCACAGCAACGTGGAGCTTGGCACGAATAAGGAAAGGCCTATAACCAGCTGCAGCAGTAGGTGATTTCGGGCTACGGATGATGATGATGACGACTGCTTGCTTAGCAAGCAAGCAGCGCCACCCTGCTGTCTCAAGTTATGTTGGTCAAGTAGTAAGAACCCTCAGTTTAAAGAGGTCAGTAGTCCTCTAACAAACGCCGAGCGTCGGTCCGGTCCGGTCCGGTGTTCCGGCTTGTTTCCGGCAACGCACAACTTTGCTCTAATTTGAACTTATCCTTTTGCGAAAAGAGATATGAATGGTGAATGGTTGTTTAGAGTACTTACGAGATGTTTTTGACACTTTCACGTTCGTAAACATTGAGAACAATAATAATATAACATCATGTTTGTATTCTTCGCAGTTTTAGATAGAGGTGTAGCTGCCTATAGTATACCCTCATTGCGACAGTCATATTTAAGTCCTATGTAATAAGCGACGAGCCTATTGCTACTAGGCACAAATCCAAAATCTAGGCTGGTGGAAAACCAGCGAAGGGAAGGTACTAGTGCCTTAGAATTCAGAAAACGTTACATTTTACGCTCCGTGTCTAGTTCCAACTTCAACATTGTTGATGTTGTTATCACTTTACTCCAGTTTTGTTCAATTTCACTGCTTGATAAACAATTTTTCTGTGATAGCCTAGTGGTGTGAACATTGGACTGCCAAGTCATAGGTCTCGAGTTCGAACCCATGACCCGCACCTCTGACTTTTGGGAGTCATGTATAATTATCACTAGCTTCGGCGAAGGAAAACATCGTGAGGAAACCAGCATGCCTGAGAGACGATTCTCGACGGCATGTTGAGCCAAGTCAGAGGCTCATGGGTGGCATAAAACCCTTGACACCAGGTTAGGCACAAACCACACCATAAAGAAATACTGCTTGATAAATAAAATTATAATAACAATTATTTTGCCAACATTTTTAAACCACATTTTTTGAACAGGTGGTCGCACATCTTAGTAACGAAACGAATTATTTAAATATCATATTTGCCACATTCAAAACACAATGCCACCCACACCTTCTTTTCAGAGCCATGTCAATATTTATCTTGTAAATGAGTTTTTGTAATCTTCGACGTCACAAATAAGACCTTTTTTAAAAATAGTTACACGTGCTATGGCTAAGTACTATTCCTGTCACTGTCGCTCGACTGTCAAACTTCTAGTGCGAAATAAAGACAGGACACGATGTACAAAAATGTCGGACTTACTTTGATGTCTGTATAACGCTGATACGACCTCAAGTGTTTCATACTAGTCAGAGAGCCTATCAGATGTTATAAAAACAAAAGAAAATGTATAGGATTCACATATTATGCTCCCGAAAAATTTGACGTCAATCTTGTTGGAAGTCATTGTAGAAATTTGAAACGCTTTAAATGTTATTGCAACTTGTCTGAGCCATCAGGTATCGTGAACAAAAATATTATCAAACAAGATACGCGCACCATTTAAGAAACCCCAAGAGATTGGGGGTGTCTAAAACGCCATATGCTGCTATCCACGCCTACCCAAAATGTCATTATAGACTTATCAACAATTCCAATCTAAACCGACTTGTAACATCCTGAATGTTATCAACCGTATTATTTTGCAAAGACACTCGGTTATAACACTTGGTTATAACGGTTATGGCTCAACCCTGAATGAAAAGGCACTTATTTCTTGTAATTAACTAGTAATTGAGCTCGACTTCGGTAACAAGTGCGATTGGGACTAGGAGGTGGCGTAATTAGGGTTATATTGGGTTCGCTAGGGTTATTTATATGGGAGGAAATTCAGATGTGGAACTGTTCTAGGATTTTGTTAGTCAGGTCTGGGTTTTCGTTCCGTTTTTCCAATCAGTTACCATCTTCCTGCCCTTGTCCTATGTTATTTGGGGTCGGCGCATCACGTTTTTTTCTTCCATTCTCCTCGGTCAACCGTCACGCTATCATTTATTCCTTTTCTTTCACATCATTCGTCACATAATCCATCCATCCTTTCTTTGGTCTTCGTCTCCCTCTCCATCAACATTTATATTCATCACATTAATGATGGTTACCATACCTATATCTAAATTTCGTTACAGGTAGTCAGAAGCCTGAAGACCTGACAACCAGTTTTTCAAAGAGGTACCCTGTTCCTGCGCCCCTGTTTAATATGTTATGCGGGGAAGTCGTTAAAAAAGGTGTTTATATTCAGTTGACGCTGTGGCCGAGCGATTGGCTGGATGTGAGTTTAAATGTTTGTAAACGCACCCATGATTCAGGAGAAATTAATAGTGTGGTCAACAAGAAACCTATAAGCCGATCCCATAATAGTTGGAAAAAGCTAAGCAGGTGATGATGATGACCATACATTTCTACAGCTGAAGTAGGATGAAAAACAACGGTTTGTCTAGTACTTCAGTCACATTGAATATGTAGATGCGCTCGAAAATTCAAAAGCCATGAACAATTTGCAAAGAAAATTAGCCCAAAGATAGAAACACAAATGTACGCGCAAAATTACCTACGCAGCGAAGTTAGCTAACATTTCGCTAAACTTGGCTCGTATGCATCTTGATCGGCGATTGTTTGGCTCAGTATCTACAGTTTGGATGCCATCTTGATTATCGTTTGTCACTCACTGTTCAGTAATAAAGTCAAGGAAACTGTGCAGTTAGAGAAGAATTTATAGTTGCACGAAAAAAACAGTGTATTATTTTGAGCGTCGTTTTTGTTCACAAAATATTCACGCCAGTGTATACAAGTCTTATTAAAAACGTTTAATTTAAAGCAAGATATTAATGGCGGCTCTTACTCGTTGGTGCAGTATTTATTAATTTTGACTTGTAAAGTAGGTCATACTGAGTTGCAAATGAGCGTACTGTTTCTTATTGATTGTTATACTTAAAAAAGCATACAGTTTTATATTGTACTAGCTGTTGCCCACGACTTCGTCGCGTGGAAATTTTGATATGTACGCATGGGAAAAAAAGTAGCCTATTTGTTATTCCAGGCTCTGGGCAAAATTTCATCATGATCCGTTCAGCCGTTCTGGCGTGATTGAGTAACAAAAATCCATCCATCCACATTTATAATAGTAAAATAATAATATACAGGGTGATTGGTAATTGGGTGCAATCCTTGAAAGGGGTGATATTAGAGCTAATTTACAACAAATTTGACCCGATAACTAGGGGTCCAATCTGAGTGGTTTCGGAGTAATCGAAATTTTCCTCCTCTCGACCAAATATTGATAATTGTGGCAAATCTATGTCGTTCAAAGCATCGACATGATACTTTTTAGATAGCGCAAAAAAGAATTAATCTTTCGAAAATTTATCAAAAAAGATTTCAAACTTTTGTTTTGACAGCGTCATAAAGTTCATAATATGAGAAAAAATTGAAACTACCCTTGATTTTCAAGGCAGATTACTCAAAATAGATGTGTGACACTTAACGTGCAAATTGCAGAAACGACTACCCACTTCAAAAAATATTATGGATAATAACAGCAGTAGTTCCAGGCAAGGCAGTATTTTGGCAGTACTGGTTATTACGCATTTCTGGATCAATATCAACTTTTGGTGGAGAGGAGGAAAATTTCCAAAAGAAAATTGGACCCCTAGTTATCGGGGTAAAATTTGCTGCAAAATAGCTCTAGTATCACCCATTTCAAGAAATGCACCCAAATACAAAACACATATATTATTATTTTACTATTATAAATGCGAAAGTTTGGATAGATGGATATTTGTTACTCAATCACGCCAGAACGGCTGAACGGATCTGAATGAAAGTAAGATTCTTTCATTCTGCCATAGTCATTTCGTAAGTTGGTATAGTTCCATGCGGGATGTGCAGGCTCACTTTACTTAGTGTGAGCTTTTTTTCACGCGACCTAAGTACTATGAAGGCAGATAGCGATTTAAATCTTTGGACCGAGCCATATATGTATTTCATTCCTAAAAAGACGTAACACAAAAGAATCCCGAAATAGCTCAGTAATTTGAACACTGTGACGTCATAATACAAAATTACTGAGAGGATAACAATCACCGAATTGACACAAATAAAGGGGTACAAGCTTAGATAATTTTGTTAATTATAAGGCCAGATGTTGTATATTCCGTTGGTATATTGTTGGAAATAAGTAAAGAAGCCAGCTATGTAAACGTAGGTATTAATTTGAGATCCACGTAAGATAATTTAGGTACCGTACTGGGTTTCAGCTGCTATATACATAATTGTCAAAGAGTAGGGTAAATACGCATTATATAATAATGTAAAATTATATTTGCGTGCCCTAAAAAGGCAAAATATGGTTTGTGCCTAAACCACCAATTTTAACAACTGGTAACACCTGTATTTTAAGCAAAAAGTATTCTTATTCTTATTCTAAAGGCAAGTAAGATATTGTCAGAATTCTGGCGGCATTAGTATGAAATGAAATAAAAGTTTGCGATTCCAAATTATGGAGAAGAAATAAGAAACGAATGCTCATCATCGTCCAAAGCCCAACTTCCCCCACTGCTAGGGTAGGTAACTCTTTGCTTGTGCTATTTTCCACGCTCCTGTGCCTGTCTAATCAGCTTACCTGCGATGGCAAGAATGTTGTCTGCCCAGTACTTGGTCACAGCTTTACTCCTATTAAAACTAATGTTCGTAACTAGAAATTACCTCCATCATTAATCAGCTACAAAGCAGAGAGGAGATATGCAAAGCAGCACGCCGCTCACATCACACAGCTCACCGCACACCGCAAACAGAACACTCATCTCCGCTGGCCTATACAATTACGCCACATCTCCTCTCCTGTCTGCTCAATCGTTTCCACTAAAGCTAAGCGGAGACGAGAAGTGTAAATAATGAAATTCTTCTAGTGGTTTAGAATACGTCTACTTTTCTCGCGTCTCATTTTTTCATTTCAGTGGCTGAAATGAGCTATCGTTTAACAAATCCACTCGAAACATTTTTTTTAAACCATGCCACAGAAAAAACATAAGTTATTATTCAAATACAAACCGAAACAAATATTACCTGTTCTGGCTATATCTCTATAGCGTTGAGTAGCCAGTTACAAGATAATACCCAGAGATACCGTCAAACCCAACAAATGCCAGTTTCCGAACGAAATTGATCTTTAAAGCCCTTTTTCAAAACACATCGCATTTTACGTTCCGTTCCGAGACGCTGGAGGGTAAAAATGGATTTTGTTTTTTATACGTCCGTTTGGATGGTTGACAAAATAAATACTCTTTGATGACGTTGTAAAGTTTTATTATTAAGAGATTTGACTGTAACTTGAAATCTGAATGGTCGTTGACCTTTAATCCTTTGAGGGTAAATAGGCATTGAAGAACTGATGATACAAATCCGCTCTGGATGTGTCTAGACGGAAAATGGATTAAGTGAAAATTGGAAAATTTTATGTACGCATAGTATTGAGCATTAGTTCTTTATCAGCCTATAACGTTGCTACTGCTGGGACATAGACGTATTGTCTATGAGGGGGAGCGGCCCGCATGTACCTAATATACACGCACACCTAGTGAGGGTTGCTGAATGTCTAGTCTTTACATGCCTTCGAATTTTTGATTTTAAGGAATGCCGAATTTCTCGCAATGTTTTCCTCCACCGCTTTAAGAGCAGTGGTTGTGAAATAACCTACAAAATTGCCTATTTGGGTTCGATTCAACACGCTACCATCGAAACCTTTCAAACGAAAAAACTTAATCAAATTCGGTCAATCATTCAGAAGCTATGGTGCCACAGGCAGACACACATATACACACTTGAAACTTATAAACCCTTATTTTTGGTCAGGCATTAAAAACGCACTTTTATAGGATCGACTGATGGCAAAACCTTAGTAGGTATTAATGTGTTGAAACATTATTCCAATGAGGCTTACCTAAACCTACTAAATTCTAAACTACACCTCCGTTAGTTCAGCTCCTGTTTCCGTACATTTTCGTGTCAAAATCGTAATTCCGACACCGTATCGTTTCGGCCTGAAGCCACGATCATCCGCTCGGCGCGTGAAGCTTGCATGGCAGCGTTGAATAGAGAATGAACTGGCGGCTACACATCCCATACAAATGCCTATATGTTTGGTGAGGGCGGTCGTGCGGGTGGGGTCTTAAAGGGAGAGGGCTAACAATATAATTATATTTGTAACAGACACAATGGTGAAGGTAATACTCGTACAACTCTAGGGCATCAAATTGACTTGACACCTTGTCAAAGAATTTATTAACAATGAAAAGTTATGGCACGATTAATGTCAGAGTATTAAAGGAATATATAAATATAAGACGATTCTGGCAAGAAAGGAGGTGTCTGATGAGATGACAAGTAATAGAGACGTATGGAAGAAGAAAACATGCTGCGCCGACCCCAAATAAATTGGCAGGATAATGATGAGATGGAGACAATTCTGGCAACAAATTCAAAATATGCTCTAAGTTGTAAGTGAGTATTTCTTTTTATCTTCTGTCTTATTAATGCTGTGTTGTCCAAATATTACATTAAGCCCATGATGCATTTAAGTAATTCGCCTAAGTCAGCAATATAACTTAGTACCGTGAAAGATTCTATTTCTTTTTGACCACTTATACCAGAATTGACTGCCAAAGCCTTTATAGTTTAAACAGAAACGCGAAACTAATTTTAGTTTCGCTGTGAAACTCTAAAACTGTGCGTATGGAACAAGTGTAAGTCGAAAGACGAAGAAGAAGTATCTTAATAGCATGGCAGAAACACGTATCGTGCTTAAGCGTGGGAGTCGAACCCATGAGGTTCGATTCATAGTCGTCTTAATCTTCTACAGCGTTATTTAGTTATTCTATAAGAATTTTTGAGCAGAAGCCCGCAGTTTGGTTGGCGGTATAATACTGCCGTGCCCCGAAACTCCTGCGCCTGATCTCTCTTCGATTTGGTCGGATTACTGTTCCTTCAGACTGTGAGAGTAAGGGAAGAAACAATTGCACCTGTGACTGCGCAGAGTTTTATTTCCCCAGTCTGCTCTGTCTTACTCCTGGGCAAAGGTCTCCCTCCACTCCTTACATTCCTCGCGAAGTCGCGCGTCCACCTTCCGGTTCTGCACAGATTTGTGCACTACCTATAATTTTTCTAGAGTCGGTTGCTAGTCTGCGCTTAAATTGACTTCCAAGACCGATGTCACAGTGTATCTCTATCTCGTACCGATACAAGTGATGGATTTCTCACAAACGCCATCAGTTTATACCTTGTTCCGGTTATAAGAGACAACGAATCTCAACTAACTTGAGAGAACAAAGTTCCGAATCAGTTTATCTTGCAGCTTTCTGAAGTCCAATAACGACTGCAAGACTCAATTTGACGACTATTACTATTATTTTGAAAGGCTGGTCTGTAAAAACTTTATACAGTGTGGCGGTGAGGTTTTCTATCACATTAGATACAGCGGATACTACTAGTTTATAAAATTGTCTGATAAAATAAAATAAATAAACCTATCAAAATGGCCACAAAACGATACAGTAACACTAAAAATCAAAAAGGATTGTTGCACTAGTTATCCTCGAGACGGAGAGTGTCTTGATTAATTTGTCAATATATAATACTAAATTAAATCATTAAATATTTTTGAGATGGTCAACGCATTAACATAACTGATTGGATACGTTCCATAACAATTTCAGAATAAATTATATCGCCTTTTTTAGAATTCCAGACAAAACACATATTTGTTTTTATTAAAGTTGTTGAATTTACTGATCGGAGTAATGAAATTTTAGCTTAAAGCTTAGGGCCTTCGGCTAAAATTTCTAGTCTGGAAGTAAACAAAAATTAGGCAAACAATTTGCGAACAATTTTATGCGAAGTAGCGATAATAATAAAGGTGAGTATAGATGTTCTTAATTGAAAACTGGACGGTTACACGTAAAGGATAAAACTTTATGCTCAGCTAGCTTCGCCCGCGGAAAAGTTTACCATTACTACCGCACTATCGGGATAAAAAGGCCTAGCCCAATCACACTCGGGGTCTATCTGTATAGGTCTCATCGAAGTCGGCGCAACTGTTAAAGAGATGAAATTCAACAGACAGGTAGCCAAAGTTACTATAACATTTATAATATTCTATCGACCCACCCCTGCTTTGCACGGCACCACTAGTCCGGTCCAAAACTATCCTATCTTTCAACCTGTAACATTCACAAAATTTCTTTGAAATCAGTTGGTTGGTTTCGGAGATTAGCGTGTACGAATATAGTGACACGTGATTTTTATATATAAAGTATTAGTATGGATTGTAAAGGAGAGAATATATCGGTTGACACAACATGATATAGCTTCCCTCAAAGACTTTGTGATATATAATATGACCAACCAACTATACCAACCAACCTTTGACCAACTTTACTTTGAGGAAGTATCTTATGCTGTAAGGCAGTAACAATTTTTGTATTTACCTATCTGTGCACTGAAAAAAATGCAGACTAACTAAGATACCTTTTCACTTAGTTGCCATTAAAATGTTTGCAATAATTATTTATCTATTTACTTTAAACAAGATAGCATAGTTGCCAGAACATTTTCATTTTAGTTAAATCGATAAATATGCACATGTTCAGTATAATCAACGGTGTTTGTTACATCATACATGCTTTTGTTTTATTTTACTTCTTCACTTTTACATATCAAATAATAACTTAAGTTCATGGTAACAAGCAACTTGTTAGCATTATACAATTTAAATAACAGTTTTTAACAACGAGCATGGTTGAATAAATAGGCTGCATAGTTAAATCAAGCAAGAGAGGTGGTCGCATCTAATAACGCTTTGTAATGTCAACTAAAGGCGATGCTCCCCGCACCTCTCCCGCCCCCCGCTTGCTCATAGACCAATAATTGTTCCATTTGTTCGTAAACAAACGCACGCGTTTTGACAAGTTCGGCCGCCGGCGGCGTCTTGTGTGAAAATTTTGTATTTAACATATTAATAGTCCTGAGTGCTCAATTGAAGACACGGAGGAAGTCGCCGAATTATTAAAGACATGGGGGCTGCCCAATCTCATCCCAAAATTTTCAGGTAAGAGAAATCATGCAATACCTACTTAAACTTAGTACCTAGGTATAATTAATGCTATTACATTTGTAAGTAGGATTATAGGTACTTTGCAGACCACACCTTTGATTTTTGCCCGTTCGCTGGTGCCGATTATATCTCTCATAGTTTCATCTTAAATCACTATATTGCGTAGGTAGGTACCTATCTACTAATAGGCGATCATGCGGTCAAACGATAATAAACAATAACTTTATGCCTTGTACCTACTCGTTATGAAATTTATTTATTTCACCAGTTCACGAAAAATTTACATTGTTAATATAGAGCAGGCGATCAACATCCGAGCCTTAGCAGCGTTGAGCCCAGCCGACTTCTAAGATATCATCCCTCAGATAGAGCCAAGTTTATGAGGTGCTGGAGAGCTTGGAATTCAGAATTTATAGGCATCATCTTTACCGGTAAGTTTTGTGGATGTGTGCAAATAAATTATAAATTGGTACCTATTCTATGTGATAAACTCCAAACTTTTGTATAGCTCAAAGTATTCTTCTACCTTTGTTTTAATGTAAATTTTTCTTATTTTGTTCACATATAAGTCGATATATGTATTTACAAACTAACAACATAACACCTCAATAGAGTGATATAATAATATTTTAATAGTACCTAATAATATTATTTGAGGAAATTACCTACTCCAGACTCCAGCAAAATATTTATTTTACCCTACAGTGACTGACCTTATTTTTGTTTGCAGAATCTAGATTTGTCGGATTTTGAATTTGGACATGACCCAAAAACGTATCTTTTGTAGAGGAGAAAGAAAATGTGCCCTCAAGTAATGTTGCAATTTTTTTAATACTGGAAGAAAATGTACAAATAGTGCCCAAGTTGATCAAGGAAATAGGTGGGGTATGTTTCTTTTAAACTTTTCTGTACAGTCACCAAATTGGTTAGGAGATGAACAATTTTCAATATAAATATTCTGATCAATGGAAAAAAATATGTTCTTAATTAATGTAAGTATGGTGTGTAATGTGTTTTGCATAAATAAAGTTACAATTAGAAAAAATATTGTTGTTTGATTGCTATATGATTTAGTATAAGGTGGATTACGCTATGTATAAAAATATCTGCGCATACATAATCAATAATCTAATTAATTGTCGATTTATAGCTGGTTAAGGTTTTTTCGAAATGTTTTCTTGATATGCGCACAAAATAACAAATATCCAGTTTCACCCCCGTTTGTACCCACCGTTTACAGAACGGTGGGTACAAACATGTTAACATTGAATACGAGCTTAATTACATTAATCAGTTCATCACGGTTATTTCATGCACAATTTTAGTTGAAACAAAAAACAGTAGGTACTCAACCATAATTATTGCAGTAAAGTTACTTCGTTGATATGCAAAAGACACTGACTTGGTTTGACAAATACTGGTAGTTCATATGACAATGACTCATGTCTACGACGAATATGAGATTAGTTGAATTAATTAGTTTATCACGGTTACTTGATGCAAGATCTTAGTTGAAACAACATAAGAATTTCATTGATCTGATAACGTTTCACAGACGTCTTATGCAAGATCTTAGTTGAATCTACAAGTTAAGTGTGTTAATGTGACAATGTCTAATTTATAAACTGACAAACATTTCAGATAATTTAATTAAGTGCCCGTGATTATACCAATACATTACTTAGTAGACGGAACTATGATAATTTAACTAAGTTGTCATAGCTTCAGCAGTCAAGATCTTAGTAGGCTCGTATGCAGTCAAGATGCGTGATCACAATAAACAAGATGTTTGTTAAAGCAAACAATTTTTTTTTTCAGTGTGGAAGCTTATAAATAGCAATTTAGTTATATATTACTGTTCTTATAATGTTATTAGTCTGTGGGCTTTCCTAAAATGTAAAAAATAAAATTAATATAAATGACAAATTAGAACTGCTACAAATCAAAATTAAAACACGGTCAGCTGCATTAATCGGTTACCTTACGCCATAGAGTTAGGTAGAGAAACTCTACGGCCATCTGCGTATCTCTGGTCATACTTCAGGGTGATATCATACGACCATTATTTTAAGTGCGTTCCTGCAATGAATGCGCAATACCGAAGCCGCATTAATGCACGTAGCGAACGTTCTGCACTTATATTATACGTGCGCTATTTCTGGAACATTGTGAATTTTGATATTAAAACCTAACATTTGTTGGAATTCTACTTACCTGTGGTGTTCCTTCAGCCCTGTATGTTACCGACAGTCTCACTTTTGTATTTAACTTTGTATGGTTGGTCTCGTATACAGCTACTAAAAGTACTCCATTACTTTATTGAATGGTTCTTATGACCTTATTGTCATGTGGAAGAGAGACGTGGAAAAGAGAACTTTATTTTGTTAGGGTAAAAACATTATTCCTTCCATTACGTCTTTGTCTCGTCACTACGGTTACTTTAAGGTGTATCCAGACAGAGCGAGTCATGAACATGAACATAACATCACGCCTGTAATCCGGGAAGGGTTAGGCAGAGGTGTACCTAATAGTACACCCATGTTATGTTTAAGTCTCATGTAATAGGCGGCGAGCCTATTGCTATTTACCGTGCTCGGTTGCTGGCAATAGGCTCGCCCCCTATTACTTGGGGGCTTAAACATAACTGGCGAAAATGTGGGTGTTAGCTTTGAGCTATTAGGTACACCTCTGCTTAACCCTTCGGGGATTACATTCGTGTTGTTATGTTATGATGTTTATTGAAGAAAATTCTTGAAGAACTTGCTAAACTGAAAAGAGCGTTTTATTATTAACAATATGAACTTTATTTGCTTTCGACAGCAAGACTTGTTGACGCCGAAGGCCAAAGACGAACTTAATCTAAACTTTGCAGTTCTCGCCAAAAACGGTTCCGTAACTATTCGGTGAATATTTAACGAGATCGAAATGTTATGGGCAGGTAGCAGACGTCCCTCGGGTTTCTGAGTTGTAATCCAATTCCAAAACTAGAAACGAGATAGAATTATCTGTGAACGTATTAAAATTTTGGTGACGCTAATTATTCAACACTTGGAAACCATTCTGGTTAGGCAAATAGATGAGGAATTGAGTTTGTTGATTTAAATGGTAATGTTGGTTTGTTGGAAAATGGAAGAGCAAGACGAGATCATGATTGTGTTTTAAAGTGGTAACGTAAAGTATCTCCAAGTATACGCAACGCCATGGTTACTAACAGTATCGTTAACACATAGAACGGGATATTTACCATGTTTACTATCCATTTCGAGTTCCCGATATTTTCGCGTTGCTGCAAGCACGTAAATGATAAACCGTGAACATGGTGCTTGCAACAGCGCCGATAAGAACATGGTAAATATCCCGTTTTATGTGTTAACGATGGTACACCTAACGCTTAGAAGATAGCAGAAGTAATATTGGTTCAACAGCTCTTAAAAAATTATATCAAGGTTCCTAAGACACTTTTTTTTCAACTCAATGGTTGATGAGATATTTGCTTCCAAAGCCGTAAAAATTGTGTCCCTCCCCCCTCTAATTAGGTTTATAGAATATAAAAAGGAACTTTCAACGAAAATTGGTTTGAACAAGATTTGATATTCAGTTTTTCAGATATGGGGCTTTTTATCCAAACTGCAGCAGTAACTTTGTTTTTCATTAATATACTATGAAAAACAAATTTAGTTTTGCTGTTGAGTGTAAATTTACATCTGAATGAGCGCTAAAAATATTGTTATTATATTTTTTGGTACTACGGAACACTGTGTGTCCGAGTCCGACTCGCACTTGGCCGGTTTTTTTTAGTGTCCTCCATCCAATATGTTTAAGTAAATGAAATATTAGCTGTGAAAGATTTTATTACTGTGTCTCCATTACTCAAATTCTAAGTTCGTTGTAGTAAGTATGTAGGTACATAATATGTTTGTTACTTCTTCACGCAAAACTAATGAACCGATTGCGATGACATTTGACAGGTACATAGCTTTTACCTTAATAGCTATTACTTTTTATCCCGATATTCCCACAGCTAGTATCAATTTACATTGAAACTCATTTTATTTTCAGAGTCTTCATTATTGTGTTCGTAGACTTCAATCAATACTGAGTTTGAATCTATTTTCATCTTTAGTAATGTTTGATGATGGCAACCTATATTTTAATAAGACAGCTCTCTTTCATTTTGCAATAGCGTCTATCTCTTTAGGGTAATCACGATCGTTCCACGAGGAATCTGTTACGGTTCTACCATCATTAAAAACAACTCCAAAGTAAGATTTTTGGTGTATTAATTCAACGCTCGCAAAGCCACTGGCGAGCCACTAGAACGGTATAAATTAAAACTTCAAATACTCCAAACACTGCGCTCACAGATGAATTGCAAATTACAAGAATTGAAACAATCTCGTAAAAGGGGACTGGTGCAACATTAAAACTCCTTTCATTCATTGAAGATTGATTAAAACACCCAACGATTATACAAAAAATAGGTCAGTGAGACCGTTGTTATAGAAAATGTTCAAAGAACCTTCCGCGGTTTGCAACACAGTCTAATTTTTGCTTTGTTGTGGCGCGGTCCGACCGACCGTGGAAAACATTTGAGAGGAAAGTTTTGCGTCGAAACGGCGAAAGCATTTCATGGTTACCCTGTTTTAAGTTTCATAGAATTCATTCAGATATCTATCCGGCTTGGCTTCCCGTCTCCAAATGTGTGGGAATCTTAAAGGTGTTGGAATACAAAATGTTTTATAGAATTAACTTTTTCCTTATTCATGTCTAAGTTGGGTAGCAAAAAGTCTCGTGCGTCCCATACCCAAATAGATTGCAATTTCGGGTGTAAGGGTCTGCTTCAGTGGCACATAAGGGTTGCTCTGATATGATTACACATTCAGCTACCGGGTTGTTCACACAGAAATATATTTAGCGCTTGGGTCAAAGAATTCAGAATTTATGAAGAGTTGTTCAGACATGGAGAGAATTTCTTAGTACTGTTATGGTACTGTACTCTTTGTATGTTTATTTTTGGTGGCCTAATAAAGGCTTTGTTGTAAACAAAAAAAAACTACCTTGACCTATAGAACTTAACTTTCCATTATTAGATGTGATTTTGAAAAAAGAACAAGATCTTAAAATGGCCTAGCTAGTGTAATACTTTACTTTTGTTTTAACCAGAATCCGTTGGGAACCTACAAAAAAAAACTAATTTCCTACGTATAGCTAGTTTGCAACTACACAATAACTTACTACGCAAGTTTTTCCTCCACCAGTTTAAAAGATTTATTCGAAGGCAGGACATGAATTCTAAAGGTTATTTCCATATCAATTCATTCGTATCTCTCTGGTCAAAACTCATGAGGACGTACTTTGAAAAGTTATTTGATTTATGCGTCGCCTTCGTGTCTATGGTAAGGTTAAGATCTTACCCAAAGGATTTATAGAATTTCGTATTCATAAACAGCTGACGCTGAAGATTACGTGCTAGAGATGACTTTGCAGTGTAATAGAAGTAAATGGTTGGACATTGAAGTTGGTAATTTACCATTTGATAGCGTAGGTATAAGAACTCCGACTAGACATATATACTTCTTTGACGGGCCATCATATTAGTGACAGTCGCATTGTATGACCACTTTTAAGTGTGCAGTTCAAGGTGGCGTGGCTTGTGAAGAAAATATGTCAAACTTGGTACATTCATAAACACAGAACTACATTCTGTAAACACAGAATAAAAACATAAATAAAAAATAAATTTATATAATATTTATCAACAAACATATCTGGCAGGAGTTTGCCCGCCTGTACAGCTATGATGGCTGAAGTTGTTGGAAAAAAGAAACATAATGTTGTAAAAAATGTCAACAGATATGTATTATAAATAGCTCTGGCAGTTCTTTAAAACCAATTTGAAAATTAATTTATCATGACATAAATTATAATCTATTTGACAAGGACAAAACCTGTTTTTTGCTCTCTTTGATGTTTCTAATAATCGGATTTTGTAAAACTCTTTTGATTCATTTAGTAGGAAACAACAAATTAAATTGTGAGTGAAATAAGTAATCACATTAATTTTATTTTTGAATTGTCTTTTTTTGTTTGTACTATGGCCACTTTTAACGTGCACGTCTTGCTACATCGTTCTCACATAATGTACCATCTCAACATGAATGATGTAAACAAGGTTTTTGTAACAATATTATGATTTAAAAGAGTGTACATGGAGTTTCTTGTCCGTTTTTCTCCATAGAGATCTACGTTTTGGAATGGGCCACTACAGTACTTTCACAGTTATAATGTCTTGTGACTGGGACTGTAGCTTCATTTTTATTGTTGTCTTTGTTTCGACAATTCAAAAGTGCCTGTAACTGGCCTACTTAAAATAAATAATTTTGATTGATTTTTAATACCGAATGTTTTTATCCATAATTGTTTTTTTTAGTAAGTTAACACTTTTTGTCTTTTTCTACATATAAAGGTAAGCGCTATTACCAACAGTAACAAGTAAGAAATACCATGAACTTTTGTAACACTATATCCGTACTTCCAAACTGGCAGGGACAATACGCCAGAGGCTTTGAAGCGTACACTTTATGGAATTGAAACGGACACAGCTTTCAAGTAGTTTCTATACAGTTTCTATACAGTTTCCAACTGTACACCTGGAGGTAAGCAAACGTCGACTGGTTTTTCTTGACAGTTGTGTTTCTTGTGGTACATTTTATGTCATTCAGCGAAGATTGGCTGCGCTTTAGCTGTTAATGATTCAAAAGTTGATTGAAAATCCAAAATGTATTGTTGACATAAGCTTATATGGGTATGAAGAACGGGGTGTAAAGTTCTTCATCTCCCAAAGAAAAGGGACGATCCTCCGAAAAGACTGTTGTTGTGTCTTGTGGGCTACTGCCCGACATCGACAGTTGCTGTTGGGTTTTCCTATATAGTCTTATGTCGCCGATAACTTTAATAGCTCTATTCAGAATTTTGATGTTTGTTCTTTCTTTGTGGCATAGATGGCGCTGTAGTACTTTTTGTACTATGTTGCTATTATACTTTTTGTTCTGTCCGCTCTAAGCTACCGAAAAGCCTAAAATATTATGTCAATCCTATCGAAATTCAAAACGATTGCTGAGAGGAAAACATTAATGCGTGTGAAATGAACATAATTATGTGGAGCTGGGTAATTGTTTTGATTAACATTCAAAAATGTCGGGCTTTGAGCGTTGTACCAAAATACAAAGTGACGCTTGCAAAAACAGGAGGACTCGTCTTCAGTGATCCTCCGTTTCTTTTTGATTTAGTAGGTAACGCATTGATTGTCAAATAGGTACTACCTTACAACAATTACCACGACCTACCCTGTAGGAGAATCAACGACATCTCCCACTTCGTAGAACATCAACGTGTTCCTCTTCAGTATAACCAATCAAAATTAAAATTCTGATCGCGACAAGAAAATGTTCTATAGAAACTTCGTCAATTAAAATGATTAGGTACGACCCATCTTAATCTATTGGCACCTTGTTTATTTAAACTGGAACGTAAATAAACAACAATTCATTTAAAGGACATTCAAAGAAAGTAAACAAACACAAATGTATAACAATGACAGTTCTTGATTTACCGTGACGAAGGGCAGACGAGTTGAGTTGGAACAAGGCACAAAGTGTGAGTGATTGAGTGAGTGAACTTGGCAACAAGGGAGTGTGTGAGTTTGTTCTTTGGCTGAATGTGGTGAAGTCAGGTAAGTTGTTTCGTACTTTGAATGTAATTGTTTCGGGGAATTTATGCTAACGAAGGAAATGTTTTGAAGATGTCGCTGTACATATAATAGCTATACCAATAAGTAGTGCCTACTTCCTAATAGTACCTTAAGGTGTATTCCCACTGGTAGTTTCTGAAAGTGAGTCAAATCAAAATCTATTTCAAGTAGACCAGTTCCATGCACTTTTGAATTGTCGAAACAAAGACAATAATAAAATGAAGCTACAGTCGCAGTCACAAAGTATAACAACTGTGAAAGTACTGTAGTTACCCATTCTAAAACGTAGATATCTATGGAGAACAACGGGCAAGAAACTCCAAGGACTTTTAAATCAGAATATTGTTACAAGAACCTTGATTTCATCATTCATGTTGAGATAGTACATTATGCGAAAAGTCAAAACTAAATTCACTTTTGATTTTTGTCTACAGTCCAGCCACAAGTCATGATAACTGTAAAAAGACGTTGTTTAGCAACAGCTACTCGTTCAGATTTAAAAATGGGTTGTTGATTTTTATTTTTCGTTTGGTTTTATAGGTATTGTGACGGATGTCAATTAGACAAAAAAAAATATTTACATTATGTTCTCACTCAACACCAGTTTTACTATTACAGATATAATTTTGGCCATTAACGCGCTGAAGAACGGTAAAGCGGCTGGGGTCGACGATTTAACAGTGGAACAAATCAAGCAAATGGGAGCTGTAACTATCTCGTGACTTCTGAAATTATACAACACATGCTTGGGCACCGCGAAAATTCCTAAACTCTGGAGGAAGACTAAAATTGTTGCTCTGCCGAAACCCGGAAAGCCCTCCGAAGATCCTAAAAGTTACAGGCCTATATCTTTGTTTTGCCACACGTATAAGTCATTCCAAACATTACTTCTCAACTGCCTCACAGCAGTAATTGAACCAACACTAATACCTGAGCAGCCTGGCTTAAGACCTGGAAAATGCTGTTCCAGCCAGGTCCTTCGTCTAACCCTATACTTAGAGGATGTGTACGAGGCCAACAGAGTCACTTTTGTCGTATTTGTTTACCTCTCTGCAGGTCACGACACCATTAACATCAAAAGGCTTCTTGCCAAAGTTACCGCCCTTACTAACGACCAAGGCTTCGTAAAAATCCTAAGCAAACTCCTATACAACCACCGCTTCTAGGTCTGTTTTCTGTCTGGTATGAATAGATGACGTCGGCAAAAGAACGGTCTTTCTCAGGGCAGTGTGTTGGCACCAACGCTGTTTAACATTTATACCAACGACTAGCCTACAACCCAACACACTCAATCAACGACTTTTGCTGACGTAGAAGATAAGCTGTCGCAGGCACTCGACCAACTAGGGAAATACTACGACAGTAATGTCCTCCGGCCAAACCCGTCTAAGACAGAGTCGTGCGCATTCCACCTCCGCAACAGATACTCAGATCGGGTGTTTAACATCACGTGGCGAGGAACTAAGGTTGAATATTGCTCGAACCCAAAATACCTAGGGGTAGCCCAGCTCCTAGCCTAGGCCTAGCTCTAACATACAAATCATACTGCTTCAAACCAAACAGAAGGTCGGGACTCGTAATAACCTGCAGCGTGGTCTAGTCTCTACTAACTATGCAGCAGCACTCGACGTACTCCGCACAACTGGCATGTCGTGTTTGGCATGTTTTTCTGCAGGTGAATTTGCGTGTCCAGTGCGGCACCGGCCCACTCATGGCAGGCAAGTAGACACTGCCCTAAATGAGACGTGTTGGATTATATCGGGCTGTCTAAAACCGATTCCTTTTAATAAACTATACCCATTAGCAGAAATCGCACCATCTGCCGTAGTAGTTCTGAGGGATGTTGCATGCACGATGGAAAAAAGAACCAAGAATCCGATTCCCGATATGCCCTCTACGATTTCACAACGACCCCGGGTAGGTTTAAAATTCGTATGAGCTTCTTACGCTCCACGCAGGCTATTCTCGAGCAAAGGTGAGAAGCAAGCTGTGGGAAGAGAAGCACCCACCATCTCCTGCTTTCGCTAAACCCCAGGAACATTTGCCTCCGGGACATGATCTACATGTTCTCTCTGCATGATGCTGAATGATTTACCTGTTTGGAAAGCACTTAACCGATTGCGCACCCAAGTAGGTCGCTGTAAACACGATCTGGCAAAATGGGGATATAAAGATCCTTGCGACACACTGTGTGAATGCGATGCTCCCGACCAGACGATGTCAAACTTGCTGGACCATCCAAAGTGTCCCAACACCTGCACTTTAGAAGACTTAGAAGACGCCACAGACGCCGCGAATAACGTGGCTACTTACTGGGCCCAAGAAATTGAAAGCAGTCGTACCATCGAAACGAAAGAAGAAGATCACCAATTTCCTTATTAGCGTCTTTTCCCTCCAGTAGGTATATTCCACTTCGAGCCAATTAAAATTAAACATAATTATTAACTTCAGATTTTCCAATAACAAAAACACAGCACTAAATAAAATCTCCCAATTATCACTAGTGGCAATCCAGAAAATTGTACAAAAGCAAATAAACCCATTTTCAATATGGCAATTGGTTTGAAAATCGATGTGCTAATCGTCTCGAACTCCTTTACGGCACCAATTAATGGGAGTAAACTTTAGCAACTTAATTAGTGAATTCGTTAAGTAGAACTACTAATTTAGTCACTGGGTTTCAGAACTAAACTTTGGACTTATTATTGTGTCTTCTTTCGAAATAGTCGAGCGGTAAATAAATGAAATGAGAGTAAGTTTATCCTGGTAGTTGTTGTGAAAGCTTTGTCTTGCGGTAGTAGTAAGTATTGACAGTTTAGAAGTAGTTACAGTGAAGTTTGAGGAAAGAGATAAATCAGTGTCTCGTTGTAACGTCATTTTATGTATTTATTTGTCTACTATGAACTTATAAGCTTACAAAAGCTATACAGGGTATAACATGATAAATGCAAGACCTTTCGTGTGATGTCTCAGACCATGAATCTGAACAACTTTTGTCCTACGACTTTTGGAAATTCATAAGTTTTACCATAACGTTGATCAGCTCAGTCAATCGCATCAGTTCCTATACAAATTTAAATTTTTCTTTTGCGAATTTCAAGAACTCGTAGAACATAAGTTGTTCAGTTTCATGGTCCAAGAGACCACACGGGAGGTCTTGCGTTTATTATGTTACACCTTGTATTTCAAAATACGGGTATTTAGCTACCTCCTTCGGTTGTACTGGAAGCCGACACCAATATGCTTAGTTGGGTAAAGGCTAGGCAGTTGATGTATATTGTATAAGCCTACTTTTCGATCGCATGTAGGTACTCGTATTTCCTGCCAGCATTTCAATACCCTCAACCCTTCTTTCGGCTGAACTATTTAAATATGACTTGGTCGAAATTCACAGAAAACGTATTTTGGTTTTTCCGCCAGTACTATCTAGTCTAAGTAATATGTTATGCAAGGTCTGTCGCAAGCGTGACTGCTGAGTCCTCCTGGGTCCTGGGTTCGATTCCCCGGTTTAGCAAAGTCTTATTGGATTTTTCCATCAGGAATTTCTCAATAGCAGTCAAGGATTTTGGATTTGTGCTCGCTTGATGGCAATAGGCTCGCCCCCTTTTACATGGGACTTAAACGTATCTGGCGGAATGTGGGTGTACTATTAGGTACACCTCTGCCTAACCCTTCTAGGATTAGAGGCGTGATGTTATGTTATGCAGTAATTTCCTTTTCATTTCATAATCTCGACGTTAAATAAACTTGACAATTTCAGTATTTAATTGTTCCATTTTCGATACATAATTGACATTGACAACAGAATGAATTCTCGATAAATCCAATCATAAAATATTTACATACTTACTGCATACATATTTGCCTACGTAAATAGATTACGTAATATTTCGTAAACATAATTTCTAACTTGGTAAACGCCATATAAGTTTCAAGACAATAAACGGGTTGTGTACCTACTTTAATTACTTAAACGCTTTCGCAGTTTAAATCATGTGTTATTAGTTTGAGTTGAGAGTAAGTAGATAATAATATCAACTTAGGAAGATTATCCATTGTTTGAACAATAGCTTGGCTTATTAAAGGTATTATAAGCTTTTTATTTATGAAGCTTTAGGAGTGTTATTGTAACTTATATCCTACTTTAGATGCTTAATATAGTTCGTCAGCTTTCATTTTTTTTTTTTAATTTTCACAATATGGCCTCTGGTTGGCGCCATATTGAACTTTGAATACTGTCGTGTATTTAGTAACACTCGCAAGATTAAGACAAATCGATTGACGCAAGAATCATCAAAATCAGCCCACGTGTTTGGTCTATAGAGCGCCACAAAGGAACAAACATACATACAAATATAGGCTGACTAACACATTTACCCTTTTTGGTTGGGTAATAATAAGTAATGTTTGACAAGTCATAAGTTTAAATTACACAATCATTGTAGAGTATGTATAAGATCACCAACAAGAAATCATACACGCTTATAAAGCCAGCAATCAACCAATCACACATCACACACATACATAAGCACATAAAATCTTAAACATCCCACAATACAACAGTCAACGACCCCGCATAAAGTGCGGAAAACTTTTTCACAGAGCATAAAAGCAAATGCAAACAAGGCGCCGTTTATGCTTCCAGATGTCAACCTACAAAGGGTAATGCATTTCCCTCTTGTATAAGAATGGGGAGAAAAGGATTCGTAATGCATGCGATCTCGGTATCTGCAACAACGGGGGTTATTCCACTCTGCCCCGCTAAGTTCTCCCATAAGTGGGAAAAACTGGAATATTTGAAATTTTTATGTCCACTTTGTAGCACTAATCGATTCGTAAAACTTTTCTGGGATATTAGTGTTGGATTAAGGATAATTCAGCCACTTCTATATTACTTATTACTAATATTATAAACATGAATGGATGCGAGGATGGATGGATGGTTTGTTACTGTTTCACGCAAAAGCTACTGAGCGCATTTACTTGAAACTTTACAATAATATAGCTTATACATCAGAATACGACAAGCTTACGAAGCTAGTTATTTATCAATTCTCTATAATCTAGTACTACCAGCTTTAGTATATTTATGACATCAACATCGATTACTGGGACAATGTTGACTCCAAAAATATTGAAATTCCACTTTGTGGAACAGAGTGGAATAATTCAACAGCGAAGGTATATTTTAAATGTATTTGGCTCAAGTAGATAAATATACGAGTAGAGAGATTTTATTATAAAAGGCAAGAGTGGTTTGTTTGCAGATAAAGTATTGTACTGAATAGTCTGGCTTGGAATGTACATATGTTATAATATTTTCGTTCAGAATACTATGTTGATCTAGTTTTCTTTCCCAAAGTTCTGGCGGACTGATGAAATTAGATTAGCTTGCTGTAAAGAGGAAAAGGCTGAGAAACATGTGTTAGGCTCTGGGAAATGTTGTTGTTTCAGGGCCAAATTGACAATTTGTGTTAAGTTATAAAAATACATTACATTACACCTGTAATCCGAAAGGATAGGTAGAGGGGTACCTATACAATATAATAGTAATAGAACACCCACATTTCGCCAGTTATGTTTAAGTCCCACGTAATAGGAGGCGAGCCTATTTGCCATCCACCGGGCACAAATCCAGATTCCGTGGCTGCTACTGAGAAATTCTTAAAGGAAAAAGCCAATAACACTTTGCCCGACCTGGTAATCGAACCTTATGTTCAGCCACGCGCTTGTGACCACTCGACTAACGAGGGAAGATCAAGAAATGAAAAATAGGTAAATATTTATACTTATCTAATTTGTACATTCGTTATTTTTGTATATTCAGTATTATTATTCTATTTATATACAATTAAATCTTATACCTATGATATCTATCGAACGCTAAATTTTTAACTACCTATTCATAAATATATATTTCCGAATGACATTAACAAAAATAATCTTTCCATTTCTTATGAATTATATTATCAACTCATTAAAGCTAAAATAAATTATCTGATAATCTATTTAATAAAAATAATGAGAAGTTGCTATTAATGATAATATGAATGTTACGGTGCGGTCAAACCTAGAGCGACAGATTACAGACCGGCTGCGGGTAGTGGACATTGGCAGATATTTCAGTTTCTACCAGGTGAATCTGGTGGTCTATCTGGTGTCCAAACTTGCGTCTACAGTTTGTCAGAACTTTTAAGGGTTAACTAGACTCGGTCAATTGATGATATTCACCATTCACGCCACAGATATAGGTATACTTAAATAACGCAATTATCACGATCCGTACGAAAACCAAGCGTGCCATTTTTTGGCTATCTACTTTGACGTCATAAGCACTATTTAGTTACTACACAAACAAGTTACTATACAAAATAGACTACATTTTTGTTCTCTAAATTTCTAAAACTAAGTTCTTGAGTTGTAACGTTAGAACGATGTTGTTTTAAACAAATTAGCTTGCTGCGACAGTAGCCACGTTAAGTATGAAATACTTAAGCCTGGCACGCGAAGTAGGTGTTCTTGCGTTATCTACTTACATATGTCTATATCTGTGTGTCAGGCCACTATGTCACTGTCTCCATTGACGTAGCATTTCTATATTCTACGTCAATGGATGTTGAGGAATTTACTAGTGATATGGCTCAAATCGATTGGTCAATCGGGAAAATCGAATAATTATGCTTTATGGTGATCAATATCGACGTTGAACGCATGCAATCCGGATGTACGATTATAATCTTAATATGGGATTGATTGTTAATTATCTTTATAATATTCTGTGACGTTATTCTTTAGCATGCTTTTTAGTATGTTATTACAGTTACTATAGAGAATAAGACTATTAAATTGAATTTAAATTACTAACACCATCTCAGAGATTTCTTTCACTGCTCACCTCATCAACTTTACCGTTGCCTTACTTGACTTCAGGTACACTTTTAGAACTAATATTTACACCACTGTCATTAATAACCACTACATTCTCATTGTCATTAGAATCCCTTCCGTAAACGATATATTCCTTGTCAGCAACAATTTCAATGGGTTCTGATTTGTCCAAGACCCCACTGGAACTAGCATCGGCATTTATATCTCTTGGTTCGATTTCACCATCAGACTTGATTGACTCGATGTTATTTACATCGATTGCATCCACATTTTTCGTGCTTTTGAGATCATCGATAACTTTATCACTCTTATCGAAATTGTTTTCTTTCGTGGCCTTGTTTCCCTCCACTGTTGGTTTTCCCTTTACTGAAACAGAAATGTTGATTTTAATTTAAAATATTTCGGGTACCTATAAGAATAATTTAGATGGAATTTGTATACATATGACCTCAATAATCGGAACTATGAGCTTTTGATAGAAATCTTTATTTTAATAGTAGAAAATTTGACATTATTATACACACGTTTTGGTCTATCAGACAAAATACCACAGGTAGAAGGTACACACCATGGTAGCAAGCAATATGATTGAATTATTTGAATACCTGAGTCCATCAGCTGTTTGAATAAAACTGATATTGGAGAGTCCACAAGTAGAGTGAAGACGAAGGAATACACCACAGCCAACACCAAATATGCCAGGAACTTAAATGTCTGTTGAAAAAAGAATAAAATTTTAATGAATTTCATATATTTAACGTAAGATAAATAATCTGATAGATATTGATATACTTACAAAACGGTCAACTGAGAAGTAAACGGGAGCAACAATTGCAGAGTTGAGAGAAAACATAAGAGGATAGTGGAATAAGAACATGCCATATGATAGCCGAGCTGGTAGTCGCCATGCGTCTAGAGACAGGAACCAATTGATAGGACCTGAGGAGTAGCAGAATGTAACGCTATATATTACCACAACGAGTAGCAGAATCAATTGGGGGACTCTTTGCCCAGGAGTCGGGCAGTTCAGACGTACAACAAAAAAAATATGAGAACGTAACGATAGAATTCAGAAGAAAATAATACAAAACTTACCGGAATAACCATGCTGGCAAGCAACTATTAACCAACATATACCACATGCATAGACAGGCCTCATGAAGGAATTCATCAAATTGTCTATCAGTTGGTTGTCCCAGTCAAATTGCTTGATCCTGTATTTGAAGTAAAAGATTCCCCCCAAAATACCAGCAGAACAGGCCCAGAAGAAGATAGCTAAGATCTGAAAATAAATTATGTGTTAGAAGAAAACCGTCCAATACGAACCTATTAAGAGAAAGTTTGAAAGGGAAGCCTGGTGGCAGTTTCAGACATGACTGAATATCTATCCCAATAATGTTTTTCATGTCTAAAATCCTGCCTAGCATTGTTGTCAGTCAGGTCTAGTGTTGTCAGTCTTTCTTTACCATCTATAGATTTTTCGACAAAAGTCAAGGTTTTGTTCTACACAAGTTTTGATTAATCCTTTACTTTGACCAAATCAACTTACCCACGGTATTTGTAGTTTAGTCTTGCGGTAAAGGTGGAGAATGTATCCAAAGAGCAACCCGACGAAGAATGGAGACGCTCGAGCCAAAGTATTGAAGTAATATTTTTCCATGTATTCCATCATGGTCCAAAAACGACTGTAAAAGGCAAAAACTAAATATTAGCGAAGTGATGAAAAATTGCATTTTTTCAGCTTGTTTTTAAAATAGATGTTATTTGTATTACATCCCTTTTATTATTTGTTAATTTGTACAATATTCGATGCCAAAAACATCCTTTGTGTTCTAAACACTTATGTTTCAATTTAACTTAAATATCTTATGGAGAGACGTCAAACTAGTAAGTACTTACGTTGGCACAAGGTTTCCAGCTTGAAGATCTAAGTGGAAACAGTAAATAGTAGAACCTATCAACACAGCAGCGAGTCCGCCCACAACTCCCATCCAGGCTAAGTATTTCTTGCCAGTCAGCACCCAGATCAGAACTAATGGTGATACCACGTACAGCTGGAAGTCTATAGCAACGTACCAGGAGTGGGGGATGCACTGAAATTTTAATCAAACGATGATTACTTCTACAATATTCAAAATTTTTGTTTCACTGTCTTATTTAGGGGTCCCCCAAGGTAAAATCTTGGGTTCAATTTGGCAATCACGTATTACGATTTGTTTAGAGTGGAAAAAAGGAAGCTGTGTAAATGAATGATTCTTATCAGTAAGTCTATCGTCTAATAAAATCGTATATTTCTTAAAGCCGCTATAGTTCAGCATATTATCATCGCTTGCAATTTTTTTTAGGCAGTTGACTTTTGATTGCCTATAATAATTATGCATCAATATAAAGGTGAATTACCATGTTATCGACGTGTACTAAATTTTGAATATGTAGCAAGGTAGACCACCAGTTTTGTCTACATCTTTCCGTATGGTCGATGACTGTCAGCCAGTGCGGTCCATCGGTGATGCGGTTGAAATAAGAAGCTTGAAGAAGTACAGTCATCGCCATCAATGGTGTCACTCGAATGAAACGGCTCAAGTAGAACCAGTGGAGGTTCTTGAGAAACGTCACTGGAAAAAAATATTTTGTCATCATTATCGGCCTAGTCTTTACTGAGTTATTTTGGGGTCGGCTTCCAGTGTTACGGATACAGTGAGCGACTGAGTATCTTGACTGATTGATTTATCAAACAAATTTTCCGTATGGACTATGCTTATCTAAAGTATTGTCAAAACATGATTATCGAAAGATTTATTTGACGTCACTACTGTATGAATTCCGGATTTATCGAAACTTATTAGCTTAGTAGCTCAGTAGTATCTTCGATTTCTCGGATTTCGTATGGTGTGAATTTGATAATGAATCCGCGATTTAATTGATATTTTTTTTAAGTTTAAGATCCTGGACGCACGTGCTCACATTTTAAAAATATCACCATTTTGATTAATGAGCTTGATAACAATATTTTAGTTTTGGCGATGACGTACGTGATCCTTGTATTCAGTGACTAGTGATTTTTTTTTCGCTTCAATCAAATTCAAGGGACTCAAAATAAATTATATTTAGGGTTCCTTCTGGTTTTGTTTGAAATGATCTTGTCGAAGTTTCGGATTCCCATGTTGAGAGGAATAAAGGTTTGTCTGTTGGCTTTCTATTTTCTTAATTAAAATCAAATCATAGAGTTTTAAGTTAACTAAAACAATTAAATTCGTTGTCTTCTTATCGCTCATAGCATTAATATTGACAACAATTTTATACAAGTCACCTTTATTTATATAAAAAACCTTTAAAATCATTATTTACGTAATTATCAGAATGACATTGTGATACCAGTATCTATCTAAAGTATGATCATCGAGATTTAGCAATTTAATCGATATCGCTGACAATAAATTGCGTAACCTCGTCCTCAACTCGGAAAAATGCCCCAATGGCATAAGTTTATCAATCATTCGTAAGATTGTTTAATTATAACATCGTGAAACCGACAAAAAACATTGATTTTTACATGATCGTATTAGTGTCGTAAATAAGATTAATAACTGCGCCTAGTGACATGATGAAGGTTTCGATTTACGATAAGAACGTATGTAGTAGCTACATGCTAAATAAATATATCGAGGTACAATCTGAAACGGCATAATATCAGCAAAAACTTTGATTCCTCATCGGTCATTTTTATATAAGTAATACAATTTTTTTTTCCAAAAAACATAAACCGGCGGACACAACAGCAGCTATTGTAGGAGGTTCCTCCCTTTTCTATGTACGATGAGGAATTTTCCACTCTGTTTTTCTATACCTACAATTTCAATCTCAATCGACGTCCAAACTATCTTTTTTGTTTTTGTTTGAAATGTATGCGATGCGTTGTATGTTTAATGTTTATTTTTTGACATTTTGTATGCACGTCATGTCCTTGCGAAAAATAAATATTTTATCTTTCTTTTTTATTTCAATGAAGTACCGTATATTTCGTGCCGTAAAGTGAAGAAATATTTGTACTCCAACTCACTTTGATTCATTTTCCCTGCTGTCGTATACACTAGCAGTACTCCAGCTATCGTGAAGAATGTGTCTACAGTCATTGTTGCCGCAGTTATCCATAAAGCCTTGGCAGAAAACATCCACTGAAAGACAAACAATCATTTTATTATTCCCAGACATTACCTTTTTTTTTTTAATTAGCCTAATCTGTCCCACTGCTGGGCAAAGGCCTCCCCCATTCCTTTCCAACTCTCCCAGTGTTTTGCCTACTCTGACCAATCATTCAGGAACGAGTCCAAATCGTCACGCCAGTGTTTCTTGGGCCTGCCTCAGTGACGACGACAGTCTTCAGGTACCCAGTCCCATTTTAACCTCGCAGACTTATCGCCAACATCGGCGATGCCTGTTTTGGAGCTTATTGTGGTGTTGCGTATTCGAGCGGTGATTTTGATGTTTAAAATGCTACGCTCCATCGCTCTTTGGTAAACCTTGAGTTTGGGCTTCTGAGCCTCCGCAAAGACCAAGTCTGAAGCCACAGGTTAAGATAGGCAGGATACACATTTCGACAAGCTTACGCTTATGCAAGATAGGAAGGTCGCCCTTCATAAGCGCCTACATCTTTCAACAACAGACAGGACAAAGAGGTCGACCCGACCGTCTATCTTATTACATTTCTAAAATTTATTTTATTAAAATTGGATAGCATAGTTGCAGTGGGTCAATCAATCAACTCAGTTTATCGTAGTCCTTTCTTGGACGTGAGATTACTTAGATAACCACATGCAAATTGAATTTAAGATTAGCTTAATCCTGAATCTCTCGTTTAGTAATGATTAAATAATTAATTACCAAGAATTTTCATTAATTTTGATAAATCGTTATTTGGAAGAGGCCTAAACTCAGCATTGGTTGGCCAAAAGTTGAAGAATAATCGCGGCTAATTATGTAGACGTCATACAAGCTACACCAAATACAACAAATAACTACACTAAAAGTTAACTCAATTTCACTTACCCTGTGTGAATCAAAAGGGTTTGCTAAAAATACTTCTGTACTGAACGAGTGTCCAATGACGACCCATATCATAGCGAGGGTTCTGATGCCGTCAAGACATTGTAAGTTTCCACCACTTTTGCTAAATGATGTGAGTCGTTGTGCGTTTGTGTAAACAGAGAACGATCGGCACAGTGTACTCATTTGCTTGGCATCTGCAAGTAATAATAAAGTTTTCGATACTTATGGATTAAGTAATAACCAGAGTAGAGCAAGTTAGTAGTTAGTATTGCAAGTTAGTTCTTCTTTATAGGATCTACAAACTCAAACTCAAAGCATTTATTTCAATTAGACCATTACAGGCACTTTTGAATGTCAAAACACAAAAAATAAACTAAGCTACAGTCCCAGTCACAGGGCATAATAACTTGTGAAAGTACTGTAGTTGCCCATTCGAAAGCGTAGATCTCTATGGAGAAGAATGGGCAAGAAACTCCATGGACACTCTTTTAAATCATTATGTTGTTACAAAGTCTCGGTTACATCATTCATGTCGAGATTAAACATATATGTGAGAACGCTTTCGAATAGGCAACTACAGTACTTTCACAAGTTATTATGCCTTGTGACTGGGACTGCAGCTTAGTATTTTTTTTGTGTTTTGGCATTCAAAAGTGCCTGTAATGGTCTAATTGAAATAAATACTTTGAGTTTGAGTAGTAATCCCATAATTGATGAAAAAGCATTATAATCATCTCGTTTTGTCATAATAAGAAATGCTTATTCTTATTCAAGATATATCGCCTAGATTCAAGGGATAGACTGCGTCGTTGGTCTATGGTCGCAAGCGCGACTGTTGAGCATGAGGTCCTGGTTCAATTCCCGGGTCGGGCAAAGTGTTACTGGGTTTTTTCATTAGGAATTCCTCAGTTGCAGCCACGGAGTCTGGATTTGTTCCCGGTTGATGGCAATAGGCTCTCCTCCTATTACATGAGACTTAAACATAACTGGAGAAAAGTGGGTGTACTATTAGGTACACCTCTACCTAACCCTTCCGAGATTACAGCCGTGATGTTATGTATTCAAGATAAATAGAAGAGATGTTTTTCACTCACCTTTCTTAAAAATGAATCGATAACATAGATCGTAACTTGTACTAACTGCAGTCAAAAACCCAAGGACTGCAAATATAACACTGAAATAAAACAGATCAAGATTTAATAATGACCTAGCCTTTTCCAAACTTTATTGGGGCCGGCTTCCAGTCTTAACGGATGCAGCTGAATACCAGTATTTTACATGGAGCGACTGCTTATCTGACCTCCACAACCCATTTAGGACTGGGTAATACGATAATCTTCGGTAATACTGGTTGTCGGAAAATTGAAACGACTGTCAAAGATCTAATAAAAACCCTATTAAATTAAAATGTCAAGACTGGTTATCATCCACAGCCCGAAGACCACAGCTCTTTGCTTGTGCCAAGCTGGAGCTTAAAATATCCTGGATGAGGCTGGCACAAGGACGTGGGCGTCCTTGTGCTTGATATTATATTATGTTCCCGCGATGGCAACAATGTCGTCTGCCCATCTCAATGGCCTCAGGCTAATCGAAGGATAATTTCGGAAAGTGCAAATTCCAGAGTCCACACGCAGAAGACTGACCAAAAAACATGACGTCTCCTACGTCATAAATGTAATCAAAGCCTTCCCTCTGCATTTCCGTTAATTGATAAGATCATATTATCTCATGTATATCAAAAACTAAAATTCATATAAGACAGAAGTATTCCATCCAAATTAACGATTAATCGCTACTTACATTGCAACATAATCAGCGGGGGCCCATGGCTTATCACCAGGAAGACGGCAATAGTGTTCTGTGTATTGAAAGCCTACTGCGGTGACGTTGAAGAAAAAAGAAGTTATTGCTTGTTCAGTGGTGCATGGCTTAGGTACGCAAACTCCCAGTCTAAACACCATGCTTGTGAGAGGATTATTTGGAATAGACCTGAAAGAAGGAATAGCTTGAGACGATTGGCTAAATCTATGAATAATCTTACTGACTGAATTGGCCAAGACGAAGACCTGAAGGCCTTTAAGATGGCAATCACTTGGGCTCTGTCATACGCCCTACAGACTCACGCGAGATCTCTCGGTGAGAAGGCTCCAACCAATCACATTCACGCTTCTCGGGTGTTCTCGGGTTTCTCGGCGTGAGTCTGTAGGGCGCTTTAGAATACTAGTGCTGTGACATTTTTTAAACGTTACTGCACTATGCTCGTACAGGACCAATTTCGTTTAATGTATGTCTTATTTTTTTGTTTGTTTTCATTTTATATAATTTTGTTTTATTGTTTTATCCTGTGCCAGACAAGTTAGTACACTATCGTTACCTTACCATCATCGTTATCGCCGAATGAATGTCACAGTCTAGACTCTCTGTTAATATATTTTTTTAAATTTGATGCTTTGAAACTACTGTTGCACCACAACACACGGTTCTCCACCTTACACGTGGTCTACATGTACCTCTCTTCTTTTAAATGAGAATTGTGCTTGTTGCTACTAGGGAAAAATTTCACTACAGCCATGTAAAAAATTGCTTACCTAGTTTCTTGTTCGAAGCCACTAAAGTCTCCACTCAAGCCCATTAATTCAATACGTTCTTGTTGATATTCTGCAATCTTGAAAATAGTTTCGTTGTCTAAACGCAAGGTGGTTGGATCGAACTGCATCGATTGCATATCTTGAGGACGAGGGACATGAAACGTTTGGTTGAATGGCACAAGGATTGAGCAGTATTTGCCTTCAATGTGCATGTCTTCCAATTGATGGTTGATGTCTAGACATTGGTGGTAGTTGCCCAGGTCCACTGAGTTACCCGTTAGTACACCTCTTGGTGTTCTTAAACCGGAATCCGTAACTGTAAAATATTTTGTTAAGTTTTGTTTAAAATATAAATCTTAAAGTAAACTTAGGTTTCGTTCAGATCACTTACGCTCCTTAAATTGGTTGTATCAATATTTAAAATGCCCTCTAAGGCTAGTTATGCCATAGGTCCCATGTAATTCTATACATATAATCATCGACGTTATAAACTTAGTGATACAACATTGAATTTCTGATTTAGAATGAGTATCTGGTCTACCAATTTGTTTAATATTTATGTATTATACTGTGTACATTTGTAGAATTTAGCGAAACAAGGAGTGTTGGCGTGTAGTGGAAAAGTAAAGAACAAAAATAGCGTTAAAAAGAAGTTTTCTAAAAACATGCTAATAATCACATTAATCTCCATTTTGGGGCAGGCTCGAGTATTTGTAAGTATTGAGTCTACTTTCAGCCTTAGATTAAATTACAACGATCAATCTCAAACATAAACACAAAATAAAAGTGTATTTTACTCACATTGAAGTAACAACGTTGCATTTCTTCTAATAAATCTCATTTGCCGGTGACACTCTTGCGCGTCCAAAGCATTATCCAAAAAACTTGTATCAACTGCCGCATGTCTTCTTTCCATTTCTTTGGAACTACTCACTAAACTAAATGTCCCTAAAAATAAAATTAACTTCACTTTATGTATCATTTTTAAAATTTTATTCCTAAGTACTTTCAGATCTTTCAATTAAATACGATATGCCAATACGGCATCTGCTGCGCGTTGCAGACAATTAACAACAAAATGAGAAGAATTCAGATTTTAATATTCATATTGTTTATCTTTATCTAATCATCAAACTTTGATTAATTAGCTTGTTCACTCGAGCTCCAGAATATCCTGTGTATCTATCAAGATTATTGATAAAACTGCGGAATTGAGATTGGTACTTACGCACATAGTTAAAGCTGTAGATTAAATTACAGGTGTTTTTTTTTACGCGAAATAGTCTTGTGTTTGGCCGCAACTCGGCTGATATGAAGCGATGATGCGGCGTAGGGTGGAGCATGCTTGTCTAGATAAAACCGATTCACTCGAGCTTTTAAGAGATCCAGATTATAATGATCGGGAAACCAAGAATCCGGCAGTCAGTTCCACGGTTAGCGCAATACATGTAGCGCTTTGTTCGGGAACTTCAACCATATAACGTAAGTTATCATATCCTATTAGTTGATGACCGTAGGCCATCAGTTCAATATTGGGTTTTACGTCTCTATTAGCGTCTTCGTTCTTGGGACCATCGTCTGTGCTCGGTTTTGCGTTTGACTGCTTAAAACGTGTTTGTCACGAATGACCCCATGAGTTTAAGCCAATCTTTAACTGTTTCAATATAATTTATGGAATATCTGATTAATAAAAGTCTTAATTATATCTGTCTTTTTTTAATGTCGACTCCTAATCTCTATAATCTATTTGGCGTGCCACAAGGATGTTTCTCGGGTCCAATTCTGCTGACTTCATGTTCAAATTCGTGATATCCCATACCCACCGTTTCCGTAGTCTTTATTTTGTTTTTGTTTCTAACGTCTAATCAAATATTAAATTACTATCAAAACTTAATCCGATTATTTTAATTATTAATCTTGATATTTAATTTATCACGATTTATTACCGTATTAATCGTGTCAGTATTCTCGAATTGTACGATAAAGGTATTTTTTTTAAATACTTTTCAAATTACTAAGGGGTCACCTATTACATTATTTTTTGATGATTTACGTAACGGCTGCAAGGTCATGCATTTGAAATGGGGTTCTCAATAGGAAAAGCATTGCCAACCTTAAAAAAACATTATTTTTTGCCGTCGTGAATTTTTAACCCTATGTTATCGAGTTACCTATTATCAAATCACAAGTCAAACGAGTTGATTAGTTTTTGTCAATGCATACCATCAGCTAGTAACACCTGCCAGCATGCCAGATATGACAGTAGATAAAATCGGGGGGGTTACCCACACATTATAGCACAATCACCTTAATTGGGTGTAAAAAAGACCCTCAACGAAGTCGAGAAGCATTTGTTCTCCCCGTTAATGCGATATTTTTTTTATCCTGGAGGTTCTAGGTATGGATCTGCTAACCTTTTAGTTACGGAGATATTGAAGGTCAAAGTTCCAACTTTCTCACAAGTTTTTTTTTTGTTTAATGCATGTTTTAAATGTTATAATTTAACTTTAAATAATATCTTCATGCTATTCAATGCATCGATCAGCACAATGTTTTGCAATGTTTTTAGACAAAAGCATGACCCTCCTTTTCGGGTCCGTCACAAACGGGTAAAGTGAAGATTGTTTTCGTGTTGGTTATATTATCAAATGAGCAATGAGTGGGCTCTTTTACAGTAAGTATGTTTTCCATCTTAATAAGAACTAAATGCACCTTTCAAATTAACGGCCCAGGTTATTTAGTAGAATAACAATTTTGGTGTAAGTCCAACAGTGTGCTTAATTTTTGTGAAGGTGTACTTGTTTTTATTTCATTGGATACTTCAAACAATGACAAAGATATTTAAATATTTTTTCTTATTATTTGGAATGCTCTGGATTCAGGTGGTTTCTTTTTTTAAAGAAAGTATCTATGGTATGACATCTAATCATATAGTACATATGCAACCAATGATTAACATTAATTATACAAGGTGTAGTTTTGCAACCTTAAAAATTCAGGAGGTTGTCATGGAAGACGTAAATAGTCAATATAAATTACGGAAATTAGTCAATAATAATAAACGCAGGTTTTTAGTTATTTTAATTTGACACTATTTCAGAATGAAGCCCTTTTCAAAAGAAGAGAATCACCCGTTTATCGAATAAAGGCCTGCGTTTGTTTGTGTGTGTGAAAGCGCGGTTATCGGGCTAATATTAGACGGGACGCGTTTTAATACGGGTGGTGTACCTACACTTATCGATTTACGATATTAAGAAAAAAATATAAAATATAATTAATTCGGGTCGAGAATCATTAGCATAGTTACCTCCTTGAATTTGACGAGAATGCATAGCAACACCTTGTATTGTAGAAAGACAGGAATTCAGAATTCATTCAAACAGTAGCAAGATTAGACTATTCCATTAATATTCATTCTTCATAATCAATTACCTAATCAGCATGCAAATTAATCTAGTTAATACAATTATTCTAATGGGATACGCATTTATAGGATTATCAGTAGCTGTATCGGAATGTTTGGGTCGAGCAATTGTTAAAGAGCTTTCTCGGATTTTTGTTTCGTTTTTGATACTAAAGAATTTGGGCATGGTGACAGTATACAAAAACGTTGTGAAGACAACGGTACTTACATCCTAAAACCGATGAAATACCTACGAGAAAAAATTACATACAATAAGGGCTCATTTACGGAGACGCGGCGCATCGGGCGGCGCGTTTCGCGGTGCCGGCCGCGTCGCCCGCCGCGGGCAGCGCGGCTGCAGACGCGTATACACAAATCAAAAAAAGTTTGCGATCAATTTGAAAAATCTATCAAACTGATCGCAAACTTTATTGCACAAAGAGCCGCGCATGGCGCCGCCCGACGTGTAAATTCGCTTCTCCGTAAACGAATACATCGCCATATGTTTGAATTGCAGGCGGGCCGCGCCGCACAACGCGCCACGTCTCCGTAAATGAGCCCTAAACCGCACTAGGTGGTGGTGGATTAGTACTCAACAAAATGAGGCAAGTAGGCTGTGAGTGTACTAGCCGTGAGATCATTAGGTAAGACTGCATCGGTTTTTCCGTCAGGATTTTTTCAGTAGCAGCCACGGAGTGCGGATCTGTGCCCAGTTGATGGCAATGGGCTGGCCCCCTATTACATGGGAATTAAAACATAACTGGCGAAATGTGGGTGTACTATGAGGTACACCTCTGCCTCACCCTTCGAGGATTACAGGTGTGATGTTATGTTAAGTAAAGGGCAAGTTTTGTATATAAGTTTTGTATATAAGTAAAGCGCAAGTTTTCTATATCAAGAATACAAAGTTTATAAAGAAGCAATACAATGCGTCCGATACGCCTCGATTACGATACGCTTCTAAATGGTTTCTAGCTAAAAAGCTTCTTATTTTATTAATCGACGGCAAAAAAGGAACTTTATGATATGATAAAATTCTTCAAATTGAATCTCTACTCCATAACACACGATCCGTCAAAAGTTACCATATCACCTTTCCTATAATTCCCTAAAACCGTATCCTTACAAAATCCCTATCAAACAACATTTTCTTATTTACAAAAGCAATATAAACAAGAATTCTTAACGGCAAACAAAAGTACGTCTAAATTGAACGAAAATATTTAACAACCCACCCCAAATTGTGATTTAAAACGAAAGACTTTCGTTCGCGAGCGTACTTGCGTGTTGTTTTTTACTCTCCGTTAATTGGAAATAGGCCAACAGTCGGTACTGGAAATTAATTATTTTAATGGACATTTTTCTTCGTAATTTCATGTACTCGAAATTGTGTCAAGCTGATTTCCTGGAGCAAGTTAAATGGAGTGAATTAGAAAAATACGAGTTCAATTAGAGATGTAAATGGGATTTCCATGTTGACTTTTATCAGGTCTATTTTTATAAATCGAAAGTACCTTACGTCATTGCGTAGGAAAGTTCGTTTTCGTAATTTTAAACGGGGCTTGATAAATTAGCCGTGACAGTGTACACTGTTAGTGTTATTTATAGTTTCGAAAAGCGCGTCGTAACGAGTCAACATCTCCCCAGGCTACGCCGTGGAGGGGCGGAACACGTGTCGAGTATATAAACAAATGAATATTGTTTGGGTTCCACCACTCGGATCCAGCCAGTCCCTTGGCTGCCCTCCCCCAGCGACGCCCTAAGCCGAGGCCGGTACCCCACAGGGGGTGCCCTTAGCGTGTAGTCGCTTAGTTTGTAAGTTTTTTGCCCTGGCTGGAGGCCTTAAACTCAAGACAGCCAAATAATAGACCGGTTAAGCATACGACAACCTCCTAGGTTGAACTGCGAGATGCCATTCATAAAAAAAAAGTTTGGGTTCCATGTTGTATTATACATATTTATCGCAACTTTGTGCGCGAGAGGACGATACCGCATTCTGAATCCAAACCTGCGGCTAATTGCATAACACACTCGCATTTCCAATTCGAGGAGTTAAATGATAACAGCCGCTCGGGGCCGATCTTCAGGTTAAGCCGCGCTTGCCTAGGTTGGTCCGTGGATGGTGTCCCAGCTGTCATTTGTAGATCTTTGGCAGTCGGTACAGGTAGTCAATGGCCCGATTGCCTGACAACCAGTCTTACCACGGGATTTGGTATTACCCAGTACTAACTGTTAAATTCTGGTATTCAGCTGCCTCCGGTTAGATTGGAAGCCGATCCCGACATGTTGTAAGTTGCGAAAAAGTTAGGTAGGATATTCATTTTGACAATTCAACAAAATCTTATTATTATTTTTACTGTTATTTATTTGTTCCCGGTTCATGGCAATAGGCTCGTTGCCTGTAACATGTAACTAAAACATGACTGCCTCTGCCTAGACCTTTGGGTATTACAGACGTGATGTGATTATATATTATTGAAATACTACCACTACACTACTACTATAATCTTCTTCTTCTTCTTTATCGTGTGGTTAGTGCCTAACCTGGTGTCAGAGTTTTTATGCCGCCCATGGGCCTCTGACTTGGCTTTACATGCCGTCGAGAAATACCTCTCAGGTATGCTAGTTTCCTCAAGATGTTTTCCTTCACCGAAGCAAGTGATAATTATTCAATACGCACATGATTCCGAAAAATCAGAGGTGCGTGTCCTGGGTTCGAACTCGAGACCTATTACTTGGCAGTCCAACGGTCACACCACTAGGCTATCACTGCTTGCTACTATAATACTACTACTACTGTTTTATCGTTTTAACCAAAACAATTGTTATACGAGTAGTCGGTCGTTGAGTCGTTAAACGTAAGTAAAACAGACATTTATTAACATATTATTTATACATTGAAATTAATCACTCCGGAGTGCGACATGTAACGTATGTTAATTGACGTTTAATATTCATTGGATTACTGAGTAAATATCCACCAGAATTTCATGAAAGCGATTGCAATTACATGTTATATTATTTGCATTAGGAAGAATAATTTAACGTTGATGAAATGGTGAGAAAAGGGGGTGTGATTGGGGGTGTGGTGGTTTACAGAGATTTATGGAAGTAGACATAGGTACTGCACCGATCTCAAAGGAAATTGGGATAAGGACAGAAGAGGACGAAAAATGTAATGTATTTAAAGTTCTATTAAGAAACAATAACTCTCCGTGTGTAATTATGTTTTTTTTTTACTCCTCCGCTATTCTTTTCTGATTAAATTCGTTGCGGGATCCAAGACAGTTAAATCGTTTCTCTGGGACTTCATCGAGCTTCATTGTCTCGGCGCTTTTCTGGTGGTCGCCACTGTTGATTCTGGTGTTAAGTTTTGGGTTGATTGTAAATTAAGTGAACTTTATTTATATTAATACTGTTTATTAAGCTTTTACTACATAACTTTTTACATAATTGAGAGCAGACAATTATAGACTCCATGAACGGACGTTGGAGAGGAAACCGGAACCACAGATAACATATTGTCTATATTTTAGTGACGTGTCATGTTCCAAGTAGTGATGTGCTTAATGTTTCTCAACACTCTTCCTCAAATTTAACTTTAAATAACATTTATTAAATTTGCCTATGAAACATGAGCACATTTAATCAAAAAAAATAAACTTAAGTTACCAAAAAATATTACTTAGTTCTTTATTTTACACAACATTTTATAAAGATTTATATCTTTAAATAAAAATTAAACTAAGTAACTATTTAACTTTAAAGTCACCATTAGGTAGACTCTATAAAAATACTTAAATAGAAATTAAGTCAATAATAGCTTAATAAAGTTTATAAACTTTTCTTTACACAGGCTTTTAGTCATCAAATCAGCTAAATTGTTATCAGAATTTACATATTGAATAGAAATTATGTTTTTGCTTATAACATCCTTTATAAAATGATATTTAATATCAATGTGTTTAGCCCTTTTGGAATTCTCAAAACTTTTGGAAATTAAGATGGCACTTTGATTATCAACAAAAAGTTTTACATCAGATAAACAGTTTAGGTTATTTGCAACTCCTTTAAGATTCATGACTTCTTGTGTAGTAGTAGCAGCTGCCACATACTCTGCCTCTGCCGTTGAGAGTGCCACACATCCTTGTTTCTTTGAAAACCATGCGATTGGATTACTTCCATGTAGTATTATTCCTCCACTCACACTTTTCCTGTCCTTGTTATCTCCTGCCCAGTCTGCATCCGAGTAGGCATATAAATCATAGTTCTTACTCTTCCTGAATATTAATCCTTTTTCCTTAGTACCTTTTATATATCTGAGTATTCTTTTAGCTGCTTTCCATGTACTTTCATTTGCTTTGTCTAGATATCTGCTTAAATAGCTTACTGAATATGTTATATCTGGTCTTGTTGCAGTAGCTATGTAAAGTAGACTTCCTATTAGTTCTCTGTATCTTTCATTAATATCTTCTTTATTTTCTTCTTCTGGTATCTTATAATTTGTTTCCATTGGTGTTTTCATATCTTTACATTCTGACATTTTAAATTTGTTTAACAACTTCTCAATTAGTTTTGTTTGTTTTATTTCTATTGTATCTTCCTTTCTAGTAAATTCTATTCCTAAAAACGTTTTAATCTCTCCAAGTTCTTTTGCTTTAAATTCTTCTTTTAACTTCTTTATTATTTCTTCACAATTTCCAATTACTATTATATCATCAACATATAATATTATCCAGCAATCTTCTTTGAAGTATAGACAAGTATCATATCCTGATCTTTCGTAGTTATTCTTTTCCATGAAATTATTTATTTCTTCATTCCAGCACTTCGGTGATTCTTTTAATCCATACAGTGCTCGTTCTAATTTTAATACTGTATTTTTCCCTTTTGTTGTGTAACCTTTTGGTGGTTTTATGTATATTTCAGATTTAACTTTACCGTTAAGGAATGCTGTAGGTATGTCCAATTGTTTAATAGGTAGGTCTTCATTCACAGCTTTAGATATTAACATTCTTACTGTCGGTGCTCTAGCAACCGGTGAATACATTGTTTCATATTGATTTTCCTTCAGTTGGAATCCACGTGCTACTAGTCGTGCTTTCTTTGTTCCATCATCTTTTTCTTTAAATATCCATTTAGTATCTATTGTTTTCTTGTTTTCTGGTAATTGTACTTCTTTCCATGTTTCTAGATTTTCTAAAGCTTTTAATTCTTTGTGTACAGCTTCTTTCCATTCTGTATTTTCCATTGCTTCTTCAAACGAGCTAGGTGTATTTGCACTCAGGCAAATAACTATATTTGTCTCATACTCATCAAGATACGCAGGTGGTTTTACTATTCTTCCTGATCTTGTAGTTTTCGCTTCTCTTGTTGCGTCTTCGTTTAAATTTCCCTCATTAGTGACATGTTCGTTTTCTTTTCCTTGCACATTGTTAGTTCCTTGTTTCTCTTCTTGTCTCATCTCTATTTTATCTTCTAGGTTTTCTTCTTCTTGAATATATCTCCTTTCTTTGTTTTCTTCATTTTTATATACTGTATCACTTTCATTGAATCTCACATCTCTTGATATTATTATTGAATTTTCTTCTGGACACCACAATCTGTATCCTACTGTATTATAACCAACCATTCTTGTCTGTTTTCCTCTTTTATCCAATTTGTCTGATTTAGGTATAATAGTGGCCCACGCCTTTGCCCCAAAAACTCTCAGTCTTGATAAGTCACAGGTTCCGTTTTTCATGAAACACGGTGTTTTATAATTTATTGCTGAAGAAGGTGACCTGTTCAGCTGATAGGCAGCACATTGAATAGCTTCACACCATAAAGTTTTTGGCAAATTAGTCTCTGCAAACAAAGTTCTCACCTTATCACACAAAGTACGATTTAATCTTTCCGCTACTCCGTTTGACTGTTTTGTGTAAGGTAAGGTATATTCTACACTTATTCCTTTTTTCTTACAAAAATCTTTTAACTTGTTGGCCGTATATTCCCCACCATGGTCGCACCTGATTCGCTGAACTGTACTTCCAGTTTCATTTTCTAACTTTCTTATATAATCAATCAATTTTTGTGTTGCTTCAGATTTGTTTACTAAAGGGAACACCACACAGAAATGGGAATAATCATCTAATATTGTCATGAAATATTTCTCACCATTTAGTCCAAGCTCCTTGACAGGTCCTGCTATGTCTGTGTGCAACATTTCTGCTACTCTCTTGGATCTTGGTCTTGGTATCTGCCTAAATGGTTCTCTGGTTGCTTTTCCTTCCATACATGAGCTGCAAGCTTTATTACTTATTGGTAAGTGCATAATACCTAAACATTTTCTATTTAAATGTCCCAAACGTTTGTGCCAAAGAGCATCATTACATTGATCTTTACCTGTACTAATATTACACACTTCATGACATACATTAGCATTTAATTTATACAATCTTCCTTCAGAATAACCTGTAATGACAGAATTGTTTCCTATAATAACAACTTTATATTTATTAAACTTTACATCAAATCCGGCTTCAGTTATCTTTTTGACTGAAAGTAAGTTGTAGGTTATGTTTTCTACAATTAGGGCATCAACATTTATTTTTATATTTTTGTATTTTATTTTTAAATTACCTTTTTTATTAGTATGTATATACTGGCCGTTTGCAACTAATATTTTTACACTTTTATCTAGTATTTGAATGTCTGTCATGTATTTTTCAAATTGTTCACTTACAAGATGTTGTGTGCATCCTGAGTCCACAATAAAGGTGATATCATAGTTTTTGTCCACACTTTTAGCACATAAAACGCTTTCACTGGCTATAAAACCGATCTCTGATTCACTCACTAATGAAGTAGCACCTTGTCCCGGGAAGCCTCGGCCTCGGGATACTCGTCCTTGATATCTTCCTCTTCCTCTGCGATTTTGACCATAACCTCGACCTTGGCTCCGTCCTCCTCTGTATTTTCCTTGTTCCTTATTACCAGTACTCTCCTTATTATTACACTCATACGACTTGTGCCCTGATTTCCCGCATGTGTAACAGGAAATCATAAATGCGTTCTCCTGGTTTACTGTGTGGGTGCTGATGCTGATTTTAGTTTCGGCATCTAACAGCCTGGCCTTGACAAAATCAAAACTCAACTTCTTTTCTGAGGCCATTGTTTCTATTGATGTAATTACATGGTCGTATTCTTTCGGCAGTGATGAGAGTAGGTAGCAAATTTGATCTTCTTCATCTACTTTAACGTCGATGGCTTCCAGGTCGCTGATAATCGAACTGAACTTTATTAGATATTGTTGCAGCGGCTCATTGCATTTTAAAGATATTAATTTCCGTTTTAAGTGAAATCTGTTAAAAACACTCTTTCTTTCAAAGATATTTTCAAGTAGGCTCATCATTTCTCTAGCAGTTCTGCCATTCTTTATGATTTCTATAAATTTGTCGGACACGCTTTGTGCTATGAGCGACTTAGCTTTAGCGTCGTCTTTTTTAGACTTATCTTCAGTAATTTCACTTTCCCTTAATACGTGTTCCACTTGCTTTTCTTGCAAAATTAGTTTTATTCGGAATTTCCAAGTACTGAAATTCGATTTTTCATCCAAACACGGCAAATTAGACACCGCGGCGCCCGCCATTTTTTCTTCACTTTCTAATACGTGGATCGCAACCCAATTTTAACTTCACACTCAACCACGCTCTGCTACCATGTTAAGTTTTGGGTTGATTGTAAATTAAGTGAACTTTATTTATATTAATACTGTTTATTAAGCTTTTACTACATAACTTTTTACATAATTGAGAGCAGACAATTATAGACTCCATGAACGGACGTTGGAGAGGAAACCGGAACCACAGATAACATATTGTCTATATTTTAGTGACGTGTCATGTTCCAAGTAGTGATGTGCTTAATGTTTCTCAACATCTGGCTTTCAGGAGTTGCAGTGGTTTGGGAACAGTGTGACGGGCTTGTCCCAAAAAAAAAAAACTCTCCGTGTGCAAACAAGCACCAGAGGGTCTAAAACATTAAAATTCAAAAAATGGTCACAGACGCAGTTAATATTATGAATTGTCACTTTGTGACCATTTTACGAATTGTAACGTAATTTGTATTATAATGCTATTATGGTTCTGCTAAAGCGGCCATTTTAGGCCTCCAGTAATTTCAAAGTCAACGCCTGAAACAGGAATTCTTTTTCTTGACAAATAAAGCATTCACATCACTTGCTCTGTGACTAGGTTTATTCCAACGATTTTTTTTTTGTAATATAATATGTTTGACCTTCGTTGTCTTGTCACTAAGTATTGACATTGCTCTTTTGAAATCGAAGCAGCGCTAACTAAGCCTGACGTATTTGGAGCAAACAAGTTGGTAGTTACGTACATATGTACCTATTGACATCAAGGTTGAGGGGATAAGCATTATAAATACATTAATTTATTTCAACATCTAACTAGCCTTTTCTCAACTTTGTTGGGGTTGGCTTCTAGTCTAACCGGATGCAGCTGAATACCAGTATTTTACATGGAGCGACTGCCTATCTGACCACCACAACCCAGTTAGTACCGAGTTAGCTGTTTGTCAGACTTTCGGGCCAGTGACTACCTGTAACGACTGTCAAAGATCTACTAATGACAGCCGAAAGCAACGGCATAGCATTAATAACATTAATTTATTTACGTGATTTAAATGATTCTACAAGTGTTGTTATTCGGAGTTTAAGTTCTTTACAAAGACATTGTTGACAAAACCACGTTGTACTATTTTATTGTCGAGAGCATTTAACGTGTAAAATGTTATACATATCAATTGTAAAACTAACTATTTAACATAATTCTAGTATCTAATCAATTTTATTATTAGTTATTGAATAGTTTATCAGAAATTAGGGACCTGCTTCTGCTTTGCATGGCCGCACGGGTGCAATGGCGTCATGTTCATATATCGATGATTCTGTGCTATATTTTTGTTAAACGTTAATGTACTATACATATAACCTTACAGGCATAAATACTATGTACTAAAAAAAGTCCACAGTGTACTTTTGATTGAAAGCCTTTTGCATAATTATGTTATAAGAAATATTGTGTTTGTATAACGCTTCACCAGAATTTATGATTTTGTTACCATTAAAACCATATTTTAGGTTAGAGAATGTACTTGTATCTCCCGGCCCCCAGACACATGGTAGTAGTAGGAACAGTTGGTTTTTAGTCGGTTAGAGTCCGACATAACCCTCCGTTGGCCCCAGATGGGGGGTATGCATGAGGATGTACCAACTCAAAAAAAAAAAATGGTTAAACACTTCCATAAAAAAGGCTAATCGAATTCTCGGAAATACAACCCTAATCTTATTTCTTTAAGTAAGGTCACCTAGGGAAAATAAAGAAAGCGGCTTATGTGTCCACAGTACCTGAAAATTTTACCCATGTAGCTGAAATTGTAAATTATTTATTTAATGGCTAAACATCTAAATCATAAGATGTATTTTTCAGAGTCCGAATGGGCAATATCTACCAGATAAAATAAAGCATGAAACACAGTTTGTATAAAATTAGAAGCTGTATAAGTTAATCGTAACGAATCACGCAGTTGTGGAACGCCTCATATTTGTTTACTGCTGAGCAAAAACATGAAAAAACCTCATAGCGATTCAAAATTTAAAAACCCGCAAAAATATTATCATCATTTCAATTTTAAATGCTACAAAATTATTAAATTTACTTTGCACAGGACTTTTCAACCCACAGTTCGGGAGCTCACGGTACTTGGTGGCAACCATACTCGTAGATCAGGGTTGCCACAAACACGACCCGTCGTCCTGTAGGGCTGTACAAGTAATTACCGCGGCTCGAGCTGACTGATGATGATGGCACTCACAACACTCCGGTGCCTCAGATAAACAACTGTGTGTAGTGAACTGTAGTCTTTTTTGTACGAAAAAATATGCTGAGTTTCATTTAGTTTGCGCACAGAATTTTAGGAAAGGTTTTTTTTCCGGATTTATGGTAATTAGAATTTGCGAGTGATGACCCTGCGGCTAATAGCGTTAGGGGCGGGAAAAAACTGTTATCGTAATATCTGATATTTTACAACGTGATTTTGATTATTTAACGCTAACTTTTAGCTTCTAATCTAAATTGTAAATAATCCAGTAGTCGTAAAGTTGGTATTTCAATTTACATGTGACATAAACTTTGGATGTAAGTGTGAAACATAATTATATTTAGTAATTAAAGTCTATATGAGCGTATCTTACTGCCGCACGTTATTAAACCTCCAAATTGTGATTTGGGTCACACCTATAAATGCAAAGCGTACGTGTTGGTAAGTTCACGTGGAAACGTGCTCCTATCAAGTAACAACAAGGTTTTAATTCAATATATTTTATCTACAGTTTAGTAGAACTACCAGTGGATATCGCTTTCAAAGTGTTTCATATTGGTTAAATGACTTTCAACAGGATTGATATTATTGTAAGCTATTTTTGGTAGTAAGTATCGATCCAATTGTTTTTTGAGTTCTCTTTCCTTGTTGTCGCTGCCAGAATTCCACTCAGGTTTTATACGGGATGGAAAGGACATTGACGCACAAACGGTTACCATGTGATCAGTATATCTTTCCGAACACTCCCCACATACAATTTTTTCATCGGTAATTAAAAAAAAAATCTGGTGTCTCTTACAAAAGTGCCTACACGGTCAAAATGTATGGAACAGCAGTTTTTTTCAGGTGTTAACCCTTTTTTTGTGTCGATAGCCTGCCACCTTGTATTGAGTGTATTTTCGCATCGTATTTCTGGAATATTCGGACGCTACATACAAAATTGAAGAAAAATTTAGAACGGATCGAGTGTTTTTGAACTATATTATGTTTTTGTTATTCAATTACCTTCAATGGTAACAGCTGCAAGATTTCAATGGTGTCCTAAATTGGCCCAAACAGGTCCTATTCATTCCATTTCCTTTCATGCCACCCTATTCAATAGAGTCTTTTTAATTCAATAATAATGTTGCTAAATTGCACGTTGATTGATTGTGGTTATTTTGGTAAACTCATTCATTACAACAATAAAGTGGCGATTCCTAATGAAGCCACGTCTAGCTGTTAACGATTTTTGGCTGAAATGGAGATGATGAGTTCGGATAACTATGAAAAATACTGACTGCTTTGTAAGTCTTATCTAGTGTTTTAGTGGTTTACTGAGAAGAAGGTCCTGAATTCGATTTCCTTATCGGTTTTCATCAAATCAAATCTGTGTAGTTCTTTCTTCAAAAGACCATGTCAGACACTTACCTGCACGAAATATGCATTTAGTATTATTTATTATGTGAGTTGGCCAAGATTATGCCTGGACCTTAAAAGAGACTATGACCTCTGAGTTTGTTTCGGCTGTTTTTTCTCAGAGTAGTCAGTAACGAAACACCGGCTTCAACTAATTTCAAAAATAAATAAAGACTACGTGTAAAAGGGTTTTGTAAAAACACATTTGCAAAATAAACATCGTTATCAAGAATTTCCCGGTAGAACCCCGAAGTTTTGATTTGTGAATGGTTGAAAGCAATAAGCTCGCCTTTTATTAGTATTACTATCGAAATTTAGGTTTACTATGGGTAAACGTCTGCCTTATACTGGCATGTTGTTATGTATGTATCTATATGTATATTAACTGACGAGAAAACGTTTCAAGCTTCCTGAAATCGGAGCATTCACGCGAATGAAGCTGTGGTTATATACAAGGTGTTGCTTTGCATTCTCGTCAAATCCAAGGAGGTAACTATGCTAATGATTCTCGACCCGAATCAATAATAAAATGGACCGTAGGTAATTTTTCTTTTTCTTAATATTGGAAATCGACAAGTGTACACCACCCGTATTGAAATGCGGCCCGTCTAATACTAGCCCTATAACCTCGCTTTCACACACACAAATAAACGCAGACGTTTATTCGATAAACAGGTGATTCTCCTCCTTCGAAAAGGGCTTCATTCTGAAAAAGTGTCAAACCAAAACAACTACAAAAAGCAGTGTGTAATATTATTGACCAGGTACCGTAATTTATATTGACTATTTACGTCTTCTATGACAACCTCCTGAATTTTGACGAGGTTGCAAAACTACACCTTGTATAGCGTAAGTGTTATGTAATATTGTGTTCGTTTTCCCACAGTTTTCCTTATCAAATGAGCGCCCTGCGGGGTTCCATATACAGTCGATTGACTACTCAGCACGGCTCAAGATCGAATTAAGGATATTGTTTTTTTTTCTGCTGGGGAAATGAAGCAAGAAGCTGTTTTCTTTTTGTTTTTGTCAAGAATAGGAGAAAATATGTTATTTTCCAGTTAAATAATGTAGCAAACATGTATAATGTAACAAAATTGTTCACTTATTTGAACCAGAAGTGCTACTACAAATTGCAAGAGTTTTTTGAAGAAAAAATTGTAAATAAATGATAATTATAGAATGAATAAATAAATTATAAACTCACCATTTTTTGTAAGGCAACGTAGGTACATGTCGAATTTATTTGAATTATTTTTTATATTGATTTGACATATTATTATTCTAATTCTTTTATACCTATAATAATTCGTTATTGTGTAAATTCTCACATGATAATAATTATGAAATGTCAATACATTTCAAATACCGCAAAACAAATGTAAATACATTTCAAAAACTGCAAAACAAATAAATTACAATTCATTGAATTGTAATGTATTTGTTTTGCAGTACACTTGCAGTAAACTTTAATTCAATCTTCACAACGTTCCCCGTACAACATGTTCGCTATAAACGGATTTGGTTTTAGCAGTTAGTGTCATAAAGATTGTTCCATTTTTATCTGTCTGGTAGGTATCTGGATAAGCCATAAGCACGGCTTATCCAGATACTGCGAAACTGCCTCTAATGCCAGATTTCACCAAAACTGGCCTTTTAATTAGGGCTTCATTAAGATGTTGCTGTGTTTTAATGAAAACGGTTAATTTTGTATTCATAATGGGTGTAAAAGACCCTTAACGAAGCCGAAAGCCACTTGGTCCCCCAGTCCCCGTCGCGATATTTTTTTGTTCTGGACTTTACTTGGGAACCTTCTAGTTCCAGAGATATTGGAGCTGCACGTTCTATTTTTTTTGACAAGTTAAAAAAAAAAACAAGTTTTTAATGTTGCTACTTTATTTTAAATACTTACTTACAGTCTTACGAAGAGGTAGCGTATTACCCAGTACTATCTGTGTTGTGGAGGTCAGATTGGCAGTCGCTCCATGTAAAATACTGGTATTCAGCTGCATCCGGTTATACTGGAAGCCGACCCCAACATAGTCGGGAAAAGGATGATGCAGATGATGATGACTTGAGTTTAAATACTTCCATGACATACATCTATCCATCCATTCAATACATCCATCAGGACAATGTTGTGATTTTGCAAAGAGTAAGTTTGATGTACAGAATAGTTGATTGACGGCTTCGCGAAGGGTCCGTTTACACCGTTTATATAACTTTCCACAACCAAAAAAACATTTTGCTAATTTACCAGGTACGTACTTCCCGTACACATAATTTAAAAACCATTCAATCCATTCAAACCCGACCTTACAATGAAAATAGCTTAATTCCTGAATGAGAATTAAACCTCTGAATCATTAATCGGCAAATGAAACCCGGATGAGCGAAGCGGAAGGAAAACGGACAAAAGTCGCGATAATGGTTTGCTACCGGATTGCGTTAGTAGTCATTAATTGAAACGTTTTACGTGGCAACACTGGCAACTTGTGTTACGTGAATGGATTTTAATAGCCTTCTGTATCAGACTGGCAGTAAAGTTTCCACTATAAATAGACTACAGACTAAGCTGGTTTCCGTTTTCCTAGAAGGTGCAGGATTTCGGCTTCAGGATTTTCAGAAATATGTGTATTAAGGTTTAGGTTATACAATGTGAATTGTGTTGTTTCAGTTTATAAAGTCGAGGCCGGCAATGCAATAATGACATTATTGGCTAAAAAAAGCATTATCACTAGAAATGGGCCGACTATGACTTTGGCCGACTGTTGCAAAAAGGCTGACTAATCGGCCCACTAGTCGGGTAAGCCGATTACTGCTTTCAGTGGAGTTAAGTGGGGCATCGGCATGTCCGTAGCATTTGATGCACTCACATTTAGTAGATAATACAACCCATTCGGTAGCACCTGCCGTGCGATCATAGAACTTCTAATTTCATTTTTCTGTTAAAAGTTGAAAGAACATCGGTCAAATTCGACCTGACCAAAATATGAAACGACCACCAATGATTGATACGTCAAAAATAGTGACTTAGGTGTATGTTAAATTACGGGGTCCAGCTTATTTTATTGGTGCCGATAAAATAATTTAGCTTTTGTAATAAAAACCTCATTTCCTTACTACTTTTTATAGGTTTTGAACGCATCTAAAACCGTCCCGTTTTTATCTGTGGTACACGTTTCATCATAACACTAAAGTAACACTACCATTATGCGTTTACTTTTTTAAATACTAGATTTTATTGTAGATTTTTATTTATTTTTGTAGTGTATTATCAATTACATCATTTTTAGATGGGGACATGGATTAAGTATTCCGAAATGAGTTGCAAATGATAGGTTGACATTTGTACTAATACGTAGAACGGAACGTATTATGACAAGAGAGCTGTCAAAGCTATTACCGCGCAATCACATTGCGCTGCACCTGTCTTAGATACATAATAGTGAAAATATTAGAAAGGTTATTGATTCATTTTTGTGGTTTTAGCCATTGACATATATATTACTGCATAGTTTTTATATCAATGGCTTTAGCTGAGGTTTTAGTCATGGCGGCAGACTTATTACACACATAACCTGTAGTAAAGTGTAACGTTCTATGATCCTCGGCTTTAAAATAATATTGTATATTCAATTTAGTATTGATGATTGTGCCTAGGGGAACGGATTATTCCATACATTAGTCATGTTCGCGATATTTTATAGCCAAGTCACAGCATATTTGGGCCGTGACCGATGTTCTTTTATTTTTCTTAATTTAAATCCAATTTTTGATTAACAATGGAAAAGTTCCGTAATTACTTATTACCTACTTACTTATTACTTGAGCTGATTAATCGGCAATTTTGCAGGCTTCCTTTATTTTTGTATTAATACAAAAAAAAAAATACTTGATTGTTTTTTTTTCTACTTTCAAATGAATGTTTTTAACTTTTGAATTAAAACATCCTGACGCATCACACAGCATCGATTATACTGGCAGGTTATAGTGACACTACAAAACAAAAGTACAATGTCAAACACAGAACATTTGAATTCTGTTCCATATTTCTCCACCTACAAAGTCACACGCATAGGCACGCTGTAGTGAACGTGACTTATCACAATCAGAGAGCTCTCAATATGAACGCTATAACTTCGCAGAGGTTTCAATATGTCGTGCAAGCTTTCACGCTGGCAAAGGAAAATGGAACTGTGTTCTAAGAGTCATTGAACTTTATTTAGAATGAGAGGTGAAGAAGAATTGTTCATCTTTCTGATGTGCAAGAGCTTTGGAACGGACTGGTTGGCACAATTTCGATATAGGAATAGCAAGAACTTTATTGATATTGGTAACATTCTTTGCACACCGTCATCATCATCACCATCTGCCTAGCCTTTTTCAACCATGTTGGTCGGCTTCCAGTCTAACGGGATGCAGCTTAGAACCAGTATCTTACATGGAGCGACAGCCTATCTGACCTCCACAACCCACTTAGCAGTGGGTAAAACGAAATGCCTTATAATTATTATATAAATATTAGGTCTTTATCTACGAAATTGCTGTTTAGTATACAGAAAGACAAGTCATTTTTATATAAATATTTTTTTATTTCTATCAATCATAATATGCACCCATGCTATCGATGCATCTCTGCAAGCGCAGTGGTAATTTTTCAATGCCCTTCTTGAAGAAGTCAGGTGTACGGGAGCCAACAAACTCTTCAAAGTCATTTTGTACTGCCTCTCGGGTATTGAATTTCCCTGCCAAAAAGATTATCAAAAAGAATCCATTTTTCATCGCAAGTGACAATGCGGTTTAAAATCCCTTCGTTTCTGTGTCTGTTTAGCAACGCAAGGCATACCTCAACGCTTTTGTCGCGCTGGCGATCGTCTTGTTCGTGCGGCACCCATTTATCAAGTTTTTTTACCTTGCCAATATGACGCAAATGGACCAATATTGTTTTGATGCTAACGTTAAAAGCTGCTGCTAACTCAGCCGTAGATTGAGTATCATCAGCTTCCACTATCGCATTTAATCGTTGTTGACTTTAGTTTTAGGGCGACCACGGGGTTTATTTTTTAGATCAAAATTTCCATGTCGGAAGCGTTCAAACCAATAACGAGTCGTGCGTTCGTTTGTAGTGTTCACTCCGTACATATAATTAATGTTGCGAGCCGTTTGTGCGGCATTGCTACCACGACGGAACTCGTATTCCATAATTACTCGTACTTTTATTGTGTCCATATTGATGAAAAAGATACAAATGTAGTGAAAACAAAACACTAATCAATAAACAAATGACTGAATTTGAAAATAGAATTCCATATTTTTTAAAGAAAATTCATTTGAATTTAGAATTTATTGCCAGCCATACATGCATTACGTTTCAAATGGCATATTGTAAAACGGCAACTTCATAGGTAAAGACCTATTAGTACAATTGAAATTAATTGCAAAATCGAATATATGTGAATTTCAGTCAATTTAAATACAAAATTTTAATGATGATCGAAAATGATTAAAATGAGCTGTATACATGAAATTGGCTGTTCTTTAATTAATGTAAATAATTGGTACTATAGGTAATTTGGTAATAATTAACACAATTATTACAAAATTTGTATTATGTTATTATAACAGCTAATCATACGGTTGGTAATTCGCTACGTTTATCAGAATTCAGTTGGCTATTAGCCCTTAAGGTAACGGTTATCTTCTTCTTTATCGTGTGGTTAGTGCCTAACCTAGTGTCATAATTTTTATGTTGCCCACGGGCTCCTGACTTGGCTTTACATGCCGTCAAGAAATATCTCTCAGGCATGTTGGTTTCCTCACAATGTTTTCCTTCACCGAAGCAAGTGATAATTATACAATACGCGGAATCATGTGATTCCGAAAAATCAGAGGTGTGTGTCTTGAGTTCGAACTCGAGACCTATGACTTGGCAGTCCAACGGTCACACCACAAGGCTATCTCCATGAACAATAATTTCGCATGTTTTTTTCAAAATGCCAGTCCAAATAACTTCCATCTGCCAGGGAAACTTTTAACTTAACCTTGAAGTGTCAGGGTAGTACAGTTAACACTCATACATGGTGGAAAGTTTCAGCGGAGCAGTATGGGGAACTTCCTTAACCGTTGCAGCTACACGAAAATGGTCTTAGGAGACTACCCATAATTTTTCGCGAAATTTTTAACCCCATTCACAGATTTTCAAAAAAGTGTACAGTTAGCAAAAAAATGCCATTTTAGCCAAATTTTTTTTTTATGCCAATCGATCCTGTTTCTAATATTGATCAAAAACTTTTATGGGACCAACCCAAGTTGGAGTACTAAAAAAGTCAGAAATCGCAAAATAATTTTCTCATTAATTTCGTAGAATGAAACTAAGAAATAAAGAATTACGTTGTACTAAGAAAGAATTTCTGTCTTTTTTGGTACTCTAACCTGGGTTGGTCCATAGAAGTTTTTGATTAGTATTTGAAAGAGGATCGATTGGCATGAAAAAAATGTGTAAAAATTTCATATAAAACGTATGGGGAAAGTTTTTTTGCATTTTCTGACTTTTTTAGCACTCCAACCTTGGTTGGTCCAATACAATATTTAGATCAGTATTAGAAACAGGATCGACTGGCATCAAAAAAAGAATTTGTGTAAAATGGCCATTAACTGTAATCTTTTCTTTGAAAATCTGTGAATGGGGATCAAAATTTCATGAAAAATTATGGATCCTCCTAAGACCATTTTCGTATAGCTGCATCGTTTAAGGTAGTTCCCATTACTGCCCCGCTAAAAGTTTCCATTCTGTAAAACGAAAACTTTCTTACCTGTTACGATATAAAAGTATTACGTATTTTTCAAGTCATGTGTTTAGTAGATATAATTTGTCCACTAGAACCAGACCTACAATGACCGCTTAGCAGAATTTTAATAGGATAATAATATGAATTATGTTTCTATTTGTAAAATGTTCAAAGAGTGACAGTTCATGATATAATATTAACTACGTTTATTACCATTTTAAGAATATTAACGTGATACAATGATTTTGCTTAAGCGGTCATTTAAGGCCCCCAGCTCACAACCACGTATCTTATCGTGTCGGTATCGTGTTTTTCAGTTACTGGTTTGTGGAGGTCAGATAGGCAGTCGCTCCATGTAAAATACTGATTCAATTTCATCCTGTTTGTCTGGAAATCGACACCAGCACAATAAATATTTGGCAAAGGCTAGGCAGAGGCTAGATATCTCTTTGCATGGTACTGAGTTCGAAACATGACAATTTTAAATCGTAAACTTCCTTCTTCTTTCTTGTAACAATCGTTTCGTTATAATGCCTGTTATCCAGATCTTATGCCTGTTATCCAGATCTCACTGTAGTGCAGCTAGATAAGTTTGAGCGACTCCAAAATTTTTGTATCAGATTCATATTTGGTTTGCGCAAATATGATCATGTTTCAGAGTTTCGCGTTAGGCTCAAGTGGTTGCCTATCCGCCTTCGTCGGAATGCGCATTTTTTGATTATTACTCTACAATATTCTGTTTAATCCCGTAACGCCCGCATATCTCAAACAACGTTTTAAATTCATTCATGACACTCGTGTTAGAAATTTAGATCATCGGAGAATTTGAGACTTTTGATGCCTGCACATTCCACCAAATTTTAGGACCAGTCATTCACGGTCCAGGCTGTCCGTTTATGGAATGAATTGCCGGTGTCAGTAAGACAAGCTCAGTTGCTTTTAAAAGCTTAATTGAAAATCATTTTCATTCTCTGTAATATTTATTTAAAATTTTGTAAAATACGGTATTTATATATTTTTGTATTTATATTACATAATAAGTAGTGAATAACTTGTATTATTTTAAATTTTGAATAGTATTAGCAGTACACCACTGACTACCCCCCTTTTTATTTCACGTTCGTACAGTCCATCCAAAGTTTGTCTGGAAGAGATCGCTATCAGCGATAAGACCGCCATTGTAACCATAAAATTAACAATATTGTAAAACCGTTCTGTTTAAATTTTGGTGTACAATAAAGTATATTCTATTCTACTCGTATAATTATAACAGCTGAGCTATCGATCAATAAACAAAACAATCCCATTTCATTTTACTTTTTATTAGAAATACATTCTATTCGCTGTTTACTTTCCGACTCACCATTTAGCAGTACATCGCTAATTTCCTTGGAGGCCTTGCTATTGGTCCTTCGGGTCCGGATGAGGAAAGGTCCTTTTGTAGAACTTGGCGACTCGTAAATATTTATCTTTACTGTTATTGTAATCTCAGACACATTATTATTTATAGTTTTGCTAAGTGATAAGGATTTTGATGTGATAGAAAAGCAATAACTATTTTTATCTATTTCAGATACAAAATTTGATTTAACGAGCCATTTATTGAGTAGAGACGTCGTTGACCGTGGTTGACCCCAAATGGTAGTGTGGAAAATCCCAAGCCTGCTAAAATCATAGAAGTCTAAGAAATTCTGATCAGTAGCGACACTTAGTTTAGTTTGGTTGAGTTTTCGACACCTTTCACAATGAACGTTCACTGTACTTTAGGGGGGAAATTGTGGTGTACCTACACAGGCCCCACTAGAGCTTTGCCGTGAAGAATGGAATATACTATAAATGAGCAATATTTGTTTTGTTTGTTTATACATATACATTTGTAATCAAGTTCTCGAAGACGGCTCTAACAATTTCGATGAAAGTGGCAATATAGGGGTATAAGGGGCGAAATATTGATCTGGCTAGGTCTCATATATCTGGGAAATTTTGTTTCTCTATTTTCACCCGAGCAGAGCTATATAATACGAAGTAGCTACTTACATAGTTTTTTCAGTTCTGAGTTCGAAAGATGACTATTGAACATAATATACAAGGTGTAGTTTTGCAACCTCGTCAAAATTCAGGAGGTTGTCATAGAAGACATTATTAATCAATACAAATTACGGTACCTGGTCAATAATAATAAACGCTGCTTTTTTTAGTTGTTTTAATTTGACACTATTTCAGAATGAAGCCCTTTTCAAAAGAGGACAATCACCCGTTTATCGAATAAACGTCTGCGTTTGTTTGTGTGTGTGAAAGCGCGGTTATAGGGCTATTATTAGACGGGGCGCATTTTAATATGGGTGGTGTACACTTTACGATTTCCAATTTTAAGAAAAAAATATAAAAATTATCTGCCCATTTTTTTATTGATTCGGGTCGAGAATCATTAGCATACTTACCTCCTTGAATTTGACGAAGATGCAAAGCAACACCTTGTATTTTTTATCTTTGTCCACTACCACGACTAATCAACATCCCATTACAAAGGTTCTTATTGAGATAAAACTTGTGAAACATAATTAATGTTAGACCAAACCGAGGAATTATGGGGCACAGATTGCGCGAACATTTTAGAGTCATGCTCATGAGTGTAGTTTAGTGCTACGCTGTGTGGTATGTTGACATCCACGTCACGGGCAAGCATAATGGACGTAGAATATCGCATATGTGGCCTAACAGAAACGCGCGGAGTAAACGCAACGTAAATTAAAGAGATTTTGAAATAAAAAAATGTTAATTGTGCATACAAAAATTTAACATCCGTATCTATAAAGAAGGAAGAGAGGCCTTTGCCCTGCAGTGGGACACAAAAGGCTGATAATAATAATAAATAATAATCTATAAAGAAGTCAAAGTTGGTAAATGTAATTTTTTAAGATACGATTTTGATTATGTGGTACTTAACTGCTTAAAGTTATAACTGTAAAACGGTAGAATTCATAGCTTTGCTTTCTTTTACGGTTCTTATTTCGTTTAAATTCTTGTCTATTGCATAAGAAAAAAAAAATGTTTTAATTACTTTAACTTGACTATACAAGGTGTAGTTTTATGATACGGGTGTAATCTAACTTTTGACAGTACTAACTACAAGCAATTACTAAACTACTGAATATAAATAATATCTGAAATAATTACTTTTACTCAAGTAATTACTTTTACTTGACTATAGATCCCGGTGGTTAGACTTTTATCTTTGGGTTATACAAAATGTGATAAAATATTTTCATTTTTTTTATTCCATAGAATTTATTCTCATCTTTGTATGACACTGATACTGATTGTGCTTGTTGCAAACAATGCAACTAAAATGCTATAGGATAATTTATTGTTATTTTATAATCTATAGTTTACACCGCGCGTTCGTGCTAGTGTCTAAGGCCGCTGAACCTCGGCTTGGACACGGCACGGTCTAGCATAAATCATCCTTAACTCGACTCTTGGCTGTAAGAATTGAAGCTGCATTACGTTGCTACACGTATCTCTTGACTACTGGTCCCTCAATCCACGGTTACCAACTAAAAGTTGACAAAAATAACAGCATCGTCGAAGGGTCGCCAGTTATCATTAAGTCCCTTGTAATAAGGGGCGAATCTTATGCCGTCAAACAGGGCACAAAGCCAGACTCGGTGGCTGCTGCTTAGAAATTTCTGAAAAAAACCTAATAACACTGCCCGGCCTGGCAATCGAACTGAGGACCACATTCATCAGCAGTAGCGCTTGCGACCACGAGACCAGCATGGCTGAATGACGTTGTTAAGTTATTCTTTTCACCACTACCTCTTAATCCGTTGCTCCCTTAATCCACGCTGCTGAAAGTAGAAAAAAATCAATTACAACAACAGACTTTGAAACTAAATACGATTAGCTCAGTTAGTCGTTAATACACTAAGTTAAGTCTTTAATTCGCCTCCACGCAGTAGTTATACCACTTACCGCTTAACTTTAGCTCGCGAAACCCACTAATTTCCTAAGAGGATGCAGCTTATTGGCCCCTGGGGCATAGATAAAGAACGGTTCGTTAGGACAGCGACCGCCTCTGATATGTACGCTCGTAAAAGTTTATTTGTTTCAAGGCTATCAGTTTTATGGATGTGAATGACCTTGTATGTTGGATAGATGTTGATGATAATCGGTATTGTGATTGTAATTTTTACGTACATAAACTCACACTTCCCCTGGTGCTTGGGGGTAAGCGAAGACTAAAGAACGCCACCTGCTACTATTCTTACATCCTCCTTTCGCCTTGTCCACGTTCACATATCTGGCCTTAGACGAGCGTAGCACGCCGGGTTGCGAGTACTACGAGTGCTTATTTTTTTAATACATATTATATGGATTGAAGAAGCTCGTGGCAAAATAATAACAGCCGCTTGGATCGATCTTTGGTCCGTGGATGGATTCCGAGTTTCCACCGTCCCTCCAAGAGCACGTTAAGCCGTTGGTTGGGATCTTTGACATTGGTCACAGGCAGTCAGTGCACTGAGAGTCTCACAACCAGTCTTGCCAAGGGGTAGACAGGCGGGGCCAGGAGGTCTCCGTTTCGGTGGACTCCAGCCCTAAGGCAGCTTCATACTATTTCGACGTTTCATAAATACCATTTTTACAAAGAAAAGAAAGATTTCAAACCGAAAAATTTTATTGGACTATTCTGTAACACACATTCTCAGAAAAAAATAAGTTTTTAAGATACGAGAAATGCAATACACACTAAGTAACGCGATCCCAACAACACACCGTATTTCCCAAAACAGCTCGAACCACCTTTCACAAAAGATAAAGGTACAAACAATGCACGTATATCCGGGATATACACCAATATTTCCCCTGAACCGTATTTCGGTTGGCACTCCATTTAAGATCACGTTTTGCGGCTGCTCCAGGCAGTCTGTTGCAAATCACGTAATTTATCAAGCCGACCCGCTCCTTATATGCGTTGAATACCATTTTATTTGGTCTCGATGAAAAAATCGTTCAATTTCCCGCGATGGATGTTTTGGAGTGTTTCAATATGAATTTATTGGGTGATGCTTATGTTTGGGGCTCGTGGCTTGTTTAAGCCGCGCCTGCCTAGGTTAGTCCGTGGATGGGTCCACCCATTACATACCGAGTTTTTTCCGTGCCTCGGAAAGCACTGTGAAATGAGTGTTACCATTTTGAGGAAATAAAATGACCATTCATATGTGAAAATAAAATAAATGTGCCTTGTTGCCATCGGGGGAAAACCTAGATGAGGCTGGCACAGGAACGTCGAGATGAGCACAAGAAAAGCATCTATACCCAGCAGTGGCTGAATTCAATGATTTGATATGTGTTTCTCTAATGTCGTCGAGCAGGGGGTCTAAAATGACCACTTTAACAAAACATAATATGATAATAATATAAATTACGTTACAACTCGTAAAATGGTCACAAATTGATAATTCAACATATTAACTGTGTCTGTGACCATTTTTAAGAATTTTAATGTGATTCATATTATTATCCTATTATGTTCTGCTAAAGTGGGCATTTTAGATTTTTTAAAGTGAATTATTGCTGTTATATTATTATTATAATATTATATTAGTATTATTGTGGTACCCCTGTATAATTCACTTGAAAAAATTTCTGTAATGAACTTGCAAATTATGTGAGGTTAGCACCGTTGTTTCTTTGAATGGCTTATTAAATCAAGAATATCATTGGTATAATCTACATTACCTTTTTCATGTTGAGGTGTTGAAAAACTAAACTATGATAACTCCTAGAAAGAATGAGCATTGTTGCAGATCTTGCGGTGAGAACTGATGAACTGTCAAAGAAAAACCGATTTAGTTTTAATGTATCCTGCTTAGGTACTTCACACGATTCCATTTTTAGTTTATCTTCAAAATAAGTGCACATGTGTTTTAATAAAATTATGCAAATCACCAAGAAACAGATAGAATTATTTGTCAATTTGAAATTTCCGAAAATTTGCGAAGAGTAAACATTGTATTACAAAGAAAAAATGGTTTCTGTATGTTTGTCACAGATTTTTTTATCGGAATCGAATAAACTAGTCATTCGAGGTTAAATAATATAAACGAATCGACCACGCGACCACAAGCGTAACCAAATGAGTAGTTGATGAGTTGAGATTATACATATCAATATGGCTGTCATTACGTACCAGCTGACTTTGAATTGAAACTCACGTGTATAAACAATTTTTACTATGGCACTAACTCTCATCATATTAGAGTATTATCGAAAATTTTAGGTATTTCTTGTGGTCACAGTCCACAAAATATTAATAAAATAAATATAATAGGGATCGTATAGGATTTTACTGGTTTTAATCACACACGCAAAGCCACAAAACATAATTAGTTGTGAATATAAATTGTATATGAAAAGGAAGTTCACCATATGCTCTTGGAACTGCGTGTAAAATAAATATTATCACAGGTGATCAAACAAGTTTTAATTAATGGGGAATAATAACGCGAAAGTATATAAGACGGGTGTCCAGGTTTGGAATATTGTAGTCTGCGAAGATGGGTATGTTGGTGAGATTGTTGGTGCTTTCGGCTTATGTGACCCTGGTATTGGGTTTGACAGCGAAGGAGGTTTTGGCGCCTGATTTTTTAAAGAGTCTAGAGGAGAAATGGTGGGGTCCCCTTGGTGAAGAAGATAGCGCCAGCACGGAAATCAGAAATTTTGAAATCAAATTCACTGATGAGGTAAGGTTTTTTATTTCGGATTACACTTATACTGTCCTATGCTATACCTATTTGTTTCTGTTTTTGAGATTGTTAATTAACCTTTAAATCAAATGTTGTAGGCTATTAAAGTGTCTTAATTAAAGCACTGTGTTTACAGTCATATAGAAGATACTTATCTTTGACAATATTTTGTCATACTGATACTGTTAGCCTGCGTCATCTCACTGCTGGGCAGAGGCCTCTCCCCATGACTTCCAGGTGTTTCAATCTAGGGCCAATGTGAACCACTGGTCGCTGGTCTTGTCCAGCTCGTTCCGCCACCTTCTACGAGGTCTGCCGCGACGCCTTCTATATCTTGTCTTAGACTTTTCTAAAACATACGTGTAGAAAACATTTAAGTATCAAAAAGCTGACCAAAACTATGTTCACCTTTTTGGCACAGTTTTGTATACATCTAGTGTTTACAGTTTATATTAGGTTTCAACGTAAAACGAAACTACCAAACACGACATGTAGTAAACAATTTGTTATACGAGTTTCTTGGCTTATATGTATATTGCGATGTTGTTTATTCAGTAACACTTTTTGTAGTTGTGTCGTGAAATTTACCAAAATTTAACCTAATGTGGTTAATGACAATGCTCACTTTCCGAAGTAACTTTAAGCCGTATTCGTACCACTGAAGACTTCCCCCACTGAATTCAGTCTGCAGCTGAAGTTGTTTTTTCATATAATTTAATATAGACGTGTCACGGTTCGACGGCACGGTTGGCGTAGTGCCAGTGGCTGAGCGATTGGCTGCTGCGCTGCGTGTCGCGAGTTCGATCCCCGCACAGAACAAATATTTGTATGACCTTCAAGTAATTGTTCCGGGTCTGGATGTATGTGTATGTGAGTTTAGATGTTTGTAAAACGCACCCACATACAGGAAAAATTCCTACTGTGAATAAAAAAAAATTGGCAACCTCAACATGTTTTTAGATATCTTGTACTAATTTTTTCTCAACCAATATTTCAGATGGTAACAGACCTCAGGCGTCGTTTAAACAACCGCCGTGAAGTAACTCCACCCCTGGAAGGCGTAGCATTTGAATACGGTTTCAACACTGGCAGTCTGGACTACTGGATGGATTTCTGGGCCAATAAATACAACTTTACTGAACGTGAGGCCTACCTGAACCAGTATCCACAGTACAAGACGAATATTCAAGGACTCGATATTCACTTCATAAGGGTGAAACCTGATGTAAGTTTTATTATTACACTTTTCTTGGTATTTCTTCTTCTTCTTCAACCTTTGGCCGTTTGGCCAGGTCTCTTCCAAATCTCTCCACTTTTGGCGGTTTTGTGTCATGGTTATGGTAGGTACCATATGAGTACAATTGCTTGCTGCTTCTCCACGAAGTCTAAGACCCGCATCTATAAACAAGTCAAAGTGTTTACTTGAGTGAATGTCTTTTTTTAAGATACGATTTTTATTATGTAGTTTAGTAATTGCTTAAAGTTACAACTGTAAAAAGGTAAAATTCTTAGCTTTGCTTTCTTTGGCGGTTCTTACTTCGTTTAAATTCTTGTCTATTGCATAAAAAAATTGCGAGTAATTACTTAAGCTCAAGTAATTACTTTAACTTGACTATAGATACGGGTGTAAATGTATTTTTGCATACTGTTTGTCTTTCTGGATAATGTTAAAGTATCCTATGTAAAGTATGCCAAGTTTCATCAAATCCCGTTCAGTCATCAAAGAGAAAAAAATGCATTTGTAAATTCGTATTAATTTACGGCAAAGTCGCAAAGATGGTGCAACAAGAACCGTGAACGCAAAAAAAACCACTTATAGAATACGAGTTAACCCTCCTTTTTAAATCAGTTTCAAAATAAAACTTCAACGATAGGTTTTTGTTATTTCAGGCACCTAAGGGCGTTCCGGTTCTACCTCTCCTAATGTTACACGGCTGGCCTGGTTCCGTCCGGGAATTTTACGAAGTCATTCCGATTATTACTAAATATTCCGAAGACAGAGGTTTTGCTGTTGAGGTCATAGTTCCTAGCTTGCCAGGATTTGGATTTTCTGATGTAAGTATTTGACTAATATTTAATTACTTTGTGTAGGTAAGTTTTTTGATTACCTCTGCTCTCAGAACAGTGAAGAAACGGATCGTGAGGATAGTTGATCGTTGTCCTAAAACAAAAATCGAAGACATAATAAGGACATCTTCGTAAATGGCGCCTTTTTGGTCTGCTGAGCATTTGGCTCTGGGTTGGATTCCTAGGTCAGGCAAAGTGTCATTGGGTTTTTCCGTCAGGAATTCCTCAGTAACAGCCACGGACTCTGTATTTGTACACGGTTGATGGCAATAGGCTCGCCCCCTATTATATGGCACGTAAATATACCTGGCGAAATGTGGGTGCACGTCTGCCCAACCCTTCGGGGATTACAGGCGTGATTTTATGTCATGTGATAATGACATACATCAAACAATACGGTTTGATACACTGAGAACATTGTGGGCTCATTATGTATCCAATAATAAAGCTATACGAGTAGTCTGAGGTGGGCCATGTCTTGATTAGACAAAAGTGTGAATGACCTGTGGCACGTTGACCGCAGGAAGTAATAGCAATCATCCCATTTTTAGAACAGATTTTTATATAGATACACGATATTTATAGACCAAGTTGTTCATAAATATCTTGTAATTGCTATCAATTAATTACAAACTTATGCTAACTAACCGAACGCCGGATGTTTGAATACCTAATGGCATCGTGCATCGTTTAGTAATGGCAAATAGTTGTTACGATGTCTGAACTATACCTACAAGTTTTAAGATTGTTTTTAGCCCATATTTATTCCACCACACCCCCTTTTTATGAGAGGTGTTCGGGTCAAGGAGGATGTGCTAAGTTTGCCCGCGAAATTCATATTTTCTTAAGTTTGTTAGCAATTTGCAGGTCAGTACCAGGTTGAGTGACTATTTCATGAAAAGGTCAGTTAATGGGATTAACTGAACTTAGATGGTTGGATTGATTATTTTAATTACTATGGTTCTGTAAATACATGCGTGTTACGGTCGCGAATCATGTTCTTCAACATAAAGCCTGACACAGACCTGAAAATTTCGCCGGCTAATCTGGCGCTTTACCATTAAATAGTGGCAGCTGCACGGGCCCATCTTCAAGGATAAGTAACGCTTGCCATGATCGACCTGAGCTTGGGTGGCCATCATACATTAGGACTACACCAAGACCCGTCCGTACCACGGAAAGCACGTTAAGCTTAGTTATAACAAATAGTCAGAAGCCCCAATACGGAGGTCAGATAGGAGGTCGCTAGGAGATACGTGGTGTAACGCGAATGGATAAAATAAGGAATGAGTACATAAAAGGAAGACTGAAAGTGGCGCCGCCGGTGACTGAAAAGTTGTGTGGTAATCGGTTGTCGTGGTATGGGCATGTGATGCTGAGGAATGATTATAATGATGTGAGGATAATGTTGAGTATGAATGTAGATGGCTATAAGAGTAGAGAAAGACCAAAGAAACCATGGATGGACTGTGTGAAGGATGATATTTGACAGCACGGTCGGCGCAGTGGCTGAGCGATTGACTGTTACGCTACGTGTCGCGGGTTTGATGGGCTACAGATAGTTTTTCCGTGTCTGGCTGTTAGTGTATGTGAGTTTATATGTTTGTAAACACATCCACGATACAGGAGAAATTCCTAGTGTGGGGCAACGATTTAAAAAAAGGTATGTCTAGAAAGGAGGTGACTGCTGAGATGACGGGTAATAGAGAAGTATAGAAGAAGAGGATTTGCTGCGCCGACCCCAAAATTAATTGGGATTAGGGCAGGAGAATGACGAGATAAGGGGTCGCTCCGTGTAAAGTACTGATGTTCAGCTAAATCTAGTGCGACTGGAATGCGACAATTCCATATTTAGACAGTCGATGATTAAATTTTGCATTTATTGTCCTTTTTTATAGGGAACGACTCGGCCAGGTTTGGGTGAGATCGAAATGGCAGCAGTTATGAGAAACCTTATGCACAGACTAGGATTCGAAAAATTCTATGTTCAAGGTGGAGACTTCGGTGCTTTGATCGCTAACAATATGGTCACTTTCTATCCTGAGGTAAGAAGTCTGTCGGTTTGATAAAAGTAAAGCAATAAGTGGCTCACTCCAAAACGTACATTTGCTGAAAAGGACAGACAAATGACTCCACGGTTTCTCCTTAAAGAACATTATTTTCGTAATTTCTTTTATAAAATATAGGGTACCTAATAATTTGGTTAAGGACTGAAAAAGCAGAACAAAGTTTGTTGTGGAAATCTCTAAACGAAACTACCTCTGTGAATGGGCAACTAAAATCAATTTATATTTCAGTGTAAAGTTCGACATTCAAAAGTGCCTTTAAAACGCATTCTACTTTCAGGAAATTCTTGGCTACCAAACAAACTTCCCGCTGTCGCTCGCTCCTGGTGCTTTAATAACATATGTGGTTGGATCAATCAATCCATTACTCCAACGATTGGTCGTGGATCCAGCTCTGGCTGATAGGATGTATCCAATTCTAAAGGTCGTTTTGGGACTCACGGAAGAATCTGGGTACTTGCATGTGCAAGCAACTAAACCAGATACAATTGGTAAGTTAATTATAACATCTTAATACCTTCGGTTTCTCGCTGAATCGCTGAACACCAATAAATAATTTTGTCATACTGGTTTAAAAATTTACCTCCATGTCACAATAAATGTGAATTCTGTACTGTCCCTTACCTCCACGGAGTGTGGTCTATGTCCATTATTATATCTTTTCTTATTTCGTCACCGTCAGATGTGATGGCTTATTTTACACCCTGTATATACGTACAAAGGTTTTTGATATTGGAAATCGGGTTATGAAACTCAAATAGAGTTAGGCAGCAGACTTCGAGTTCGGCGATGACAAGTGTAGTCAATAGACTGGGAAAAGAAATGTTGGTCATCCGGTGGCGAGATGGGCAATCGAAAGTGTTGCCATTGGAGAAAAATCTTGGATGAGGCTAGCACAGGAATGCGGAGATCGGTACAAAAAAAGAGAGGCCCATACCCAGCAGTGGATGAATTGAGGCTGTGGATGATGATGCAGTTATGTATGCATCACCCCCACTACTACTTCTCATTCACTTAGAGTCAAAAATTGTAACTACTTTCAGGTATCGCCATGTCCGACTCTCCAATGGGTCTATTCGTGTGGCTGATGCAGGCAGTTTCTGGTGGAAGCCGAGCATCTAACAAACTCAAGGCCGATGGAGGTCTACACGACCTGTACACCCCTGAGGCGCTCATTGATGACGTCATGTTCTACTGGACTGAGAATAAATTCACAACGGCTGTCAGAGTTTACGCGGAGTCCATTAATAAGAGGACTCTTGGGATGGGAATTGGCTCGTAAGTACAACACGAGTTGTTTTTTTCTGTTATATTAACTAGTACTTAGATAGGTATTATATAATCTAACATTTGACATGTGTAATAGTAGAATGTATGAGTAGGTGTGTGTATATGCGTATAGGGGCGCTTGCGCGTGTTGTTGTGATTGTATCCGCGTGTGTTTTTTGTTTTGTTATGTTACTACAAGTTATTCAGTTGCATCATAGGACAAGGAATTTAGCCATTCAGTAATTTTTTCTTAATGAATTACCTGTGAAAGGGTAGCAATTTATTCAATCCTATTTATAGTATTAAAAAGTTTAGAGCTATTTTGGTTGAAGTGGCGCTTTACCACGGTTCCCTATCCATTTGCATAAAAATTTAAGACCTAATATAACTTAGCATAATTTTGTTTGGCATAATTATATTTTCGCATAATATAATTACGCATAACAGCTTACGCATAATTTTTTTAAGCATAATTTCTCTAACCATAATAATGATTAAGCATAATATCCTAAAGCATAAATTTATTTACGCATTATGATATTAAAACATAGCATACAGCATGCAAGCAATAAGCATACAAGCAAGCATACAGCATGCAAGCAAGCATGCAGCATGCAAGCAAGCATGCAGCATGCAAGCAAGCATGCAGCTTGCAAGCAAGCATGCAGCATGCAGCATGCAGCATTCAAGCGAGCATGCAACATGCAGCAGGCAGGGTTTCTGTCACGGCTCCGGCGCTGCGGGCCTCCGGCGGCCCCGCGCGTGCTAATCGTCACAGACGGCTTTCGCTCACCACCGCAGCTTTGGCTTGTTGGCCGGCTTCGCCGGCCAGCCTCAGCCGCGGCGGCTCGCTCGCAGCCGCCTGCTCCTCAGCACGCGGGCCGCCTCGCCCCTACGCGCCTACGCGATTTTAAATTACACTCTAGGGGTAGGACAAACAAGACTACGTGGAGTCGGTTTTGCAGCAATTCGGTTCTATCACAAATTTTTGTTGCACAGCATATTAAATTTTTAAGGCATTAGGCACTAACGTTATGCGAATCAAATTTATGCCAAAACAAATTAGTCTTTAAGATGATTATGCCAACATAAAATGTATGCCTAAAAAAATTATGCCGAAGTATTATTATGCCAAAACAAATTGTGCCAAAATCGTTATGCCGAAGTATATTAGGACAAAGAACATTATGCGAAAAGAAGGGATCCCCTTTACCACCGCTGAGCTCAGTTTTACAAATTGTGTCAGAGCGATAATGTTGATGACGACTGATGACCTTCATTTGTGTTTACCAGATTGAATATTTTTCAAGTCTCGACAAAAGAAGCTCTTTTATTTTTTTACCCGATTCTCAGCTATACTAATCTTGCTGCACTCTAACCTTACCTGTGAGCGTACACAGGTGAGGTAAGGTCTACACTACGTCTGTTAAACATCTATTTTTTTTTTCAGAATCCCCACATCAGTGCCAACATGCACCGTACACGCCAAAGATGAGATAATCTACATGTCACCAGCCATGCTCAAGTTTAAATTCCCGAACTTACTTATTTCTAAACCGCTTGACAGTTATGGCCACTTCTTCGCGCTCGAAGCCCCTGATGTGTTATCTGAAGTCGTTCTTGACGCACTCACCGAATTTAGAGCTTATCATAAAAAGAATGGTCATCGTTTTGAATTGTAATCGGAATCTTATGTCACTTTACAAGACACACTGCCAGTAACTATGCAAACTCTACTTATGAAATTTGTCTATGAAATGTAGCACTCGAAAAATGTAAGTAAATCCTAAACTTTAATTATCCAATTCCGAAATTGGTAATAACAGAGAAAGATAAAAATAAATACACTTCCGTAATGACATGCATTTAAATAAAAAAATCTTCGTATTTTATTAGAATGTTGTTTTTCTCTTTTTCCCTAATATTTTTTTAATGAGAGTTCTTTGCTTTGAAGATCCGTTTACGACAACTACACTAGGATTGCAAAATGGAGAAGGTTCCATTTTTTTTTGGATTAAGTTGATTAATTTAACAACAAAACAAGAATGTGAATAAATCACTCAAATATGTATCTCTAGAAATGAAAAAGTTATGACACTTTAATTTCCCTTGTTGCAATTGCAACCTTAAAGTAGAAAAAAAAACACTTATATTCTACTTTTGATCTACATATGTATATTTTATTCAACATCATGAAACGTTTCCATTGAGGATGTTCTTTTTAAGAAGTTGATTTCTGCCTTTGATTTGCTTTAGTCTTCCACTTATTACCTTATTAAAAATTACAGTAAATACTCCTATTTTTGCCCGGTTGCTAGCAATTGGATCGCCGGCTATTACATGGGACTTAAACTTAACTGGCGAAATGTGGGTGTATTATTAGGTACCCCTCTGCATCACCCTTCGGGGATTATAGGAGTGATGATGATTTCGTGAACGGGCGCTGTCAGTTGTGACTGGTCGTCTCTTGGATGCCACGGTTTATTTGAACTAATTATTTTGTTTTTTTAATTGCCTTTTTTTTTGTACTGTGGACACTTTTAACGTGCACGTCTTGCTACATCGTTCTCACATAATGTACCATCTCTACAAGAATGATGTATCCAAGATTTTTTGTAAAAACATTATGATTTAAAAGAGTGTCCATGGAGTTTCTTGCCCATTCTTCTCCATAGAGATCTACGCTTTGGAATGGGCAACTACAGTACTTTCACAGTTATTATGTCTTGTGACTGGGACTGTAGCTTCATTTTTTATTGCTGTCTTTGTTTCGACAATTCAAAAGTGCCTGTAATTGGCCTACTTGAAATAAATGCTTTGATTTTGATTTTGATGTTATGTATGTAAGATAAGAACCCTTTCATATGCTTATACGGAGTCAAATTAAATTAATCAGCGAAACTTCACAGACGGAATGGGTATTGATATTAAATTCTGATAAAACAAAAATAGAATTAATGGTCAGTCAGATAGAACTTGTGTTATTATACATACATTCTTAGTATATCTTCTCCTTTCAGATTCACTTGCGAAACGATATATGTTCTAAACCATATTATAAACATGTTTGATAGCACAAACCGTGTACGTTGAAAATTGGAACATATTCCTCTAAATTGCTTTTATTTTATAGACTGCAGTATAAGCAATAAACATTGGTGGGTTAAGTTTATTAGTATATGAGCAGAATGGCTAAATGTAGAATTGTAGAACGCAACATAAAAGTGTTACGTGGCTAGGTTTTATTTTTTGTTACGATACGAGTGCACTTACTAGGTCGGCGATTAACTTTTAGAGCAAAAATCAGTCCAAGATTAGGATAAAGTTCAAATTAGAATAAAACAGATTAGAATAGTGCAAAAAGTCTTATTCCACTTATGTTTTGTTATGTTTAGACTTACGTATAAAATACAAACATACTTATATTCACACCGTTTCCCCATGGGGGTAGGCAGAAACCACCGAACACCACCTGCAGCTACGATCCATACACACTTACTCGTCCACGTTCATACATTATGGTCACACACACACGCCAGTTGCGAGCACTACACACTGTATTATTATTTTTTTTTTTATTTTTTTTTTTTTTTTTGGTACGGTTGGATAAGTACCGTCTATATTTCTATTACAACTAAACGCACGCAATACGCACATTTCAAAGTTATGTCACCCAAAAGACTAGATCGATTCTGATTCATTCAGATAACATCCATCCACTGTTTTATATGTTATATATGACATAACAAAGTCATCCGTCAAAAAATGATAATATAGGTTCACAGTTATTCACGTTTTATTTAGGTTAGCTAGCTAGCTAAATAATTGTAATTTATGTCTGTCGTAAAAACATGCAAAGAGCCTTCGTACGAACTTGTCTTGTGTAAGAATTTAAAAAGAATGCTGTAAAAAGAAAACTGAGCGAAAGATTATTTGTGATCGCAATAAATATCTCAAAGCTTAACGGAGTTCGCTTGAAGCGCTTTGCTGGATCCCTTTTAAATTGCCTTTTTGGTCTTACGGACAATTAAATCAAAGCATTTTTAAACTGGATAGAATGTTGGCGTATTTGCTTACGTTCAAAGAGGAATATATGGGCCGTAGCAGCCATTATTGTAACAAACGCGGTTCGTTAGCGCCGGCTGTAATCTGGATTGTGTTCGCTCAAATTAGTTCGGATTAACCCATCAACAAATGCATTTTATTGTCTGAATACTTATTATAATAATGGCTCTTTGGGAAATTCATGACTCGGATTAGAATATTTTTTATGAATGAATTTGGCGCCATTAAATTTAGGGTTTAATGCCCAAACATACCTAGAATAGAATAGGTAAGCTTTATTGGAGAACGGTACATTGAGTTTCACTCACACAGTCTAGTCTCTATTAGCATTAATCTCACCTTAAACCTTAAATCTGTCGGGTTTGATAGGTATAAGATTTGAACATAGACCAATGGTTGAGCACCATTCTAGTTCTCTGAACTGACCTATAAGGTTCTTTTGGTTAAAAGTATCCACATCTTGCCTGTGTCTGCGTAAAATATTCTGTAATTGCAATACGAAAGGGACTTGTTTGCTTGAACTGAGAGGTTATAAATATTCCAAACAGTTTAACTGTCACTTCAAGCCGAAGTATGTGTTTATGCTGAAAATACTGCTGCTGATTCTGCGATATTTTTGGTGTTCACGTCACTTTTACATTCCTAAGAGCATTCTCCACTTCAAAGCCAATAAATTACAAAAGTAAACGTTCATTAGCAGTCGTTCATGGCAACACCAAACATTTTGGTTCTTTAAGTTGGTAATTTAAGTAGTTCGTAAGCATTTAACAACTTAAATGCTTGGGAACTTGGTCAACACCAAAACAACAATAGAACTAGAACCCCCATAGACTCGTCCGAAATACAATGTGAGTGCGGTGGTGTCCAGAAAATGAGCAAGTGTCCATTTATAACATCACCTACAGGGTCCATCGTTATCTGCTTAGCCGTTTCCCAACTATGTTGGGGTCGGCTTCCAGTCCGGACGCAACTGAATACAACAACAACTTTACATGGAGCGACTGTCTATCTGACCTCTACGACTCATTTAATCCTTAATGCATTAATCCTTGGAGACACTGAATTACAGACTTTCGGGCTTCTTAATACCCGTCAAAACTGCCGAACTTGCAAATGCTTATATCAGTTCCATACAATTTTCCATTAACGTTATCGCTGATCTCAGGCCCTCTAGTCTTAGGAAGATGCTCCGTCAGCGAGTAACTTTGACTGAATGCTAATGTAGACATATTGCCCGGCCATTGGACAAGTTGCCATCAACAATACGAGGCGTTGAACGAAGTATCCATCGCTATTATAATAATGACTATTACGTATGTAAGTTCTTGTGTGGACTGTTTTATAGCCGCATGGCCTGTTGGCTTATTTAATGGCCTTAATTGGCTTTGATGACTTGTTCGCTTTGGTTGATTGGAGGGCAAGATTTTTTAGGGGTATTATTAAGCAGAAGTGTACCTAATGGTATACCCACAGTTCGCCAGTTGTGTTTGAGTCCCATGTAATAGGGGGCTATTTATTGATTGAATTCTTAATATTTCTTATACGTTACGTCCATTGATAAAGACAAGGATAACGAGCGTGGGTCTTGGATTAGGTCCCTGGTCTAGAAAAGTGTAATTGGGTTTTTCCCTAAGGAACTCCTCAGAAGCAGTTCAGAATCTAGATTTGTACCCGTTTGGTGGCAAATTACAGACTTACACATAATTGACTAGATGTGTATGTACACTATCCTTCTGCTTACTCCCACGGGAAATACAGTATAACGTTAGTTAATTATACATAAATGCGACTAGGTACAGTTCAAACAAAAACAACTGCAAACGGGAAAGTTGTATACGTAAATTAGTTTAGGAGACTCCACAAATAGAGGCAGTGGCACACGCAACAATGTAGCATAAATTAATTAAACGACCGACGTTCCAAATAAAAATAACACGAAGTAAAAACTCGGGTGCGGTCCCCACAATACCTAATGCAAAAGTATTTTAGAAAAGTATTTTAATTTTCAATACATTTCATTTTCTATTCGTAACTTTATGTAGGTCAGTGCCATAGGGAATTGAAAAAAGATGGAGGTGTATTTACCCTTTATTTTGATAGAAAATAGACTGATGTTTCTGTCTTACTCTAATAGCAAAACAATCTTTGCTATATCCAGCTTTGGTCGTGACAAAAAATCCGACATTGACATTTGAGAATAATAAATAAATAAAATAAATAAATATCGCTGGACATTACACACAGCGCCATCTAGTGCCAAACTAAGCAACGAGGCTTGTGTCGTGGACACCAGATAGTTGATATACTACATAGATACTTTTTGTTTGTAAATACATACTTATTATACATATAAACATCCATGACTCGGAAACAAATGTCTATGCTCATCACACAAACACTTGCTCCTACCGGGATTCGAACCCGGAACCCTATGAACGTAAGGCAGCCTCACTACTGCTGCGCCATTCGGGTCGTCAATGATTTGAGAATATGTGAAAGAGATAAGTGTAAGGCTATAAGATATGGCTAGCAAGGGGGTGACTACTGATAAGACGACAAATACAGAAGTATGGAACAAAAAGATATGCTGCGCCGACCCTGAATAAATTGGCATAAGGGCAGGAGAATCCTGATGATGATGCCAGTCATATTTAGGGCGTGGTCAAATGAGAGCAGATAACTAGTTCGCTATTATATTCACTCCAACCTCTTTAGTCAAACTGCAGTTTTACTCTTCCTAAGCTATTAAACAGTTACTAGTTAACAGCTATCATGAAGGCTTTTCGTCAGAAAAGATCTGTTGTCACCTCTCTTTGTATTACATGCTCTGTGGTCAGTACAAGTCGGGCTAACGATTTGAATTTGGAGCTTATGTTTTGAGGATAATGGTATTCTGAAAGGAACCAGTGGATCGGACATTTATTTATGTGTCAAACCACGAGACTCGAATTAAGAAGAATATTATATGAAGGCTCTTTCCCGCTCCCATCGCAATCATCCATGATATGTGGCACTAAATTGATGTTCAGCATAAAAAATCTTTGTTTGATTGAAATCTGTTAAAATAATCATTCGCTTACAGAAATCATGTTACAGATATCTTCAATTAAGCAGTGATAACGTAATTCAACATTAAAATATAACTTTGATATGTAATTGAGGAAGATTTAATTAGACTAAGAAAACCGACGTCGGCGATCCGTCAAAGCCTTGTTACGCGGCAACTTCCATGACAACCGCTCATAGCTGCCCATAATGCCTTGAAGTTCCGCCAGAGTCGTAGCTTCACTCTCGTCAGTTCGCATTTTCAATCATAGATGGCGCTTTGCAGGGGCGCCGTCATACTACTCTGCCAAGAAAGTACCTGGAAACGATCAATGATACACAAAATGTTAGTTATTCATCCAAAGTTCTTTTATCGCCTTCAAAGTATGCTCCTTCAGAAACGATACACTTACGCCAACGAATAATTCAATCATCAAAACATTTTTTTACGCATCTTCCGGAATTGAGTTCAGTTCTCGCCGCAAATTCTCCTTTATATCTTCTACTGAATGAAAACGGGTGCCACGAAGTGGTAATTTGAGTTTAGGAAAAAGAAAGAAGTCGGCTGGAGCCATATCTGGTGATTAAGGTGATTGCTCGATGTTATTTGTTGAGTTTTTGGTCAAAAATTCGTTCACTACGATGGCCTTGTGCGAAGCCGCATTATCATGGTGCAAAATCCAAGAATTTCCTTTCACAAGGCTGGCCTTTTTCGTCGAATTTGCTCTCTTAAACGCCGCATAACGCTCAAATAATATTATTTAATGACTGTTTGTCTTTCCGGAAATAGTTCCGAGTGCACAAAACCGCGATAATCAAAGAAAACGGTCAACATGACTTTGACTTTGGCGACTTTGGCATGTTTTCGGTTCAGTTGTAAGGCGCCACTCCGAAGCTTGTTGACTAGTTTGCATGTCAAACTCGTAAACCCACGTCTCGTCACCAGTAAAAATGCGTTTCATGAATGTTGGGTCGGAATTGACTCGTTCTAGCATGTCCTCAGCGACTCTTATGCGATTGAGTTTTTGGAGAAAATTCAGGTTTTTTGGGACTAGCCGAGCGGCAACATGTTTCATACCCAAGTGATTATTTAAATAAACACAGAAAGTTCAGCGGCTATCTCTATGAAACTTGAACGAGGATTTTCAGTCACTATTTCCTTCACTTTTGCGATGTTAAGTTCAGTTGAAGACGTTGATGGCCTACCAGAGCGAGGCAAATCTTCCATTACATCGCAACCACTTTGTACCACTCATAAGCACGTGTTTTTGATAAAGTCGATTCACCGTAAGCCTTCTGTAACATTTTCAGAGACTCCGAACACGAAATTCCATTGGCGATGCAAAATTTAAGACAAACTCTTTGTTCGATGTTTTTGTTTATTATGAAATTCGCAACACACACACAATAGATATGATCTAACTAAAAACAGCACTGTATTTAAACTAAGTAACAGATACAACTCAAACTCCGCGCCAAAATGAAAAACCAACGTGCCAACCTAACAAAAAAAAAAATTTAATTTGGAACCATAAACAAATCATCCATTCCCGATACTTTTTTGACTGAATGTATATATGTGCGGCTATGGGCACAAAGTTTCTTTTGAATATTCGGCCAGTATTGCTTTTGTTAAAAGTTTTTGAATCAGGATATATTAGGAATGAACGGAGAAGAAAAAGTTTTGGTTTTTGATAAGCTGGTAATTTACGTTTTTTTGTTATTTTATCGAAAGTTTGGTATCAAGCTGGCATAACAAATAAGTTAACACAAGGAAGGTACGAAAACACCTCATACACTTAAGATTGGGTCTACTAAATGAATTAATAATTTAAATAAACAATGGAAGCGAAAGAGAATCTGTAGAACGTACCAACAAATATTTACTCCGAAAATCGAACCGACCTTGAGCATAAAACGGCGAGCAGTTTGTAAATTATTTCATAGTTACGGACAAACTTTAAACTATTGACGAAGCTAATGAATAGGCGAGTAAGCTCAGGAGTTCTCAACACTCAATTCTCATCGTCCGTCCAACCGCCGTTACCAAGGCAATCATCGATTCTCGAGAACAAAACAACTCGATTCTAAAGAGAATGGCCACTTTCAAGCAAAAGAGGATGCCTTCGGTCATTGTAACTCACGTGGAAATGCTCGTTTTCGTATTCAATACCGAAAATCGCATTTCCGTAGGAGCGGTTACTATGGAAGTACGGACTTGGCCACAGAATAGATAATTACAGAAGGCTCATCCGTGTTTAACGGTATAGTTGCTATGATAGGCAGTCATGTAAAATTACTGGTAAAGAGCGGCATCCGGTTAGATTGGAAGCCCACCCCGGTGTTCCCATCCCACACTTGCACCGGGGACCATGGAAACTAGTGTAGATTGGAAGCCCACCCCAACATAGTTGGGAAAAAAAGCTAGGCAGATGATGATAAGTTGCTAAAGTGGGCAAAAATAGTGTTATGTTATACCTTCTAACAGTATATGAAAAAAGTATCTGACCATGCAGTCAAAGTAATGTCCGGCCACCGACGACGTCATGGTAGTAACGAAGTTGCCAGCTACACGAAGAAAAGGACTACCGCTTGGCAAACTCGTTTATGTGGTGCCTTATTGGCCCTTCAGGAATATATGCACCTTTGTGTGAAATCGTAAAACGTTTTAGAGTTCTAAAGTGCCTAATATTTAGCACAGTAGCTTTTCTAGTATTTTGTGTTATGTTCCTCCTAGCTTAAGCCCACAGCTTCGCCTGCGTGGAGTTCACTAATTGTACAATCGGATCATACTACCGGGATAAAAAGTATCCTATGTGATAATCCAGTTTACAAACTATCTATCAGTCTGCGAAATTTCACCAAAAACCGTTCAGTAGAAATTTTGGCGTGACAGAGTAACAAACATCTATTCATACTTACAAACTTTCGAGTTTATAATAGTAGTAATGTAAGAAATATTGATGAATCTTCTGTATCAATATTTCTATGCGGGATTACGGTCCAGCGATTAGTTGCGGCGATAAATCCGGGGTTGGAGTGTTGCGAATTGTGATTCAGTTCCCTCTAACTAACTGGCGAAACGGTTGCTGTGGTCATAGATGGACACAAGTCTAATGAGTACACTGGGGCTTTAGGTTTTGTGCCTACACTGTGGTTGTTCGCTTATTAATGATGGGTTCGTTCGATCGTCTTTTATTTTAGGAGATGTGTCGTTTGTTGCGGCTCGTGTTGTGGTTTTTCACTAGAAAATGAAATATCTTTGAAATTGGATTAACTATTCTGCCTTTTAGAGGGTACCGTTTTGGTTCACAGGTTTTGTTTCGCTTGGGTTGAGTAAATTTAAGAAGATTGAGTTTCGGGGGCTCAGGCAGGCACATTTTATAGACGAAATCGTGGGCGTTGTTGATAACTTGGTTTGAACAACGGAAATCATATTGTAAGAATATGTAGTGAGAATCTACAAGAAACCATAAAAATTCTAGCATTTCAGCAAGTCATCCCCAAAGTGAATTTCATCTCCGCACAATAATCATTGCAGTAATCCTTCACCACATTCCATCAAGCTACCTTCCCTACAAAACGACCCTCAGGCAATTCAAGAAGAAAATAAATCACCTTTGCTCCTAGCTTGACTAGTTTATTCCCCTCAACCGTTGTCCCCGAAAAGGGAGGCTCCATTTATCTCCTCGCCAGTACAAATTACCAACGGGAACAGCTATATGGAGCGGGTTGAAACAGTTTGAGAAATGTTGTCATACGGACGTTTTGTGAAGCCGCCGTTTGACAAGGCGCTTATTCTTTCTTGTATGGCGACGGGTACGGGCGTTCATTTGTTTTTTTGTGGTAGTGTCAATTTGGTTTTTTTTTTGTGTTGTGTACTTGGAGTGTGCCGGGTACTGTTTTATGTCTTTTTCAGTCTCTGGTCTTTTTGCCGACTCGTTAAGAATTACATGAGTGGTTTTCATCTTGGATTTTTGAATATTTCTTGTGTAGGTTTGTCCAGAGGCATATATTTATCATAACTTACATTTTGATGGTGATTATGAAAAAAAAATACACCTAACTTCAAAGTAATTTCCAATTTTTTTTTTTTTAAGTTTCGTTTGTTTTATCTTTTTCCAAAATCTAAAATCAAAGCATTATTTCAAGTAGGCCAACAGGCAATTTTGAATTGTCGAAACAAAAACAACAATAAAAATGAAGCTACAGTCATAGTCACAAGACAATAACTGTGAAAATACTGTAGTTGCCCATTCCAAAGCGTAGATCTCTATTGAGAAGAATGGGCAAGAAACTCCATGTACACTCTTATAAATTATAATATTGTTACAAAAACCTTGGATACATCATTCATGTTGAGATGGTACATTATGTGAGAACGATGTAGCAAGACGTGCACGTTAAAAATGTCCATAGTACAAACAAAAAAGGATAATTCAAAAATAAAATAATTAGTTCAAATAAGCCAGAGCAACTAAGAGATGACCAGTCACAACTGACAGCGCCCGTTCACGAACAGCTTTCGGTACAATTTTCGGTAGCTTCTATAAATTCAATACAGTTTTGACTTTTCCACCATCTCATCATCATCACGGATAAAATATCGTCTCATTTAATCCCTCAGCTCTAAACAAATTCTGAATTCAATCTTCAGCCTCTTGACCTTTGGATAAACAGTGACGTTCCAAGGAGGCTGTCACAGGCTCGATTTATTTATAACCAGCATTTAGTGCGGTTACAAGGAATTTAATTTAAATTTAGAACCTCAATTATTCTGATTGGCGGTCAAGTACTTACTGAACTGGGAGATAGACGACCAGTCTTTTCACAGCTGCAATCTAACTACAACCTTATCTTATCAGAAATAAAGATCACGATAGTCTTGACAACCTTGTCAGTGACAACAACCCAACAGCTACCTTATTAGAAATAAAATAAAGTTTACTGTGATTTTGACAGTGATGTAAAGTCAGTGGGTAAAATAACTGGAAAAGGACTGTTATGTATAACAATTTCTAATCAAATAAATCGTTCGATTTGATGGAGGTTGGTTCTCGATTGAATGAAGTGTGAACGAGACTAGTTGGCAACTTTGTGCGTTATAAATTATGTTTCATGATTTGATAGGAAATATTGTTCTTCTTCTATATTTAGCGGCTGTACAATTAATGAAGGTTGGCTATCAACTCTAAATATTTCTTCTTGTCATTTGCAAGGTGTAATAGCTCAGCAGCTGTTCAGTACATTCGCGAATGCTTCTTCACCAAGATTTTTCTGGGTACATAAAAAGAGAACCAGTATTTAGAAGACGTCGCATACGTAAGAATTTGTAATAGATACCACCATATAAAAGCGACGATGAATTCTAAGAATATTTTTACAGCTTCCTAAGCGGTTGGTTCGAAAATATTTTTGTTTCGTACCATTTTTCTCGGGACTGGTCCTTGAGTACGAATGAGTAGAAACCTCTATCTGCACTTAATCCGCAATGAAGATACTTAATACGCTTTCCAATATCTTCCATCGCAAACATTTGTATTTACAGTTACTCTGCTCACAGTATTGTCTTTCATATTGCTATTTAAACAAAAAGGTCTATTGTTACCAAATGTCCTTCCCAGATTACATTCCAGTTGTTCTTCCCGACCGAAATACCGAGCAAAGAACTATAGAACAGATCAATGTAAGCGTGCTTGAAAAGTTACTAATAGCTATTATCGTCTAAAACAGATTTAAACTTCACTTAGGGCGCAAAGTAAAGTAATACTTTATTAAACGTGACTGTACCGAAATTGCTTCGGAAGTTTCAAGTTTTCACGGTGGTGACTGTATCGTGCGGTAGATGACCGCATTCTCTCTGCGACTGTCCTGATTGCTGATTTCCATGAAAATTACGGGCACTCGGTTTGAGCATGTTTCTGACCGGTAGTTATCTACTAGTACTTAGCTACTTTGGTGCGGTGGTTCGATGGAGTTTGGAATTAGTTCAATACTGTGACAGTTTTTGGAAGTGTCACCTTGTCATCTTAATGAATCTGTTCATTATCCTACTATCATTTGACTTTCAGTAGAACGCAGTTCTGTTTACATAATCGTTTTATTAACTTTGAATTGAGGTCTACCTAATAATGGGTGTAAAAGTCCCTTGCTCTCCCCGTCGTTGTAATAATTTTTTGTTCTAGATCTAGACCATTCCTGGGAACCTTCTAGTTACGGAGTTATTGGGGGTCAAAGTTCCACCTTTTTCACAAGTTTTTTTGAAATATAAGTTTTAACGTTATAACTTAACTTTAAATACATCTACCCTCGTACTATTCAATGCATCCATCTGCACAATGTTTTGAGTGTGTTTCATTGAGTGCTATCGTAAAACGTGATTTTTCGCTCCAATAAAAAGTCGTCGCCCAGCAATAATTTTAGCATAGAGTTACATTGTTGTACTGAATTGTGTTTACTGAATGCTTGGTTGACGGCTTCGTGAAGGGTCTGTTTACACTGTATACTTAGACTTACAGACCCGTTCACACGACGACGATCCGCGTTTTTTGACGTATCGTCTTTTTTCACGATCCGTCATTATTTTTAACGGCGGCAATGCTTTTTAAATGCCCGTGTTCACACGCATCACGAATCGTGAAAACTGAAGGACATGTCTTAAACCACGTAACGTCTTTTAAAAATCAGGTACGTCAGAAAACACGGATTGTGATATTTTTGTGACGGATTCGCTGATGCGCTCGCTCCTGAAAAATCACGGAAGTAATGTGAACGTTAGTTTTTTTTTTGCCGGTACGTGATAAAACACAATTCCGTATGCAATGTGAACGTCCATTCGTCATAACGTATCGTGTTTTATGACGGATCGTCAATGACGGAAGTCGTGTGAACGAGCTGTTAGGTATACAAAACTTCCGAAAACTTCGATTTCAAGATGAAAGTTATCGTTTCTACCAAATCCTTTTAGAATAACAATTTCATCAACACTCCATTTGTTCAGAAAAACATGATTCAAAACAAAATTGTAACATTTCAAAACAACATCTTTCAGCAACTTGTGGGAAACTTTCTCTAAAGCTATTTACAGACTCAACGTATCTGCAAAAATAAGGGGGTTGTTGAACTTTCTCGGTTGTAATATATTTTCTCGCGTCCGATGAAAATAGTGCCATAACCCGTTCGTTGATTTGAAAATAATGTCTGTGTATTTCACATTACACATGAATTCTTTGATTTGGTTTACATCTTATTCTTGTAGTTTAAGTACCTACTGTGCTATAAATATCAAATAACTTTTATTATCTTACATTGTATCTACATCAACATAACTGGTGGAGTATGAGCTAACTTCTCATCTAGGTACAGGAAAACACATAACATTCGAGGGGCACATAAATAATATTGTAGTGTCTGTGTGTTATTTTAAAATAGCAGCTTTTTACTGAATGCATACGAAAGTATATACGGTACTTATAATTAAAAAATTCAATATTTTTCGGTCTGACTGTTTGTTCCGGCTAATCTCCAAAACGGCTGGACCGGTTTTGACGTTACTTTTACTGGCTGATAGCTGGTATTATAAGGAGTAACGTAGGCTTCTCTTATTTTAGAAAAAGGATTAAAGATCCGTGCAAAAAAAACCGCATGAAATTATTAACATACCTAATCCGATTTAAATAGGGAAGTAACATTTTCAATAATAATTTCACGCGGATGGAGGTCGCGGGCAACACCTAGTAAATAATAATATAAGGCTTTAGTGTTACATTTAGGTGACCTAAAATATTGTCAAGAGATAATCTGGCTAGCGTGGAAATTCAAATTGGTACGTTTATTTTTCAGATAAAAGTTAATGTCATCTGTTTAGCAATATACAACTGTCTATTGAAAAAACAGTCCCTAATAACATATTCACTACATAGACCATACGCTAATCATTTCAGTGAACATTGAAAAGTTCCCGTCCTATTCCTGCATACTGCTGTAGACCACAACACCTCACAAAGCCGTTTAACCCTTCCCTTCCAAATAAAAAACCACATCGCCAAACAAGCCCCACGTACAATTGGACACCCATAAATCCTTATTAGCTCAGTGATAGTTCGTAGATAGATTCACTCCAACGATTTTCAGGGTCCATCGCGTAATCCTGGCGGTGAACAACGATTAAATCCGGCTGGCCGCTCGTGTTGTGAAGTGGCTGAAATTACCCCACTCTCCCCTTTGTATGAACGATTAGGGGGTGTTTAGTAAATAGTGGGCACATTGATTGGGATTTGTAGCCTGTTTGTAGAGTGAGCTGGGTAGTAGTTGTCGTGGTTATGCCTTATTAGTTATTCGGTGTTTGTGATTTAAAGCTGTGTGCTGAAACTAACTGCTATGGTGGGATTCAATGGGGACTTTTGCATAATTTGACACTATGTCTAGGAAGAGGGTTGTTTGGTAATATGAGCAGAAAGAATATCGAAATTACAGTAAAAACAGTAAGAAGCGTACAGGATTATCTTTCTATTTTCAACATCTCTTTTTTCAACAAACAAACCACAAACCCACTTAACACTACATCTCGCCACGCCATTGAACCAAGACAACTACATCAGTCATTCACACAATTAGCCGCAGATAAAGTACAGCGCTATTTAACCGATAAATACTAACTTACTAGTATGATAGCCACCAAGAATAATCGAAAAACACAACTCTTATTTAGAGGGCGTTTAAAAATAACTTCGTTTAAAATCTGCCGTAGTTGCATTAAACCAGATTGAAAGGCTTTCAGATATTGCAAATATGCAACTTCATTAAAACTTGCCTGTAGCCTGGATTTATGTTCGGTTAATAGCATTAGGATCACCCCCTATTACATGGGCCGCAGTGTCGATGTAGTACTTACAGGTACAGCTGTACCTAACCATTGAGGACCATGATTATGATATTGCTACGTTGGCTGCTTTACGAGAACATTCAAGATTACGCTCGAGTCTGGAATGTTCCACCATGGAACTATTTAGAAGATTCGAGAATAATCCTACAATGTTCCACTATGGAACTTTCTGGAAGGTTCCAGAAAGCTGTGGAAGTTTCTCAAAGGATGGGTTGGCACCCATCCCTCGAGAAAGGTATTTATATGCCGATATAAATATCCGTCGGGTTCGCGGGAGCAGTCAGTCTGATTTTGACTACACAACGAAGTGAATAGTGATCTAAGTGAATAGTGGTCTGTGGTGAATTTGTGATTGAGTAAAGTTATTTAGTGTTTAATTGGCACTGTTTTAATTTATCCCATACCCAGCTTGTACCAATATGTCATAATTTAGTACCTGTATCACAAAACAAACAGCAGGGAACACTTATAAAACCTTTAAGAGTCTATCAAACAATACTGACATGATAGTGTTACGATTGTCGCCCTAGACAACGACATCAGTCATTCACACAATTAGCCGCAGATAAAGTACAGCGCTAGTTAGCCAATAGATCTACTCAAATGGATTTCAAGCTGTGCCGCGTAATCCTGTCGAGGGCGCGCCGATTATCTCCGGGCGGCTACCCCTGTACGGAAGTGACAGTCGCAGTAGATTACCCCGAACTGTCTGTGTCGAACAACTGGGTATTTTTTGTCCGTCAAATCATGACTTGTGTGGAAAATGGTCTGTGTGTAAGGTATTTTTTTGTTAAAATGGGGGGCCTGGAGATCTAAAATACAGGCCTAGGCTTAGTTTAGACTGCAGATCTCCCACAAATTACAATTTTTTTTGTCGCAGTAGCTGTCAACTTAGTAATGGATAAGAATATAATTTGCGGAGATAAATAAACGTAATTTTATTTATTTATTTTTATCAAAGACGAATTAATTTAGAATATGGATATGAAGTTAAGGTTAACAAATTATCAGTAGTGTCATATTATTTGCAGTGTATTTAACATTTACTTATGGTGGAAGCGCCCGGATAGCCCGCAAAATTCAATTTTTTCTTACGTTTTTTGCAATTTGTCGGTCAGTGTCTGGTTGTATGTTGATTAAAATATAATTAGCGACTGTAACAAATGCGGATTTACAGAGTGTTCATACTCGTAATAATTAAGATCATCATAAGAAGATCCCTATAGGTTGATTTATTATTGTTATTATATTACAGAAGGTTTACGCCATGAGAAATTTTAAAATAATTATCCAATTGACTAAAGTTACACTGCCTGTTTAGATGTCTGGATAACTTAAATGAAACTACGACAATTTATATCGGGCTGGTGATGACCAAAATCTTGCTAATCAGGTCCAATCAGTTCCTCCCACACGGAAGTGCCATTGTCAGCGGATTACCCGGATTACCCCATCGTGTAAACAACGCAGTTCATCAGTGTGACACTGGCCGTTTTTTGTTTATCCTGTCAACATGACGGGTGTAAGCTTTTAATTACCGAGTATTGTAATCAACTGGTCCAATTAAAACCTGCCAAATGCAAGTTGGACTCACACAGAAAGGGTTCCGTACCACCGTACAACATTAACACTGCACATTTTCTTTAAAACGCCAAAAATAAAGATGAAATTTATGGAGACTCCGTTTATTTTATATTTTTATTATTTGTTGTTATATCGGCCATAGTAATTCACACTCTGTGAAATTTTTAAGGTGGTTATATGCCATGCTGGTTCCAAAGATACAGCCCTGTGATAGGCAGACAGCGAAACCTAAGTAAAAGAGTCATGTTGGCACCATTTGGGTACGGAACAAACCTACCTAAATATTGACGATCTAAAAATATATTTTCAATAGCTGCTGCCCACACCTTCGTTTGCATATTCAACTTTGAACGGATACCGGTAGGTTGAGAACATGTTAGAAACGATATCAAACGTATTAGCAGGGAAGACCAGTGTGTGCTGCCGATTGAGTTCACAATATTCATCAAAGTTAAACTAGTGGTCTAGCTCCCAGAACTTTAGTCAAACAAACAACGAGCGAGCGTATTCGAACATACACTCATATCAGTTTCATATATTCGTTCTTTAGGCAGGCCCACACACGCTGTAGTAACATCAAGCCGCAGCGCATCGTGTTTCTACACAAAAAAGTGCGATGCGGCCCACAGTGTAGACGTGTGCAATACATGTAAACTGCACGCAGGTGAATTACATTTTTATTTTCGTTTGGCTGCAGTTCGCCTGATGTGAAGCCATGATGCAACCTAGGGTGGAGTACGCTTGCCTAGAAGAAACCGATTCACTCGAAACTTGAATATTAATATTAGGCGCATTTCACTTGAAGCGGACAGCGAAAACAAAGTGAGGTTCTGAAATTCGTTCATATTGGGCATATTTGTACTTTTCGTGGGTATGAACGTACGTATACACGTAATATTTTTTTTATTTGAGTTTTGTTGTTAAGATATGGGGTTCTATAAAATTCACCTGATTGGAGGAAGGCTTTCTTAGAAACTTTATTTTCATAGTTAAGTAAATTATAATAAAATAATAATTTTTGTGTTTTGTATAGAAAACTTAATATTCTTTTTGATTTTCAAATCAGATTTAAAATTTGTTTTTTTTCTTCTAGTTTTAAACGGGAAGCAAATATTTCAAATATATTTTTTAATAACTTCGACCATTTTAATATATTTTTTTTTCACTATAAAATGAAACTTTTTATTTTTAAATTATACTATACAGATTATAATGATCAGGGAACAGAAAATCATACATATATTATATGAGTGTCTGTGCAATAATAATTGAGTGTTCCTATTAGAAAAAGATCTATACCAAACCATAGTTTAGAATTTTGGCTGCGTACCAATATGCTCATCAACCTGCCCCTTCGGCCTTCAGGGTCATGAATGACGTATGTAACATGACGTTTGGTACATTCCACATGAGTGATTTTTAGGTTCTGCCGATTAGGTTCGGGTGGCCGCTTGCAAGTTGTTACCCAAATCTCCACTGTCCAAAGGATTCTCGCCCTTCTGGGTGTGGTGGTGCATAAAAGTTTGGAAAGGAATCGTAAATCATCACGAATATTGGTAGGCGTAACGTGTCGAATGATATATGTATAGGTACTACAAGTTTGACCTACGAGGGGCCTAGAACGAACACGAAATAAACGAAACGTAAATTCGAATGATTTTTGAATTGGAAATAATCTTTTCGCCCATTACTTTTGTATAATTTGAAGAGTTTATTCATAATCTAGGTATGTGTGATACCAATTTTGGTCCATGAGGTCCTGGGTCGGGCAAAGTGTTAATGTCTTTTCTTAGTTGATTTCCATGGACTAGCCCCCTATTACATGGGACTTAAACATAACTGGCGAAATGTCGGTGTACTAATGGGTACACCTCTGCCTAACCCTTCGGGGAATAAAGGCGTGATGTTATATTATGGTAGGTATCTACTATAGGATTTTTATGTTCTTTTTAAAATAGATCTAGATAGAATTAACATCATTTTTCGTCGTGCGTTCGTGATAAAGGTAGGACCACAGTTCCAGTTGCATTTTCGTAATGAATATACGATTTCACAAGGTCAACAAAAGATGTTATTTATGTGCAGTTATTGACAATGGATTTCTCTAAATGTTGGCTCAATGAACTTGATACTTGAAAGTGAAAAATGAACAAATTAAATGAGGCCTTCGCACAAGATTAGTTAATAATGTTTGTATAAATGTGTTTTTATACTCATAGTTATATTTAAAACCAAGTAAACCCCAATTGAATATTTATAGTTTTTTCTAGAACGAGCGAACAATTTTACTTCATAAAATAATAAATGTTGTTTTTATTAAAAGCGAGTACAACAATAGCGGTTATGTTTTTATAGTAAATAAACGTCAGTTTTTCTATGAATTGAAACTGGTTTTTTCATGTATTTTAGGCTTCATTCGATATCGAAATTTCACTCTTTGTTCTGTTGTTGTTTATTGTTTTTTTGGTGCACACATAGCGCAGTAGACTACAAACAAAAATAACATATAATATTTGAGTACATAGGTGGCAGGTTGTTGATATTGGCACTTGAAACGTCGCCCGCCGCGTCGCCCGCGGCGTTCAACGTGGCGGTGGACGCGTTTGTTGCTTAGATGTGTATAAGCATGTAAAAACCCACCAACCCCAAATACATTGGGATAAGAGCAGGAGAATGATGACATGTTATTGTTTTTCTTTATATAAAAAAGTTAAAGTGTTTGTGTTTCATTTGTTGTAAAGTAGGCCGCACATCTGCGGTAACAAAACCAGTATAAAATGGCCTCTTAACTCCAACAGGTGAAAATCACATTATGACCACGAAAATTTGGTCGACTGTAATAAAATAATCCCTTAGCTACTACGGCATGACATACGCCAAAACCACTCACAACACCTGGAAAATCATTTAAATGCAAAAACATAAGTATGGCTTCATGATTACCTATTTTTTAACCGACTTCAAAAAAAGGAGGTGGTTCTCAATTCGGTTGTATTTTTTTTGTGTTTGGCACCTCATATCTTCTGCATTTATGAACCGATTTGAAAAAAATCTTTTATCTGAAAGCATATACTTCCCGATTGGTCCCATAGAAATTCATCAAAATTAGTTCAGTAGTTTGGTTTTTAAATCGAAATATCTGGTAAAAAAATACTATCAAAGTAAAAGAAATTGCGAAATTGATGCCTGACAAGGCTTTGTGAGAGATATGATAACTAACAATAATTATACGAAAAAAAAAATTGTACGTATAAAATTTGTCAGGTTAATTAACTAAACTTCTGACTGCTATAATTTAGAATAAACTTTCAAATTGCCTAAAAGTTAATCAAGTAGAAATTAAATCATTAAGTACGTTCCCTACAAAAACTATTGTATTGTACTTTTTTATGGCCGAAGAAGGAACGATGGAGGCCAGGATTGAAAAGTTTTGGGAGGTCGTAAGGAATCTTTGAAATGTCGTTACCTTAGCTAAGATAAGCACGTGAAAGTCTAGACGAGTCGGTATTGTTACAATGAGAACCATTGGTACCTAAGTACAAAGTTGAAAATGGAAAACTCATTTAATGACTGAATGAAAATGAATGACATTTAAACTCATTAACTCATGAAAAAGTTTAGGACAGGGATGAAATAAAGTATTGCCAGTCATAAAAAATATAGTTTTTTCATATAAAAAGAACAATATAATAAGTTAACAACACACCTGTGATTCCCAAACTATTAGGCAAAGCTGGAACTACTAAACTTAGAGTTTAGTCACCAGTTAAGTCTAAGTCAAATGTAATATGGGGTGAACCTATTGCCATCTACCTGGCACGAATCCAACCACCGGGCTTCTACTGAGAAGTTCCTAATGGAAATACACAATAAGTAAGTACTTTGCCCAACCTGAGCAACGTATTCAGGGCTGCTTAGCAAGAGCGCTTTCGACCACTAAGCCAATAAAGCATGTCAAATAGTATTAAGAAGAATGGATAAAGTTAGGAATGAGTATATTAGAGGAAGTTTAAAAGTCGCGCCTGCCATGGACATGTAATGAGGAGGGATGAAACGCATGTGACTAAAAGAGTGATGGATATGAATGTTGATGGATGGAGAGGGAGAGGAATGCCAAAGAAAAGACGGATGGATTGTGTGAGGAATGATATGAAAAAGAATGGAGTAAGTGATGCCGTGACGTCTGACAGGGGAGAATGGAAGAAGAAAACGTGTTGCGACGCTCCTAAGTAGAACGGGGCAGGGGCAGAAAGATAATGATGAAATAGTACTTAAAATATTTCAATAACAAATAAATTTTATCCCATTAAATAAAAGGGGATTTTCGTCAATATTAATAAACTTCATCTGCAGGAATGTTGTTAGCACTTTCGAGATTTTCTTTGAGATTTTTATCTTAGCATTTATTTGAGCTCATCATATCTTCACTTTATAATTCCACTTAGACTTCATTATAACTCAGAATTTACTGACTTTATTATTTTATGAGGGGTTTATTTTTACCTTATAAATAATAGTTTCTATCTTCGCGAACGAACAGGCTTTCGAAGTGATTAATTTCTCCTTTCGAACTAAAATACTTATTGTAAACACGGGTATCGAGCAGAGAAAGTTATATCCGCGATAGCTAATAAAATCTTCGTTTTATTTTCAGGAGACTGGTTCACCGACTTCCTTGAAACATCGGCAGTAGCTATAAAGAAAATAGAGGTTTTTAGCTTCAAGCCTTTCATTCGGTCTAAAGATAATGTTATTGCACGGAGTCCTATACAAACCTTGCCAAAATCCCTATTTGGACATCTAAGGATTACCATTTTGTTCTCGTCTCCATAGGTTGTGTGCCAAAAACCTAATGGTCTAGAAATAGATAGCGCGACACAGAATTGCTCTTCACGGTTATCCCCTAATTTCGGTAATTGAATTATTATACAACAAAAGCCATAAATGTGGGTTGCTTCCAAAGCATTCCAAGGTCACATTTAAAATTAATTTCCCAAAACTTTCTTCCATCTCAAGCACGTTGTTGTTAAGTCCCTAAATCGGCTTTTATTTCACTAATTACGAAACTCTAAAACGAAAACAAGGCATTCCGCTTTCCCGTCCAAATTTTGACTTAACGCGACTGCAAATGTTGATAAGGTTTTAATTAGAGGAGAAATTGTTTAGGGAGAACTCTGAGAAGTATTCATTTTCCAGAGACACTTGTTATTCTGATGTGGACATGTTTGTTCATGGAATAACATATAAAGAACAACTAATAAGCGAAGAGACGAAAGCGGAATATTTAATGAAGCGGAATGAGCTTGTTACTGTTGCTATTGCAGATAAAAAAGTCAAGTATTATAAATGTGCGATACGTCACTGCTTCTTTTATCTTTTGCGTTAAGTAAGAATAAGGTATATTCTTTGTTTTATATGAGCTTAGAAATATTTGCATTGCTTATAATTTTTTAGCTTGCACAGGGCTCGCTTAGTGGATTATGGCCCGCTATTCTCACAGAGAGGTTTGCGTCTAAGAAGAAAAAACCACGCAGATTTCAGTTGACCTGTCCAGCCAGTGCAAGCATAATTTTGTCAGTTATCGTGTAGCTCGACTTATAACTCAACTTCACGACGAACAATACCAAAGGAAGGATATTTGTGTAGGTCACTGTAGGTCGCTTAAAGCTTATTCAGAGAAGCTTGTATGCGGCGTAGTAGGAATATTATAAACTGATTATCTGGTGTACATTGTGCGGTATAATGTGGACAAAGGCGATCACCTTATACGAGTAGTTGCTACCAATTTATTCGATTAACGCTCGAGACATTTCTGGTGGTAAGACAATTTCTGTTGAAGGTGAACCTATGAGAGATATCATTCAACCGAACCAAACTATTGGCAGAATGACGGCTTTTGCATAGATTTATTCCTCATGGAATCACATAAGTACAGGTAGGCCATAATTGGTAAATCCAGTATAAGCTGGCCTCTGATTCCATCAAAAGTCCGTACTATCCTAGTCCAGCTCAAAGTAAAGTTGTGCTAAGGAGGCATGTGTGGTCTACTGTACCCGAAGCCAACAGTTTGCTCTACAACCGACGGATCGGTTAACTTCCCAAGTTAAGTTTTAACGAGATTTTTGAGGCCGACGTGCGGGCACGGTGGAAGACTTGAAATTTGGCTCGTAAATTGACTCAGCAAAAGTTACTTCTGCCTGTCTTGTTCCAGGTTAATCCGCTTGAAGCTTGAAGAGTACAATTTACTCTTAGGATAATATTTTACGAACAGCGCCAAATGGCAAATCTGAATAAAGTAAGTAGGATTACTTTTATCGCCTCCTTTTATTCCGCATTCATTATTGAGCAAGAAAAAGTATCCAACTTTTGATTTAGTACCGCCAATTTCAATTATATTATTGTTCCCACAAAGTTCTGTTTCATAAAACTCATTATTATAAATATTTGCAAACCACAACTCTTTTAATAATACCGACACAGAATTTTATTCAAAAACTTCCTCATTTCGTATTTATTTAACACAGCCGTTTGTAAAAGTTTTCCGTTTGTTTATTATTCCATCAAAATATTACTTTTCCTAATTTATTCACGGGAATACCTACGTTCTTCATGGAGTTCAAATAAAAAACTTTTATCTTTTTACTAAATCGAAATTAAGTTCGTCTGGGTTTCGATTACGTGAATTAATTTCTGCTGACCAAGAAAAAACTTGTTAGGGATTCCGAGCCGACGTGACCATGGGCTTAAATGAACCTTCTCGCAGAAATGGGAAAAAATAATTATTCGTTCTCTCTCCCCTTCGTTATTGCGAATATCTTGCGCAATGTAGTGCTCTTTATTTGAACAAGTTAATTTTCACAGTAATCCCTCTGGGATCTTTTTGTCCATATATACTTCTGCACCTACTTTTATTCTTTGTTAAAGAAAATCCGGTGCTCTCGAACAAAAGTACAATGACGAACTTTCTATATCTAAGATTCCATTTAATCGATGGTTTTAGCAAATTCAAACTGAGGTGTCTCACTTTCCGCCACTCAATTCGAACCGAATTCAATTAAGTCCTACCAATTAGCTGGCACAATCTATAATATTGCTCTACCGAATCACAGAGAACTTTCAAAGTCTGTCTGAACTCAAAGATTTAAATATTCGAGGATATAATTAAATTGTAAAGGTTCCGGGACAAATTGCAGCAGTCGGAATAGAATTGCTGATAGTATTAATTTCAGTCAGGTTTTTAGTACAATTAATGTGAGGCTCAGAACTTCTGAAAGGGTTTATTACAGGTCTGAATGAATTGGCTATTGGTAGTTACTTTTCATTGCTTTCGCTTCATTCAATTTATTTCGTGTCTTGAGATTTAATTTTATTGAGTGTTAATTTGATGCTTATTTTGGTTTTATCAATAGAAATTAAACAAATTGAAACTACTTCATAAATCAGTTCCGTACGAAATGTTGGTATGATTTTTTAATCAACGTACTAAAAAATACAACGGAGATAAGCGGTAGAACTGGCCAAAATAAAGAAACTTAAAATATTATTTAAAGTCTTAGGTGTCCCAGATCAAATATAAAAAGCTTTTAGGCATTCACAGTTTATTTTTTGTTTAAATCGTAAAAACTGGGGCACATTTATCTTGGTTTTTTCATTTCCTTTATTTTTATTTAATACGAATCCCTAGGGTGGTTTTATGTCTTGATAAATCATACAGTTAAAGACATTTTACAGGTTTATCTATTGAAAAGATGATACTATAATGTTTCGGATATTAGATTTTCCAAATAAAAATTCTATGTTATGTAATAAAACTGTCCTAATACCATGTTAGCATAATAAGTATAAAAGTTATTGCAATCTATGCAAAAAGAATTGAGAGTGCAGAAATCTATTTACAATTTTATTTTATTATTTATTAAGTAAAACATCGTTTTACGTTGCCTTAACTTACATTCTGATATTCTACAGCTCAAACTAACTTAATATATAAATTGAGTCATCCCAGAATTTAGCTGTGAGTACGAAAATATGAGTAGCGTCCATTCTCCTATAACTTGCTGCCAACAAAATACTCAAACTATGATAAAAGGTGACTAAGACCAGACCAGCCCTTTTTTTTGGATAAGCCCACCACACTATACTATTCACAACCACTGGAAACCAGAATCAGGCCCAGTCAATGAGGCTGGACGTCTAGGACAAATGATTCGAATGTCTTGGATCCTGCAATGAAATTGATCGCAAAAAAACAGCGGAGGCGTAAGAAAAAACACAATTCCACTACCAGATGGTAATTGGGCGAGAAATTTTGACATTGATAATTCTAAGATGTTTATTTTCGTCTTTGACAAGAAGCCGAAATTCCTATCTCTTACGTTATAATTAAACATCCAAGTTAGTCCAGACGCGTTGACTAATTAACTAAATAAATCAAACTTTACTAATCCAACTTGATTCGTGTCGTCTTCGAAACGTCTTCGTGTTTTTATTCTACTTCCTCACTTTCTTAGCGGTTACGTCACACTTTTTTAGGGTTCCATGTCTATTATTTAAGTGCTGCCGTCCTATTTTTACTAGGGACTAACTCGTTAGGTTTTTTTTCATGGAAATGGCGATGTTTGGGCACAAATGGTATAAACATAACATCTCGCCTAATCCCTGACGGATAAGGCAGAGGTGTACCTAATAGTACCCACATTTCGCCCGACCTAGGAATCGAAGGCAGGACCACATGTTCATCAGTGCGCTTGCGACTAGACCAACGAGGAAATCACACAAATGGCAGCATGGACAAAATGTTTGGTTATAAAATGAAGTTTCATATACAAGGTGTAGTTTTGCATCCTCGTCAAATTCAAGGAGGTAACTATGCTAATGATTCTCGACCCCAATCAATAATAAAATGGATAGGTAATTTTTTAATATTTTTTTCTTAATATCGGAAATCGGTAAGTGTACACCACCCGTATTAAAACGCGGCGATTTCACACACACAAACAAACGCAGACGTTTATTCGATGAACGGGTGATTCTCCGCTTTTGAGAAGGGCTTCATTCTGAAATAGTGTCAAATTTAGTTTAAAACGACTAAATAAATCAACGTTTATATATTATAATTGACCAGGTACCGTAATTTTTATTGATTATTTACGTCTACTATGACAACCTCCTGAATTTTGTCGAGAATGCAAAACTACACCTTGTAATATTATTATATATATATATTTTTTTATAATCATTAATATTATCAATCAGCATAAAGACTACTCATGTAATGTTTCTTTTTCAGCTTAGAAGAGAATATAAAAGTAGGCAATACATACAGGTAACCTTATTTTTACATGAGTGGGTACAATGTGTTAAAATATTTATCGAAAACGATTCTCTCACACCAAAACCAAATAATTTTTCAATTTGGTTTTTTCAACCACACTATTTCAATTTTAGACGAGATGATAAATACTCGCATTCCAGTTAATTGAAAACTATACACGTGGGAAGGTTCTCTAAATATGATGGAAAAATAGGTCTGTTTATCGAAGATATTGGAAAAATTATTCGTGAACCAAGCCAATATCAACTCGGGGAAAAAGCTAAATACGCCCACTGTTCAATATAAGCCTTTACGTAAGGTGTATTCGCAGTTCACAGTTTTAGGGAATCTAAAAAAAAGACTTGAATTGTCATTGAATTATTATTTAATATGATATTCGAAAGTTGGTAACTTCTATTGGTTCTTGTAAAATTACCGACCTCCTTACATTTGTCTCGTGCCACCGAATAGAAACACGTCGTTCGTGTTTTCCAGAGACATCCCGACTGTGATGCCTGTGTCTGATGTGGACGGTTATCTCGGATCAAACATGGCGGCGAAGACATGTCCTGACACAAATTGCGATACATGTCTCGCAATGTTACCCATGAATAAACATCAGAGATAAATAATACATTCTGCACTAGATACCTGAAGTGTGAACTACAAACTTACATTCAAGTTCGCAAGACATAGTAATTCGAAGTGCGTGTACATTGGTATGTTCATACTAAGTTATGCTGCAAATAAGTTGCTTATCAAGTTACAAGTTGTTGCATGTTGAAACTAGCATATATCCCTAACAATTTGCATTTGGTGAAAATTAACTTGCTCGTGTACTGGACTTCTGGAACTGCATTTCTATTACTGTTTGTGTGAACATAAAACTTATGACTAATAGAATTAAAATCTAGGTTCTGGCTGTACCTTTTAACAACACGCACAATACAGACAAGACATAGCAGCAGTTAACACAGTATTTTCTGAAATACTAGGGTTATGCCTAGTATTATGAGATCAAAATCAAAAGTCATTTATTAAAAACTTTTTTGCAAAAAAAAGGAAGTCGGTTTTTTTTTTTGCAAAAAAGTTTTTATTTCACCCTTTTTAGTTATAGTATCACACACAAATCCTTGTCAAGTATCAATTTCGCAATTTCTTTTACTTGGATGACATTTTTTCCAGCTATTTTGATTTCAAAACCAAACTGCTGAACCGATTTTGATGAAATTTCTATGGGACCAATCGGAAAGTAGATCCATTCAGATAAAAGAAGAATTTTTCAAATCGGTTCATAAATGACGGAGATATGAGGTAACAAACACAAAAAAAAACATACAACCGAATTGAGAACCTCCTCCTTTTTTTGAAGTCGGTTAAAAATAGGCTGTTAATCAGCACTTTTCGAACGTCGAGTTTACAAGAGACAGTCCCCCAAAACGCCCGCCCTTCGCCACTTCCTTGTGTTTTAGCTGGGAAGAAGAAGTGGCGGAACAAATACCCCAGCAACACATCTGTCTGTTAGGTTAGAAGAACCAGATTGTATACAATAGCGTGTAAAATATATATTTTGCCCTTAATCTCCCAATATGTATGCCCTTAATCTTCTTCAAACCGTTCACACTGCTGGAGACATAGGCCTCCTGTGTATCAAGTGGTGGAGGCCATCCACTACGCGGGTCCGATGTGGGTTGGTAGATGTCACATGTGTTAATTTTTTTTTCCATCAGAACATGCCGATCTCCTCAAGATGTTTTCCTTACCGTTTTGAGAGCAGTGGTGTTGAAATAAATTACACAAAGTTACCCGCGTGCCTAGGTTCAAACCCACAACGCTACTTGTGAATTGGAGTTGTGGTCAATGGTCTATAATTATTCCTGAACTGCCAATCAACAAAAAATATCGCTCACGGACTGTCAAACACAACTATACAACTTGCGTGATTCGCTAACTGAATTAACAAAACCCAATTAAAACACGAGTTTAACTTTTGACACGCTGTTGATTACCTTTTTACAAGCCGGGTGTAAATCTTACAAATTCTAATTATGACTACGTCAATTTCCCTTCTTACACAGTAACTTACAAAACATAATGGCATGCCAAACAATTTACAGGGCTTTATATAAATGTACAAACATAATTAATTACACCCACTTTCAGCCCCCAACGTCCGTTAATGAGGCAGTATAATTTATTTTATAAAACAATTTATTTGTATTGCATACCGTCTTTACAGAGAATAAATGTTCCGTTGTTAAATTATTCGGAAATTTTTGGAATAGTAGCTTCGAGAATTACGATCTGATAACAAGGCAGAAATTACGGTTATTGTTTTAGGTTTTAATAAACATTCTGTGTAGAGGATGTGATAATGAAACACTCTAAAACAGAATATGAGAGAGTAGAAACTTTAACAGTGTTTTTTTTTTTTACATTTTGCCATCAATTTTTGACATTCTGTGAATTATATCCATCCACCATGTTACCTGTATATTTTACTTTGCCATTGCCATTAATGCTAATAGAATTTCAGTTTGTACGGGCTCCAAAATGTGAAATAGGTGGGTTTCTATTATTTTAATGACCGTCCGTGACTGAAAATTAAAATAAACTTGGCTTAGATAAGTGAAAATCGAATTTAAAGAGGATTGACATATAAGTTTTTCTGTATCTTAAGTCAATCCAGTAAGTTGTTGACATCTCCACCATGGTCACCATCATCAGTCTGCCTTTATCCAACCATGTTAGAGTCGGCTTCCAATCTAACCGGATGCAGCTAAATATCAGTATTTTAAAGAAAAAAAAAAGAAAGAAAGATAAAACGTTTATTGGCACACGCCACAAGTACACAATACAAAATATAAAAAAGCAAATATAAAATAAAATTTAAGACTAACCAAGAAATATTGTGTGACTCACGGCTGCGCCAAATAGGCCCAGTTCAGCAAAATGATCGTCCAAAGTGAGCTTACATGGAGCGACTACTGATTTGACTCCCACAACCCAGTTAGTACTGGGTAACACGATACCCCTTGGTTACACTGGTTGTCAGACTTTAGGGCCTCTGACTACATGAAATGACTGTCAAAGATCTGCAATTGATAGCCGGGACCAAAGACTTAACGTTTTTTCCTTTCACGGAGAAAACTCGGTATGTAGTGGATGGTCACCTATCCGTGGACCAACCTTGGCAAGCGCGGCTTAACCTGAAGGTCGACCCGACCGAGCCGCTGTTATTATTTAGCGACCATCGTTATCTCTGATAAAATGTAACTGTCTAGTTTCCTATTTGGAAATTTTGTATTAAAATATCCATAACTAAATAGCTAACCCACGCAGCTTTGTCTGCGTAACATTTTTGATTTGATTGATGCTCTGCTCATATTGGTCGCAACGTGATGTTACATAGCCTTCCTCCATAAATGGACTATCCAATACATAAAAAATTTTTCAATACAAACCAGTAATTCCTGAGATTAAGATTTCTACATCGTTCTCACATACGTATATATGTATAATCTCCACATGAATGATGTAACCAAGATTTTGTAAAAACATATTGATTTAAAAGAGTGTCCATGGAGTTTCTTGCCCATTCTTCTCCATAGGATCTACGCTTTCGAATGGGCAACTACTGTACTTTTACAAGTTATTATGCCCTGTGGCTGGGACTGTAGGTTAGTTTATTTTTTGTGTTTTGACATTAAAAAGTGCCTGTAATGGTCTAATTGAAATAATTGCTTTGAGTTTCAGTTTGAGTTTTTAAGGCGTCCAACCAAACAGACAAACTCTTCAGCTTTATAATACTAGTATCTAGATGTACATAGAAATGGTCGATTTCTATGTACATCTATACTTCTCTGCAGGCACTGCCTATCCCCCGAGAATTGCCTCAAAGGATGAATGGAAACTAGATGAATTGACTTGGAGGCTGATCGTCGATCGTACCTACCGAAGCCACCCACAGTGTACTTGCAAGTTTTGGAAGAATATTTTTGTTTATAAGGGCGATTTTTTACACACATGCACGCCTTTTTCCCAAGCGGGCCAGAAGATACCTCAGAACTTCATCTGCTACGATCCTTACATACTCCATTTGCCTCGTCCACGTTCATGCATATCGTTCGTTCGTTAGATTGAAAAATGGTCTTTCAAGATCTCAAAGTGTTCAAGCAATTGACATTTTAAGAAAAGATACGCGAAAGGTTGCTTTGACTATAATTCTGGCAAAAGTCTCTCTGTAACATTTTACTGGTAGCGGGACACTTGCGCGACAGACCAAGGGTCAATTCGCAAAAAGTAGGCCAAATCTTTAAAGTAGCAAAACCTTTGCGCAAATGTTCTTGCGCGAAGCAAGTATATTCACGCAATTGTATTATTTCGTGGTTAATGTCTTTCGCAAAGGTACCAGATTCCATTTTATTTTGGCAAGTATCTATGTTCTATATCGAGCCCCTTACAAACTACTAAGATGGATACTATAAAAACAATTTAGGGAGTACATTCTACTCAAGTTTATTCATACCAAGCCAGCTTTCAAGTTTTAATTCCTAAAAGTTCCTTTTAATATTACAAGCGGAGGCTTCGTAACGAGTTCAGTCATTTTGTATTATTTTTCACTAAAGTTGAACGCGTGACCACTAAGCGGTTTTGAGCTTTAGTCTTTGCAATCTCTTAGTATACCAGTGTTTAAATAATTAACCATTAAGTACTAGTTTCACAACTACAATCGTGTGGACTTATTCTCACTTCATTTTTGCAAGAAAATACCTGCAGTTGATAATATCGTCATCATTTGTCTCCAGCCGCTACCATATTAGATTGGGATCTGCGCAGCATGTCTTCCTCTTCTAAAATGAAATCTCCGAAGGGTTAAGCAGAATTGCACCTAATAGTACACCCACATTTCGCCAGTTATGTTTAAGTCCCATGTAATAGGGGGCGTGCCTATTGCCATCAACCGGGCACAAATCCAGACTCCGTGGCTGCTACTGGGATAAAACTTTGCCCGACCCGGGAATCGAAACCCAATAACCTAATGAACTTAATGCTCAACTAGACCATTGAGGCCGTCTTCTTTTTCCATACTTGTCTATTAGACATTATCTCAGTCGTCACTCCCTTTTTGGTCATATCATCTTTCACACTGTTCATCCATCGATTTTTCCCCTACACTTAAAGTTATCATTCATACTCAAAACTTACCTCACCTCAAATAAAAAACGTAAATCGGATTAAGCGCACCAGCCGACAGGCAAACAAACAGATACATTCTGGAAATATATTATTAAGGTTTTAAATCCATAACTTTGTTTCGTGTTTGCTAAAAAGCTAACTTTAAACAAAGAAAGGTGTTGGATGCAATTTATGAGCTAATATATTTGTATAAATCAGCCTTATCACTTTGTTAGCCGTCGCAAAACAAAACATTTCGGCTGGCTGGAAGACTTTGCCATTCCACTGAAATTCTAGCGGCTAGAACAACACTTCAGTAAAGAGCTTGTTTGAAGTAACTTGTGGTTTACAAAATAGTTACAAAGCTGTCTCCCTCTTCTCTGTGGATTCCGCTATGGGCAACTTGCGTTTGCCTGCGGCTTTGCCCACTTGGAGGTTGAATATTACTATACGTACCCAGGTCGTGGTGTACCTGTGTGAAAAGTTTTACCGTGTGTACCACTTGCAATCAAACTCAGTGTGATCATTTTCTGGCCTTTATCCCAATTTATTTGGGGTCGGCGCAGCATATTTTCTTCTTTTATGCTTCTCCTATTACTCATCATCTCAACGATGAGCGATAGCTGACGAGCGATTCTTGCCATATCATCCTTCACACAGTAGATTCATCGTTTCTCTACTCTTATAGCCATCAACAAACTCAGTATCTATCATAGTATTTCGACAGCCGAACAGAAATCTTCCAGCAGTACAGCAGACCAGTATTATTATAGCCTCTGTTTGATGGCCAATATCTAATTGGTCAAGTAGGTTATTAAATTGGTGTTGATAAAGTTTTCATATTGAGCCACCAGGTAACTGTGGTATATTTTGTTGGTCATACGAATGTCTCTAGCTATCATCACAAACACCAAACCGATAGTATCTACATACTTTAGACAGTCTATAAACACAAATATTTCTGAGAACTAATGTCTTCTTGTTGTTAATAACTTACTTTTCAGACAGGGTGCCAGGTCTAAGATAATTTCTTAAAATTCTAATAAGTAAGGACTGAATATCGACATAATATATCAACTCTCCCAGTCAAATAGACAGATCTTTACAGAAGATTAGATAAAAGTTTGGAAATAATGTTGTGACCTCTTGCAAGTCAGTTTATTCCAAAAGTTTAATAAACAAGGAAACAAAAGACAAACATTTGTTCCTGTAAAGTAAGAATATTACTTAAATTAAAAATGTTTCAAGTCGTAACAAGTCTCTTCTATTTATTTTCAGGACCGCAACAGTTTTCTTTATTACTTACTGCTATTACTTATGAGAAAACGGCGTATTTCTCGAGAATTCGCACGGGAAAAGTCGATTTCTCTAAGTGCTTGTGTTCATTGATAGGTTGAAGCGGGTGCTGAGGCTGACGCGTATCTTATCACCCATATGAATATATCGTATGGCATTATCTTAACAGTAAAGTGACCGATGCTCGTGCTGTATGAGCGGTCCCGTCACCATCCGTATTAACAGCCGCTGTCACAAATCACCAAATAAGCCACATCATGTAGCATGTGGTGGCTACAGTGTTTTCCTGTGGCTTCGCTAAAGTATTTACCCCATGTATTTTAATATCATAAAATGCTTTTAAGTTGTCGTCTAAGCAGAACTGTTGTTGTAAGCAGTGATAGCCTTGTGGTGTGACCGTTAGACTACCAAGTCATAGGGATCGAGTTCGAAATCTGATTTTTCGAAATCATGTGCCTATTGTATAATTATCACTTGCTACGGTGAAGGTAAACATCGTGAGGAAACCGCATGCCTGAGGGATATTTCTCGACGGCATGTAAAGCCAAGTCAGAGGCCCATGGGCGGCATAAAAACTCTGACACCAGGTCAGGCTCTAGCCATACGATAAAGAAGAAGAAAAAGTTGTTCTCTACACCACAAACCCTCTTAATGCACAGAACATAAATCTGTTACACCATTGCTGCGAGGAGGAAGGACAAACCAAGAAACACACTTTATTTTACCTTGTCAAACACGTTTTTCTGCAACTGCTTGCAAAATCACGACTACTGCTGTCTCCGCCACTAGCTGTCTGACCTCTTGCCGCGAGCTAGATTGTATAGCTATGACATCACAATCTCACGCGAATCAAACAAGTGACTCGCGCTCGTGTCGCTTGTGTTAAGTCGCGCCCGCTACCGCCTCCGCCTCCGTGCACTCTGAACGAGGCCTAAGCCGGTCAAGTTGTTACCAATGTGCTGAGGTAACTTCTATTATTTTGTTACTTATTGTTGGAAGGGTTTACGACTAGTACTAAAAGTTTTATTGTAAGTACGTTTGTGAAAGAAATTGGCATTTCGTTAAATTTTATTAAACCGTAGAGCTGTTTTAATTAAAAATGGAATTATTATTCCAAGAATTATAAGAATTTTTAACCTATTTTTTATTTGCACTTAATGTTGTGGGCATACTCGTAAGCAATTTAACGCCTAATCTTTAGATTTATTAATAACTTAAGATTCAGATTACAACAGAAGAAATAAAATAGGTTAAAAAAGAAAATAGGTTAGTAGTGACTCTGATATTATATCAAGCATAATTTATTCTCAGGATCTATTTTCAATGTGTGTTTTTCTGTATAAGGCACGGTACTAATATCTCATCCTACCTGTCTAACAACCTTATTTTATTTGAGTAAATTGCCAGAACAATACTTAATGGAATTTTCCTTTTCCATTTTATTATCCACTTCTAAAAGGTTAAACTCCAAATTCGTTTCGTATATTTTAATAAATTCAATAAGCAAAATAATAAAAGCAAAGACGAAACTGGACTTTATCCGAAACGTTGATAAAGCCTATTATTTAAATGTTAGCCGTTAAAGCGACAAAGATTAAAGTACTGAAGATATTTTCGTAGCCTGTTCTCTATTTATATTGAAATCTAGGCCAAGTAAATAAACTGTAGACGACGATAGAATTTTAAATGAATGGCTTTTGTCGTCAAAGGAGGTTGTCGCTTTTTTTCCAAAAAATATTAACAATTTTCCTTTTTATTAAGGAACAGTTGAATTCTTGAGGACGACATCGCTTATTAAAGTCTTTGTTAGGTAATAGGTATCTACGAAATATTATAACATATAAATAAAAAGGTAGACTGTTTTTTTTAATACCTTGGTATCTAATTTGGTATCATTTAAATTTTTCTCGTTAATTTTGACTTTTGAAACATCGACTTCTGAAGGAAAATATACGATACTTACCTCATTTGGTGATGGAAACACAAATTCCTTTTCCTTTTACGAAACCCACGAGGCAACACTCACAAAGGTAGTCTTCAGGGGAATCACAAGATTTGTTTGTATTGATGTCTTAGTTCAAAGGAAATTCCATATATTTTTCTCTCTTCAAGAGAATAAAACGCAAAACATAATTTATAACAAATTTTATTTCGTTGACGTTCATTATTCATATTATATTCCGTATCTATTTATTTAAAATTGGACAATAATTTGGTTTAATTATTTACACACAATTTACAATAATTAACTTACATTATTTCGCTCCCCAATTCGACGCCATCTTATTATTTGCCAAGATAATTACGTTAGGTGACGAGATGTATTTGCTTTCATAAATAGCTTGGCCTGTTTCACATTTTGGACACTATTTAGGATGTCATTAATATTAAAGTCATTCCGACAAGTCGACACGTTTTTTTATTTATTCATTGTTAGATCTTTATCTTTAATATTTTGTATTGCTTGTTGGTTTTTTTTGTAGTGTGTTGTCCGGTTTTTTTTTTAGTTTTGCTCTCGAGTTTGATTACGAGACACAATCATAGTAGTGATATTATCAATCTCTCACATTATATCTCATATTATCATCGAAAAAATCATACCTTGTTACTTCAACCTAGAGTCTAGGTATTTTTTCGACCAGCATACTGAAATTGATTGAATAGGTACCTATCCAAAGTGTGCGTATGTTTTTCAATTGTTTTTCGTAGCTACGTCATAGAAGACGAAAAAGTGAATGAGTTAGTAACATCGCGACCCAAAATTTGTTTAAGGAGGAAGTCCGACCTCACATTTAGGAAAACCCTCACACTTTCTAGTTATTTATTTCAACGACCATCATTTGCGATCCGATCCGTGCCGATGTCTTCTAAAAATGTGCAATATAGTCCCTGGAAACTATATAAGCATCTGCCGACCGCCATTAAAGCTGACAATGACTATGGAATATGGAGACTATCCACCTTAAAACCCCCTTTACGCTCCTTAACAGGTCTTATCTTTATATAAAAATCTTATATCTTTGAAACCTTGAGTTGCGAACACATAGTACATAATTGTTACTTGCCATTTTAACTCGTCAATTAAATTCTCTAGAGCTAAACCTTAGTTACAATTAGAAGGGTTTCGCTGTCTGCCCGTAATAATTAATTATTATATAACCTTACGTAACTGTTAATGAGTTTAAACAATACCTTTTTGAGATACAACAGTTTCACTTATCTTTCATTATGTTAACATAACGACGCGGACAGACAGCTACAGGATATAAATTGTATTTTTAATACCTAGATCAAAGTATGTACAAAGCTGTCATAGAAATATTTACAATACATAGGTAATCAACGGAATTTGACCGCTTAATGAATTTGAACAACGTACATTTTCGCTTACCAAAACATTTTCCCAGTTGTTTGAGGATCCTATTCTCAATGTTTAACGACCCAAACAAAATCACTTTTACGAAGTAACTTGACAAAAGCAAATAACGAGATATTAAAGACTGTGAAAGCCGAAAAGTTGTCTATTCAAAAGACGTCGTGGCTTTTTAACAAAGTTTTTTAGGCACCAAAAAGTACACATTGTCCTTTATCCCTTTTACCCAATCAAGTCACTCTTGTTTGATCTTCAAGCAATAGAATTATGATAAGAATTATTGACTCAGCTAATGGTTTATTTCTGGTGGCTTCAGAGATTCAAGTGCCGAACTGTAGGTTGCTAAACGAAGGTTTTCTTAGTACGTAGAGTGTTAATAAACAGCATAGAATTGAGGCTGTTTTGTCTAATGTTGATTTTGCACATCCTTGCTGCATCGCTGCAGGGTGCTCACCTAGGGACAGACGGAATTTGAAATTAGATACAAAATCATCTACGAGAATAAAGTCATTCTAGTAAAATTAAGTAACAACGATTTGGACAAAGCGTTTGACAATGTGAACTTCAGAAATTATTAAAATTTTCACTCAACACTGACAAAGAATATTTAAATTGTTATTTATCTATTAAAAACTGGTTCTATAAATTAATTACCATTATGGAATTTTAAAGATTTCTTACCAGATAAGACATGGACCCTAGTCGCTGCCGAGGGTGCATTGTTGGGGCCACAAGTGTACACTCCTGCATCTGAGCCAGTTGCCCGCTGTACCAAGAGCCGACTGGTACTCTTCAGCCCCTTTTCAGTGACCAGTGAAATGCCACCCCGTGCAGAGTCAAAGTTGATCACCTAAAAAAATATCAAGTTTAAATATTGTTGTTTTCCTTCGAAATTGTATTTGGTATAATGTTGAATATTTTTAGTAGGTATAACTGTGCTTTCTTGTTCCTTAAAAAAACATTATCATTCGAATTTAAAATTGTTCAAAAAATTGAAACAAATATCAATCAGTATTTCTGTATTTTCACATCATTAATAATGCTTATAAAACAGCAGCAAACATCAACATTTACAATAATTGATAAGCAAACTTTTATCATATTGACACTATTAAATTTCCATTAAAATTTGATGTGACAGACTAACTCGCTGTGACGTAATAAAATGAATTTTGTTCAACAGGCCATTCATTACGTAATCACTTTCAAACCATGAAATCGATTGACTCAGGATTGAGTCCACAATTCCATATACATCGGGAATTTAATGCTCGTAATCCCGGCTGGCGGCGATTTGTTGGCAAATTCTGTTATAAGCTGAAATTGTGAAGTTACTAAACGAATTTTTTCGAGGTAGTGATTTTGTTTTAGAACTTTGATTGGTTTTATTAATTAACGAAGCGAAAAATATGTGTTAATTTTTAAATTTTTGGTAACAGTAATAAATCTATAATTTTATATTTGGATAGAATCACTATCAACTTTGACCTCGTATAATTTTCTGCAAACTGTCATGCTCATATAAGCATGACGTTTTAGGTTCGCTTTCTAGAACCAGTAAGGTGTTATTGAGTTTAGACTTTAGGAATTTCTCAGTAGCATCCCGGGTTCTATAGCTGTACCTGGTTGATGGAAATACGCTCACCTCCTATCACATTAGACCGAAACATAACTATCGAAAATTCATTGTATTTTTTTTTTTCAGGTAAAACTTGGAAACAGTATTGAAGTGTTGTTATTTTCTGTAAAAACAATTAGGTACATAAATCTCCTTGGTAACGCTTCAAGTGAAACAAATTTCCGCAGCTAGAAAATCATATCCAGGCATTGAGGATTATAAATCCTGTATATTGCAACTGTAACAGCGACAAACCACAGATAGCGTACGGAAAGCATGCACTATAGTATGTTTTGTGGTCAGCAGTGGTTAATGGGTGACCACGCCAGTAACTGTGCGTTATTAGATACATTTGTGGAATCTCGACCATTACTGCAATACGTAGCAAAGCTGGGTTTGTTTCTAAATTACATTGATTTATTTTAATAGATGGTTTAGTATCAGGCGATCTTCTAAATACTTCGATCTGTTTATATGTGATTGACATTTTGACATATTATAAAAAGTCTTGATTACTCCTGTTTAACAAGTCGATTAAATAAAATGTAAATTTTTGGCTGCCTTTAAAAAAGCAAAAGCTATTGTATTTGACATAATTATTAACTTGCTGTTGTTTTATCGAACTTAACGAGCAATTAGGTATAGCCTACTTTTAATCATTATCATTAAAACCGAGGCGGTTCAGCGGTTAAATCGATTAATTTACGGGAATCTACAGGGTTTTTAGTAATAATGAAAATAAACGTACATTTGAAATTACCTGTTCTCCATGCGTCCAGGTTATTGAACTGGGTGGCTCAGGAGTGTGGCGCACTGTGCAGGTCAAATTGATAGTGGAGCCAGCCTGGATGAACAGCTCTGGTCCGCTGGATATTACAGTTTCTGGTTCTAGAGGAGATGAAAAATACTTTGATTTAGATGAGTGTGTGCAGAGATGGGAGACTTACATATAACGAATTTAGATTATGACTAGAGGGTCATTTAAAGTAATATTCTATCAGCATTAATAATCTTGAAAAAGTTAAAAATGTTAAATGTTTAATTTTTACATAAACCATTCTATTTTCTCTTCTTCTTTTACACACTGTCTGCATCTCTTTTTATCTATTCTCCCTTTGTTGGTCGAGATTTTATTAGAAATAAGAGATATTTTAGAGTAAGAAGTATTTTCTAAGATATATTTTATTTGTATTTAGTGTGTACCTAAACTGTCAAATAAATAAACTACCAAAAAGCCAAAAGTCCTGTTGAAAAGTACTAGTATAGAAATTTGAAGCTCTTTGCTAGTGATTGCCAGGTGTCTAGATCGGTTTCGTAGTACTTACATGTACTTCTAAAAAAACAATAACGTCAAATAAAATCGACCAACACTTATTAATATTATGGAGCGTGATTGTTTTTATTGGAGTTCTGCTAGAATTTAATATCTTCTTGGCATATACCGTTTGATCCAATCCTATTATTAACTTTTTGTTTCGAAAACGTTTTATAAACGGCTTCTATTTACTATTAGTCGATTTTTGGAACCTGACAATTTAGTGGAAAATTTTCAGTCCTCGTTGCACCCGGCGATGAAAAATAACTTTTTTTTTTTTAAGTCAAGTTAAGTAAATGGCTATACCTATTACTATAATTATGTCAATGCTATTATTCTGCATTTTGATGTCATGTAAATGATGTGACGTGAGGATATAATTTTACCTATACTACAATGCATGCTGCATACCAGTAACTTGCACAATAATTGTACACAAATCTAGTGAACAAAGACCTCTCTCCACATGAGGCACAATAGTCGGTACTCCACACTCAGCAATGTACCGTTTAAAGACACGTAGTATGTGCGTGCATAATACGAATGACAACTCTGTTGACGTTAATAAAAGGGGTGTATCTGCGAAAAATAAAAGTAAATAAAAATAAGCTTTTCTTTAAACAAAAAATGTGAGTTTAGTAAGACTCGATTATCGCTATTCTCTTTCCTCAGATGCACCCCTTTTTATTTAGAGCAACGGCAATACTGTGGGTGTATTTTTAAAACAAAATCTTATTTGTTATGCAAACATTTAGTTGTAGAAAGATTTGATGATTGAAATCCACCCAATAAAACAGTTTTGAAGATGACAAAAATAAAGCTGTAACAGAATTTTAGAATGAAACGACATATTATGGAAGATAGTATATTCCACAATGTAGTTATAAAACCTTTTGAAAGTTCCTCAAGGCTATTCTATAAAATATTCTTTTAAACCCTTTTCAACGGGCTAACAAGCGACTTAAAGTTTGTTCGCAAGCAAAGTCACGGGAAATTCCTTGTTCCTTACATTATAATAATAACAATTTATAATTCACACGTGCCTGTACATGCATTATGAACAAGTACCGGGAAAACATGTTACCGCGGCCATGTTGTTTTAGGTAACATAGGATAGACGTAGTGATCTCAGAGGAATTAACAAATACCTGCGTCCCAACTGTTTAGGTCCCAAAAGTAAATACTAAGTTTATACCTGAGGAATTTGTCTTGTTACTACATGTATTTGTGTAATGGATATTTTAAATAGGGACTGTTTACTTAGTAATGTAAGATAGGACTTGAACTTCTGTAGAATGAAGGGTTTTTATTTTTGTTAAAAAATGGGCTTGCTAGTAGAAGTTTATAAACGATTTATAAAATAGTTGACGTTGAGCAAACTTCGTAAATGGAGACATTCGAAACAAAGTACCTCAGTCGTTCAAAGTACAGTGTAGCTAGATCATAAATAGAGCTATTAGTTAAATATAGAATCTTATGCTAATAAACTGTCAATATCTAATAAATGTAGTATGTGTTAGCTTAGTAATGTCTAAAATTAGGATGATTCCGTAAACATGAGGACGGAGTGACTTCTTTTTCTTCGTCGTGTGATGAGATGAGTTGTAAGATGATTCAAAGCTTCACCCAGAAGTTGACCATCTCGATAGCGTCAGCTATCTTACTATCTTGCTATCCTAGCTTGAAAACCTCATGTTACCCGGGCGTCTAATAAGACAAAGAAACAATAAATACAGGGTTTTACGTGAACAAAATAAATACAACTGTGACCTTACTAACCTACAATATTAAGGAAGACAGCATGTCCTATAGGCGGCGTGGTGGATATTTGGCACTCGTACTGCCCGGAGTCGCGGCGCTGCGGGCTGCGTATGCGTAGCGCCCACTCCTCGGAGCGCGGCTTGTGCTGAGCCTCGAAGCGCTGGTCCGACGTGTACGTGTAGCGCCCCACCGTCAGCAGGTGGATGTCGCGGTGGCGGACCCATGAGACCTGTGCAACAAAGTTTATATTATTGAGTAAAGAAGACCTGGACGAAGATCACACAGACCAGGGAGGCATGGCACAAAAGGAAAAAAAGTTAATAATCAGCAGATACCCATGATACCTGAGGAGAAAACAGCTGAATGTCGCGACAAATAAGATGCAAGTCTTACAACGATCGCAAGAAGTGTCTTCAGGCAAGCTTAACTTTACGATTAGGTAAACTCAGTTAACTTGACACTATTTAAAATTAAAATCTACTAAATATACATGATAAACAAAATTAGAAAGCTATAAGGGAGGTTTTTGCCCAGCAGTGGGGCAGAGTAGGTTGATATAAAAAAAAACATGATTATTTTGATGCGTGGCCATTATGGCCAGTACCATATTGCCATTGTTTTTAATACAATTTTCCCAAAAATAAATCATAAATGTTTACCGATAACCTTCACTGCCCGCTAACGGGCTCCACTCTCTCTGCATACCAGTTTTTGAAATATGATAAAACTGATGAAGTACTCGATATCAAATAATGACTTTATTTGATATAAGTGCAATTTTTTTATTTGCAGTAAATGTGGTAGAAAAGATGGTATATGGTAAAAATAAATCAAGTGGTTGTTTGATTGTTGCTGTATAAGAGCCATGTGCGGTATAAAACCAAGAGATAGCTGTGAACCCTACTTCAAGTCGTTAAAAATTCTTACGTTTCCGTCATTGTATATTTTAGAAATGGCAATTTTTGTTAAAAGCAACATAAAGCTATTTGCTAAGGTCTCAGATACCAAGAAAGGTCCCGTTAGAAGTCAATACAAAAATCTTTTAAATGTCAGTAGCTATAAAACTGCACTACTTAGAAAAAGTGTTCTTTGCATGGGTCCAATTATATTTAATAAACTACCGGACAATATAAAAAATGACACCCTTCAACAATTTAAAAACAAACTCAAGGCATATTTGACTCAGAAATGTTACTATACAATAAGTGATTTTTTGAATGACCCTTTATTGTGACATTGTAGATACACTATTGACACTAACTATAATTGACATTAAGTAGCTATTATTGACATTTTAATTTGAAATTGTTATATTAATTATTTTATTAGTTTTCCTTAATAATGTATTTAAGTTTGAAATTTAAATTTGTAATTATTATATTAATTATTTTATTATCTAGCGTAGCTGTATTTAAATTTATAACTTAATATGTTAAATTTTGCATGCCAATACTCAGGCAGAATGTGCACGGCTCAATATATATATATTTTTACCAACTTTTTGTAAAAGACCTACATTCTATGCGAATAAATTATTTGATTTGATTTTGATTTGATTTGATTGATATTATTCCGAAACTAAAATGGCGTTCACGCTCAAAAGAATACTAATAATATGTAATACTAATAATATACTTCGTTACTTCAAAACACAACAACAACACATTCCTATCCCTAAATCAAGCGAGAAATGACAACAAATAAACACAACCCAAGAATTAAAGGAACATGAACATAAAAAAACCCTTTTTATTCGCTATCTTGATACCTCTTTCATTCCAACGGAAATGTTAGATGACACAGATAGATACAATTCAAAGGGTTTCCCCAAATCGAACGCATAAAATTCACGTATAAAACCAAACATTTTGTTTTATCTTTATAAATGGTAAAAATGTGTCTGATAACTGAAGAATAAAGAAAGCAGACTATACGGGCAAGTGTTATTTCTTATCAGTGGAAACCAAGATAACACTTATGTCATGTGTTTTGACTCAATGAAGCATTTGCTTGACACAGTTTTATTCTAAACAAATTTGAACCTTTTTTTTTGTTTTTTGGGGTGGGAAATCATCAAAAGGAGCGGGAGGGCGTGTCAGACTCTTACTGACTAAAAACCACCCGAGTTCCTTCAGTTGCCTGTGCCAAGGTGCCAGGGGCCACGGTAACTCTTTCGAACAAACCCGCAACCCTGGCAGGCATCGGTCCTAGTGGACCCCGTCAGTTTGTGCTGACATCTCTTCGAGGCGCGCGTGTTCCATACATTTTGACCGTTTAGGTATTGCACTTTTCTAGGAAACAGCTGGTTTTTGCGCCGGAGTCCCTTCCATCCTGTATACATTGTCCATTGTGCACACACTCTAAAACTTTTTACAAATTAATGCTGAGAATAACATCTCAGACTTCACTCATTTGAGCAAAGAAAGCTTTGCTCATTAGCATAGCAAAACTGCATTTGCATTCTAGACACTTCAGTTACCGTCAGGAGTTTTTTGTATGCTTTATTAAAACTTCCTCCATTAATTATGAAAACGACTGTCACCTACATGCTAACGTCAATTCCATAGTGATCTATGGTAATCATAATACACAAAGTTACCAAAGGGACAAAAGCAAGGGAAGATGTTGAAACATAAATAAACGAACTTAGCATTTCAAATGGCGGCCCTACCTTCAGAGAAGACACTGTTTTCTCAGTGTTCAAAGACAAAATTATTAATGGAGGTATTGATTTCGGAGGTTCAAACGACAAATTGATACCTGTTTTCTAATGAATGGAACTGGAACTGTTGAACTATTCCACGGCTTTGAAAGGAAAGCTGTGAGTAATGATGATACTTCTGACAGTCAAAATGTCGCAGAATACATTCCAGAGATAATGATAGTGAGTTGGTTTTGGAATAACTTTTGACCTATATTTTATTATTTAATGAGTTTTATTAACAGCATTAATGACTCCGCGAAATTCTTTTAAAGGTCGTTCACATTGAATAGTTTACATAAAAACAGATGAATTGTTGAAACAAGCACGTACAAAGGCAACACACTAGTCTCAAAGAACACTCTAAGTACTTAAAAGTAACATTGTAAATATCAATCTTCGACACCACTTCGTACAAAACTCTTCCTAGCACAAGTTAAACGACTCCTATTAAAAAGTTCCAAGTGTCAACCTGTCGTACTTTACAACTTGCTATAAAAATATTTTAATGTTGTTAACAAACAGCTATTTCGTGAGTGTGACGTTGAGTCACTTAACGGCCGGGGAAAGAAAGCCAAGATAGGTTTCGGGCATAAAGAAAAAAATGTACCAGTTCAATTTGCCCTCAGAATTTTTTAAAGAATTCCTTGTAATGGATCGGCCTTAAGCGTTTTACTGGGTCGGAGTTATCAATGACGGTAAAGTGCGCACTTCTGAGCCAAAACCGGATACCTGAAGTAAATATAAAACTGCCTCCTGTAACACTTAAGAATTTTATGATCCAGCACATGAGGGAGGATCTATTGCCATTTGTAGGGATGATGGTATTAATCGAGAAGGCTCTTCAAGGTTTTATTTGCGGTCCTAAGATTTTTTGCTTAGCCTTAGGGAAAGTTTCTGAGAAAATATACACGTGTTTCGATTAAATGTTTGAATGGAACCGTTTCTTTTTATTGAATTGCCAATATGTGTATGTAGTTACGTTGCCTTGGGCTGTTCCATGCTCATGTTTACACCCGTCTTCTAACGGCACGCTGATTGCTTAGTTACTGCCTGTTTTCATGGACCTTTTGATTTTTAATCGAGCAATGGATCCTGTTGGATGCCTGTAATATTGTCGGAAGTATCAGGTACGTTTATTAAATATCTTTTGATACGTCAGATATTTCATTACGCTCAACCGTTTTATATTTTTTTTTTTGTGACGGTTATTGAAGGATTTAAAACGTGAATTTTAAAATTGACGATAAGTGAATATGCGTTGTAGTGGCTTTACGGCACAGCAGTAAATTTAAATTTTAAAGTGGACGAAACCGGTTATAAAAGCCCGTGGAGTAAAAAAGATTTTTTACGATGATAAACTGTGAGATGTTGAAGTAGTTTTCTTTTTCATTAATATTTCGTGGTTTCAAAATATATTGTTGGTAAAAATTTTACAAACTCGTTCGGCTTTTTAAAGTGTAAATATGTCTGTTGAAATTAATGTGAATATAGAAAGAATAGATGTGAAAGAATAGATGTAACAGCTAGCTGCCTGGCTACTACGAAGAATTTAGGAACATGTACGGCAAATAAAAATAAATTTCCATTCGGTAACGTGAAAGCCGGGGACATCTTATTCCGTAAATCCGAATAGGTACCGTTTTTGACCTATGAGTCAATCGGAGGGTTTCCAACGTGTCAGAATGATTAGTATGTGTATACACCTCTCTCTTCATGAAAACAGATGGGATGTGATTATGGATCCACTGCTTGAACAAAAGCTACCTCTGTGAGAGGGAGCTAAATCCATTACGCGGACCCAATGCGGGCTGGTAGAGGTCGCATTGATCTTTGAGTTTTTAGTCCAAGGTCATGCTGGTTTCTTCATGACGTTCATTCACAGTTTTGAGACCAGTAGTGATGAAGGAGATTGCAACAAAAAGTATTGTTTATGCCTTTTTGTCTTTGAGCTCACAAAAAAGAACTCGTAAATCAGGGACTTTACCATTTAGTCATTTCTTGTTACTGCAATATGGACTCATTTTTTTTTGGGCATAAACAAATTGATGTGGTTCTTTCTCCTTTGATGCGTGTACATTATTACTAACTGACCCGCGCAACTTCGTTTGCGTAATATTTTTGATTGATGCTCTGCTCCTATTGGTCGCAGCGTGATGTTATATATAGCCTTTCTCGATAAATAGGCTGTTCAACACTCAAATTTTTTTCAGTTCGAACCAGTAGTTCCTGAGAAAAGCGCGTTCAACCAAACAAACAAACTCTTCAGTTTTATAATATTTGTATAGATTATGTTAAAACTACTCACCGTCCTATTCTGCAAGTTCTTGACTCTACACAGCAGTCGAACTGGGTGCCCAACCAAGCCAGTTATATTTCTTGGCGTACTGGGGTCGAAGTAAGGAGCGTCAGGAGACCCCTGCCACTCTTGGAGAAACTCAGCTCTGAAGTGGCGCGAAGAGATGTCCATAGTTGTATGGTCTTGAGGCGACTCGGTGCCGGAATCAGCTGGCGGTGAAACAATGCATAGTCAATTAAAGGGTTACTACATTCACTTTTTCGTGTGGTGTGCAAGGCATATCATTATTTATACGAAGTTAAACAAAATTCTGAAGAAAGAAACAAACCTATCTAAAAAAATTATAGATTTTATGTAATTAAAACCTATTCTTTCCGTGTTACGGTATTACAAGTAAAATATCTACAAGATTTTTTGCAGAGCCTATATGTCTAACTTTATCCACCGTTTAAAGTAAACCATGGATTCAGCATGTGCTTGAGGGAGAGCATGTAATTTTTACAGCTATTTTATACCTTTTTGTTCTTAAGCGAGGAAATCTTGAATAAGCTTAGCATGATGCACTGAGTCCATAAAAGTTTGTATGCCGATGTGATTACATCGCGCATAAGACTCGAACAAAAAAAAAAACAAAAATGTTATACAAAGTGTTTGTGCAGATGCAAAAATCGAGCTGTAAGTCTGTAGGTTTCCACTTCCCAAAGCTCGGGGGGTTCTCCGCCGGCGCGCCATTTGAATCTTCAACTTTAAGAGTCCATTCGCGATCACAAGTGCTGCAAAGCCGTCGTAACGTTGGAAAACGTATTAAAGTTAAATAAGCCGTGAAATAATCTATAAACCGTGTTCCATTTCTGTTCACATTCACTGAATAGTTAATGTTTTATTTGTAAATATGGATGCAGTGAACATAACACACTGAATTAATAATCATCTTTCCATTTGCTATTTGATGGCATTGATGTAAGGATTATTACTTTTGGAGATTGCAAATGACGGCGTAAGAAAATGGAAGTTTGTTGATGGCTACACTGCCGTCCTTTAACTAGAGTGCCGTTAAGTACCAAAACCACATTTTGAGATACGCGCGAAAAACGGTAAAATAATTTAAAATTGATGCTACTTTCTAACGAGAAGTCGCTTGCGAAACTTTTAAATACCCAAAAATATATCTTAAAAAGCTCTTTTAGTCAGTGTAGCTGTCAGTCAAAAACGTTTCAGTAAATTACAGAAAATAAATATTTATCATTTTATTAAAGTAATCTATAAAATATCTAAACTTAAAATCCTGACTATAATGCCGTAATGTATACCTTAACGACTTTTTTGCTAATGGTTATGACCTAGCAATGTAGTTATATACCACACTTAAAAATGTCGTAATAAAACTAACCTTAAAAGCCGTTAAAACACTAAAAGTCAGTATAGGTTAGCATTATAGCTTCGAAAAGTAGACTCGAACTATGCTATATTGCCGCTAAATCACAAAACGGCAATCAAGACGAGTAAAATTCAATAATAAGTTTATGTTTTTTTTTGACGTAGCGATTTTTTTATTTATTACATTGCTATATTGCGGCTAAGTACAAAACACTTAATGATAACGGCATTTTAGATATGCATTACGTTTTATAAATTAATAGAGAATCACATGAATTGATCACAAATAAAAATAAAACCAAGACCTTATTTAAAATCTTCGTTTATTTATTCAATCAAAATGAGATCAATATTACACACATCAAAAGTATCTAGGGATCAACATATATTTTTGCAATAACTTTTCTCCTGATTGATATTAATTAAAATTTTCTTTAAGGATTCATCAAATAAAGTGTTTTCGTTTGTCACAGTAACGATAAACCAAGTCACCTTTGCATTAATAAAGAAATTTGCCATTTTCCTAATAAAGGGATTTTTGACATTTGAACCACTAACATTAAAGTTCGAAAAAAAGACTGAAATAACAGTTTTCTTTAAAATTTTATTGGGTAACTTAAACAATTAATAATCCGTGTTTCTACCGCGAACACTAACAACACAAGAACATCGGTTTGGCATACTCAAAATGAGTTCATCCAAACCACGCTGTGGAATGGCCGCCCATGTTCGTTGCAACAACAAAAAAAGGTCTTCTTGCGACTGGATACCCTCCATATTCGGCAGAGCTCTTCTCTGTAGCATATCCCATGCATGCTCAATCGGGTTCAAGTCTGGCGACTGAGCAGGCCAGGGCAGGACATTGATGTTAGCTGCGGCGAGAGTCTGTCTTACAACTCTTGCGGTGTGCGGTCGTGCATTATCATGCATTAACTGAAATAAGGGACCGATTTGCACTTGTAGAGGAACGATGACGTCTGATACAATCGTCTCAGCATAAATTTGAGCGTTGAGGTTGCCTCTGATCCAAATCAACTCAGTTCTTCCGCCGATCCAAATACCCGCCCATACCATGATGGTTCCACCACTATAAGGATGGACTTCCTGGCAGGATTTTAATCGCTGTTGGCGTCCAGGGGTTCTCCAGTGTCGTATACGTCTTGTATCCGGTCTCATACCAAAACGAGACTCATCAGAAAAGCACACGAAACGCCATTGTTCTTCTGCCCAATTTCTGTGTTCAAGAGCCCATTGATATCGAATCCTACGATTGTGCATTGCTATAGGTGGTACCCGTAGCGGTCTTCGGGAATGAAGGTTCACTTCATGCAAGCGGTTTCTGACTGTTTGGTCGCTAATAAAGTTCCCTGAAGAGTGATGAAGCCTCACGGCTAACATCATGGCGGTTATTGTTGGAGCTCTTCGAGTTAAGATTTGAATGTATCGGTCTTGTCTCCGTGTGGTGCAGCGATACCGTCCTCCATGGCGCTCAGCCACGGTACCAGTGCTTCGGTAACGTGTCCAAAGTCGACTGATAACACTCTGACTTGTATTCAGAGCTAAAGCCACAGTACGTTGCCGGGAACCAGCTTCTATCATTCCCACGGCTCTGAGCATTTCTTCCCTGCTTAAATGACGTCGCCGCTCCATAATAACGTTGGTTTTAATCAGTAGTAGGGAAACAGTAGCACTAATAATGTCTTCAATGCGTTGTGTTTTTATAGGGAAAATATTGACAGCTTATTTTCATCTTTTACTCGAATTTGATTGAGAGTTCCTGATTCAAATTATGAAATGCACCAAAAAGGATCCATATAAATTTATAAAATCATAAATTTATTACAAAGCCACATCTCAATCTCAAGAAATCCGCATAAAAATGCTTGATCCTTAGACACTTTTGATGTGTGTAATTGGGATCACCGGGGTCAACGACCTTTTCTTTTGTATCCTTCTGTATGACCATATTAAGAATGTTTTGGGTTCTTTGTGTCATTATAGTGGACCGTCTGTAACAAAGTTATCAAGTGATAAATGTCATGACTATGTTTTGAACACACACAGAATCGAACACAGCGTTGTGAACATTGAAAATATAGATGCACCAGCCATGTATAATGTACTTGATTATTAATAAACTTATTATTAGTAGGTAGTTAGTAATATAATATTAAAAGTAATGTTTTAGTTACATTATTTTTATTGCAATAAATTTCGACCGAGAAGCGAGGGAACATACATACACACATAAGAGCCTATTTCTCCTAGTAGATTTAATGACCAAAATTTGCTAAAAACAAAAAAGTGCGTTTTTGATTGAAGTATGTACATACCTGGTTGCCATGGTAACGAAATTGACGGGAATCCGTGAGTGCAGAGCGTCACGCGTCCGTCCCGTACAAACCCTTACACCGCACTAATGACCTGGGGGTCTACTCTCTAAGTCCGTCAACGAAGATACGGGCCCGTCCAAAGTTAGTTCGTAACTACGGACTAAACCCTACTCCTTAATGATTACGGACTCATGAGTTGCGGACGGAATCATGGACAATATTAGTGAACGAATGATGAATGGCGATAGAGGTGCGCTATTTTATCGGTCGATTACCGGTTTACGGATTTGGTAATTTTCAAGCCTTTATGCCAAAAATATTATTGTTATTGTTTTAAAATGACCAAATATTTAACAATATACTTTTTATTAAGTCTTTATTATATAGAATTTAACTATTTTTAGCATTTTTTTTCCATATTGTGGCTTTATCCTGCTAATACCTTTGCTTTTTTCCTTTGACAACAATTGACAAATGAAATGTCAGTTTTTTATTTACAATAAACATAAACATAATTCGCATTATTAATTTAATACGACGCGGAAACTTTCCGTAATAAATTGAATGATTAATTGAATTTGAATAATAATTTCCGACGAATGTGAGCACATCAACATTGGGATGTGCTTACGTGGCTGCCGTTTTTGCCACTCCAGCAAAACATCAGCGGCAACCAAGCATGTGCGAAACTTGTTGCCACCGATAACAAGCCGATGAAGAAGGCTTCATCCATGTGGAAAAGAAGAAGTAAAAGAACCCTACTCGCAGTCAGTGCGGTACCGCATTGAAGGTCTACACATGTTGCTGCGTCTTGCTATTCCATCAACGCTGCAGCTGCACGTGTCCCGACTACATCACACCACGACGCCAGAGGAGGTCGTGGAGTATTTAAGGAGCAAGATCAAGTTCACCTTGAGAGTGGAGAGGTTACAGTCGCACCACATGATTAGCTTCAAGACGTGTACGTGTGTGTTTTCGCGGAAGGCTACATGACACCTCAACTCAGCAAAATATGTGGCCGACCAAACATAGTTAATAGTGTTTTGTAAATGTGTCCAATATGTATTAGTTTATTACTGCAATTATAAGATTATTTTGTGTATTGTATCTATGGGCCTTGAATGCCTGAAAATAAAAGTGATTGATTGATTGAAACTAAGTGCCTAGATAGATAGATAGAAGATTCTTTATTAGGTACACCATACAAATTTCAATTTACATAAAAGAAGACATTTTACAATGGGTGGTCTTATCGCTAAAAGCAATATTTTCAAGAGAACCTTTGGATGAATTAGGGGAAGAGGGAGAGACAATACTGCAGGTAGTTTGTGGTGTACTATTTACATAATAATATACAACACATAAAGCATGTACTAATTTATACATATATAATCATAATAATCATTGAACAAGAACAAAGAACCATGTATAGTGATGCTTATGGAAAGAGGTAGTGAATTTTGTCCAAATTTTTTAAAGTGGACAAGGTTTGAGTGGCACAGGCAAGGTATTCCAGTCATACTTATCAATAATTTAAGACTACGATAGATAAATAAAAGGAAATATGTTTGATTGTAATGGTTTATTGTGAATTGTGTTTTCTTTTTCAATTTGATTAGTGCAAAATAAACATTATGTTCATAAAAAAAACAATGCTTTTTTTGTGTATATCATTATTTCACTTAAAACAGAATCTTCCACCAGTCCCAACACCCATTATGTCCTGAAAGCAAAATAAACAGTTGGTAAAATATTCATTTTACCCTAATCTATAAATAAAGTATGAAACTGGCTGGCTGATTGATTCAGTGACTGATTGATCAACGCACAGATGAAACTGCTGGCTCCAGAATCATGAAATTTTGCACAAATGTTCCTTATATGACTTAAGCGTGTACTAGGGGTTAAAACTGACATTGAAAGTTTGTATGAAACTTGGTCAATTTTGAAGTTAATTTTTGTTCTCACACATACACATAAAAATTTCCACGCGAACAAAGTCGTGGGCAACAGCTAGTCAATAATATGTATAAATACAAATACCATAATCGACACCTGCAAGGAATAACATCGTAACTAATCTTTAGCAACTTTAGAGGAGAGCGCGTTAAAGATTTAAAAAACCCTTTTATTAACTACAGTTGACTCTCACTTACAATGTTTTGACACTATAAAAATCTTTACGTAAAGGAATTTAGCCGCAGGGGTGAGTAAAAAAAAAACCGTTTTTTTTTTACAGCAAGAATATGATTGTAACTCAAAATTGCCTAAAACTGAGTTACGATATTATTCCTTGCAGGTGTCGATTATGCTATTCATTGATATTTGTATTATTAGAAGAGTTTTCTTATTGGACTGCATAGGAATCGGTACCTATTTCTATCCAGCAATTGCACTAATCTTTCTCTCACTCTTTGCCCTTGCTGAAGAGCTTGATGAAAATTGAGTTGATAGCAGCAAGGACCTTATAATAAAAAAAAACAACAGTAAATAGGTGGTACAGATTGTAAATTATTGATTGAATCAATAATTTACAGAATCTTCAATAGCTTACCCTTAGTATGTACTTAATTCTTGGATCAAACCATTACTTACCTACATTCTTGGAGGTAATAGATCCTCACACAAATCTTCGAATAATTCGTGTGAGCCAGTAGAGTTTGAACTCAACATCGGGAATACTCGCCAGTCGAAAGTTTTGGCGCAAGTATAATCGGCGTCGCCTCCGATCTTTATGTAGAGCATCTTCGAGCATTAAAAAGCAGTCATAGTATCGATTTTTTCAAAAACACTATCTTTCGTCGGCAGCACGATAACTATTTTGATGTCGTATGATATGACATAACGTCCGTCGAAACAAGTGTCAAATTTAAAGTTACGGACGGGCAAAAACACTTAGGGAGTAGGGACAACTGTCAAATCGGGTTGCCATTCATTCTTAGTTCGGGCCCCGAACTAATCTTATGTCCGTAGGTACTACGGAGTAGGAAACGCCCGCAACTTCGGCCGAAAGTACGGGTTTCGTGCTTAGAGAGTAGACCCCCTGCACCGGACCCCGACGCCCGCGCCCGGCGCCCGCGCCCCACCGCGTGATCAAAATCACCCAAAATTTTTACGCTCGCAAGAATACTTAGCGGCATTTTAGATTAGTTATGTTGGATAGCCGCAATTTAGTCTTGATTAATATTTAAAATATTTTGCTGGATTATTAAATAACTGCCGCTGTACACGAATGCTAATTGTAAACTGCCAAATTAATATTTTTATATAAAATTCTTAAATGCAGCAAAGGGTGTTTTGCGGCATTTATGAATAGGATTCTTATATAGTGGCTTTAAAGTTATTCATTTGTTTACTTCAAATATCAAAAAAGCCAAGTTAAAAAGCCGCTAAAGTACTTTTACTGTACTATAGGATAGGAAAATGATTTAACGACAATTTTGCTAGGTAACAAATCGCAAATTATTGTTAAAATCTGTGGCTATGTAACTTTAGCCGCATTTTTGCTTGGCAATGTCACATAACTACGTTTTAGCGTAGGTTTACTATAAGATCTGTGCTTTTAACGGCATTTCCTTTTTTCATACCTCGTAAACCATAAAACCTATTGAAACTTTAAACAGATGGATCGATAGAACTTTTTTTTCTGATATAAATGGTCTCAGAAAAAGGAAAAATGCCAAATGTCAGTTAACGGCATTCTAGTTAAAGGACGGCAGTACAGTCATCATCTTCTTAGCCTTTTTCCAACTACGTCTGGTTGGCTTCCCGTCTAACTGAATGCAGCTTAGTACCAGTATTTTATAAGACTGCTTATCTGACTCGTCCAGATCCAGTGACCCAGTTATTCGGGTAATTTGAAACCTAATGGTAGTGCTGGTTCTCAGACTTTCTCGCTTGTGACTAAAGAATTTGACGACCCAACATTACATGAGACATGAACGTATTGGCTAAATGTTGTTATTTTAAACTATCTTCCCCTTCGTTTTTATATAATTTCACATCGGTTTTCCCCATAAAACGCGAATCTATATTCACACCAAAAAGATTCAATATTCACAAAAAGGTTTTTCAATGAGCAGCTTTGGTAGTTTTGTTCAGATTTCTAAATCCTCACAGGCTTTGCCCTACATAAGTGGCTTAGCGATGTTTGTAGATTGTTTTCCGTTTTCAGCTGAAAGTAGCAAGTAAAAGCTGTTCGGTAAAGTAATTTAGTTCACTATATCTGTGAATAAGCATTCGCTCGTTTCGGTTTAATATGAACTAAAGTTGTAGTTGTAAAAAAAACAGCTTATTTATTTTTTTCTGATTTGAGGTGTAGTACAGTACTTACAGTATGTAAGGCCTGCGCAAACTAGAGACGGCACAGCAGGACATTATATCTTTAACTAACGTAAATTCATTCGTAGCTAGTCGTAACTGGATACAGTTTGCAATAGTCAATGCCGCGAAGGGAAATGCCCTTTGATGCATTGGGGTCGATCTCTAAACATTGGAATTTGTATCTTGTTACCACTAGCTAGGTATGAATTTACGTTGGGTAAAGATAAAATGCCCATGCCTTGCCGTACCGCCCCCGGTGTGCCAAAGGCCAGCGCCTTTACTAGACAAAAAAAATACTGAAAAGGGCCGTTTTTGCTATACCAGATATTCAAATACCAAATAGTTTATTTTAAGTTCTTTAAGTCAGAATTCCAGTCCATATTATCTCTCTTCAGGCAAGGAAAACCCAAGATTTGCTTTGCAAACGAACTCGAGCCAAGCCTCCGTTTTCTACAGCACATAATCGTAATCTCTTGAATTTATGTGTCCTTATTATATTGTGAAATTATATTTATAGGAGTATTAAACTCTGGGTGTGAATCTTATGGTACGTTTTCGTTAATTAGGTGAATAAGCAGTTAAATGTAATAAAGGCTTATTTATTATTGTTGTGTGCCAAATTATATTACATTTTGTTAATGGTAGGTAATTGTAATTACAATATTTGTGTCATATAACACAAATATTTTAATTTTAATCTTGTTAGTTATTGAGTTTCCGATATTTAGGGTAATTATCTAGTTTATTTTTATTAGATACACTATCCTGTTTTTTATACATTCACATTTATTTTCCTTTCAATGTTGCCCTTTTTCAAATGCTTTAATTGAAATAATTTATGTTCCGTTTTATTTTTAAGAAGACTAATTTAACAGTTTCAAAACCCTAATGGAATTAATCGTAATCTATTTTACCCGTCACACAAAAAATAATCTCTTTTATGTCAACTTTATTATTTTGTTACCAAAGTTCATGTTGGATTCTTTGAAATAAGGCGTCTAATTGGATCGCCTTAACTTTCCGATTTTGATGACAAATTCATTTTTATTGTGCTCTAACTCGGCTTAGACTGTTAGATTTAAATAATTAACTTTGTTAGAACTTGTTTATCTTATTTTTCAATTATTATCTAAAAGAGGATTATTTCTAAGTATAGTGACAGACGTTTGAAAGTGTCTTCAATGACTATTCAAAGTTAAATATATTAATTAATCAGAAGTTGAACAATTTAGGTTTCATTATTATGTCTAGCTTCTCCTCCATAGCCTAAGTTTAGGTTCTGGACCTTACCTAGGAACCTTCTAGTTACGGCCATATTGAAAGTTAAAGTTCCATTATTTCCACATGTTTTTATTGAAATACCAAGGAGTATTTCAATAAAAAACATGTGGAAATTTTCAGTGTTGTTACTTTACTTTACAAAATACTTTAAAGGTGTCTGGCAGAGGATTTCCCCCTCGCAAATTGTCTGGCACTGGAGGAGGTTAACCATAATACTTTATGCAATACCAAAAAATCACACTTTTTACTATGACGTAACTTAGCAGAGCAGCTATCTAGCACACCCTTTGTTAGCTGATATCTGCCAATGCCACCACGACCGACTTTTCATAATATCCAATTGTTTTTACTTATAGTAAGGTACTTGCACAGAAAAGGTTTCAGCTTTTATAAAATGACATAGGTTTGGCGGTCACGAGATGTTAATTTAATTAGAATACAATACAAAACAGCATGGTTGGCGCTGTGTTGCTGCGGGTTGTTCGAAAGAGATACCGCGGCCCCGGAACACAAAGGGCGATGAAGGAACATGGGTGGGTTTTAGTCAGTAAAAGTCTGACACTCCCTCCCGCTCAGCCCAGAGCGGGAGAAGTCATTTGATGATTTCCCATCCGGAAAAAAAAAATGGTTGGCGCTGTGCGCTGCTGCGCTGCGTGTCGTGGGTTCGAATCCCGCACGGAACAAATATTTGTATGGCCTACAGGAAGGTACTGGTTTCGGGTATGGCTGTGGTTCTGTAGTGTGTATTTGTAAACGCACCCACAATACAAATTGCTAGTGTGGGGCAATGTTTTTAAAGAAAAGAAAAAAGTAAGAAACGTATGTCACTTGTCAACGCTTCCTGGTTCATTTATTTGAAGGTATAAATAGTCCCCATTTATGATAATGTCATCAACCCATAGCTATAATTTGTTTTATCAGTATTAGCCTTAGTGGTGGAACTTTAAATTAGTTTTATGTAGGGGAGGGGGGTGTGAAAACCACCCCTGTTGTCATATTCCCAGCAGTCAGTGCCGTTATGCTTGGCATTCACAGTCGGAACCAGTTAGCGAATTTAATTCTGAAGTTCGTGTCCAATTTAAATTTAGTTTATTTTATTTTTGCTCGTCTGTTTTTATTGCTTTTTATTTTGGTTTTATAGTTTGATGGTCGAATTTGTGGAGTTTTTCATCGTCATTTTGGCAGTACTATTAAGAATTATGTACTTATGTACAATAAATACACTGGCGCCTATGCAATGCTCGTATATGAAAACCTAATATAAATTAAATCTATCTGTAACGAAGTTTTCTTTTAGAGATGTTAATGTATGAATCCTAAAATTAGATATTATTGCCAAACTTTCCAATATTTGTGTTTGACTCTAAAAACTTAGCAATATTTGAAACAATAAAGGTACGCTGGAAATTACGGTAACGGAAAAAAGACTTAGTTCATAATAGTGTGGATTTCAAAAAGTTCATAACAATGTAGAATTGAAATCAATACAGTAGGATGCATATTATGTAAAAGTATGCGTTATTGTACGTCATAGATCTCTAATTCGTTAATGCAGTCTTTCAAACCATTATTATTGATGTATTTCAGAAATGACCTATTTACAAATTGTACACAAAAACCAACAATAGGAAACAACGCAAACACGACCTCATAACAGCGTCTCCATCCATACATCTTAGACAGAACTGCAAGAACATATCTCTATGGCATTCAGTTTCCATTCAGCGCCAGCCAACCGAAAGGGAATAAATACAACGCGGGGCTTACAAAAGATGCGAACGAAAGAGGCGCTCAAAAGAGGCGCTCTATGATTTACGAGCAGATATCATTCAGTGCCTTGTATCAGTGGGCATTTGGCAACGACATCGCTCTTTATTGCTCACTGTTAATAGTTAATAATCCTTGTTTTTTTATTGTCCGTTTCGTCTATAGAGATGGGATCTGACCCAAATGTGATAGTTTTATATTTGACTTATTTGGCCTTCTAGTAAAGTGATTGGGTGCGTGTAGGATAAAATGTTTTAGGCCGCGAATGAAGGGTTTCTTGCATTTCGATATGAACCTGTAAATGTTGCCTACGAAACATGTTATTTGACCTCTAAAGCGATAGGTCATACAGGATGCTACAACGTTCTGTATCTTTTATAATTCTGTGTGTCTTACCAAAGAGGTTCAATCCGACTTTTCTGATCTTTAATTAAATTATTGCTGAGACTGTAAATTCACAGGTGAATGAAGACCGGACACTTATCACTTCGTTGCCACAAAATACAAAATAATTAACTACAGTTATTTTATTTTACAATGAAATGCCAATGTTACAGGGACCTTATCCCTGTAACAGTGGCATTTCATTAAATAAAGGAGAACGCGAGAAATCTCTAACAAATACACTTCCTAAGCCATTCGTCGTAAAACCTCTGTACGTATCGATCATTCCATTCCCTATGTAATTTCAACTTTATGTGCCATCAATGCAGTGTACCAGCACGTTATATCCACGTTATGTCCAACGTTTCAATTCGTAGCGTATTGGAACTACATTTGGTACAGTGTGATCCATCACAGCTTATCGTTTGCCATGACCCAATACTTTTAGTTTATCTTTAGAACTGAGATGAGAAGTGGGTGGAATGGGTTCATATTTTTTCAGAACATTTTTACCATCAATTCTAGAATCCGCGGCCAAATGAAAAAAAAAACGGAACCTTAAATTCGCCCATTCTATCTGTCCGTCCGTATGTCACAGACATTGCTACACTCGTGTGCAGTTTACAGCAAAAAAAACTGACGTCACAAAGAAATCTTGAGGGCCTAGTGATGTGGTAATCGCTTTCATAGCGTTTTGTATTTCTGCGACGACTTTCACGCTTTTTTATTCATGAATAACATAAGCTTTCGTTAGCATACGTCAATGCAATTTTATTTTATTTTCCCATCGTCATTATAAGTGATAAAGCTTCACTCTGTCCAGTCCATTTGCATTATATTTTCTACTCACGTGTGTAAAATAAAGTCGCTTCCCGCTGTCCGTCTGTTTGTCCCTATGTATGCTTAGATCTTTAAAACTACGCAACGGATTTTGATGCGGTTTTTTTTAAATAGATAGTGATTCAAGAGGAAGGTTTATGTGTATAATACATGCATATTATAGTAGAGAAAACATTAGTATCTACATTGCACCCGTATGAAAGCCGTGGCGGGTAGCTTGTGTAAAATAAGTACGAACAGCAATTTCCGTCGGACCATCGGGATTAAACGGCACACGACAAAGGGATTTTAAAGACTACTGAAAACCTAAAAACAGCCTCGACAGCGGGATGGGTTTAAATAAAAGGTTGGAAATAAGATCAGGTGTGAGGTCGAGCTAATCCAAATGATTTACATAATCTCACCCGTGCGGTTTTGCGTGGAAATGGGTTACTTACTTTTACCATCACTGTCGTTATAGGCAAATAGGGGGTTATAACAAGAGTATGGAGTGGAAACATCTTTTGAGTGCTACTACTGCTTTATTATCTAGTGGTCGCAATCCCGACTGCTGAGCGTGAGGCCTTGGGTTTAATTCCCAGGTCGGGAACATTGTTATTGGGTATTTCCATCAGAAATTTATCAATAGCAACTACGGAGCCTGAATTTGCGCCCGGTCGATGGGAATAGGGTCGCCCCGTATTACATGGGACTTAAACATTACTGGCGAAATGTGGGTGTACTATTAGGTACACCTCTGCCTAACACTTCGGGGATTACAGGTGTGATGTTATGTTGAGTGCTACTAGTCTTAGGCCCATTATTGATACTTTGAATATTTTTTGTTTAAGGCTCATTTGATTACAATTTAACGTTTGTTGTTATTTTCGAAAGTTGTTCTAAAATTCTGTTCTTATACATTAACCTTGGTGAGTTATTCCTGTAACGTCAACATCCATGACGTCTAGCCTTAATAATACAACTGGTGCCAAAGCTTGATAAAAAAATAAATTCTAAAATCGCCATGCAACTGCTTCAAAGCTTGGCTTTGAGCTAGAATCCTAGAATGGTAATAGGATATTCCAGTTGAAAAATCGTTAGGCGGACTTTGGAACTGCCCGATAAATGACGTTAGGCTCGTTCTCTATCATAGTGGAACCTAATGCCGGCCATAAATCTGTACCTGTGTCGGTGATAAAGATACCTTATGGCTCAATTGACTGTTCCTGTGAACTGGGAAGCTTTCACGTATTGATTCTGATTGAGGTTTTGACTTAAAATTTTTGAATAGGATTTTTGATATCAGATATCACGATTTACCAATATTTCTATTCTATTGTTGTAGTTTTGATCTATTTGTTAAACTGTACTGACATGCATATAAGGTCATTTGAAAATGTCCTATTTTTTGAAGTTTAATTTTTGAAGTTTTAAATGCAATAAGATACATTTAGACAACATAATATCACTCCCGTAATCCCAGAAGAGTTAGGCAGACGTGTACTTAATAGTACACCCACATTTTGCTAGCTATGTTAAAGTTCCATCGCTATCAAGTGAGGCACAAATCCAGACTCCGTGGCTGGTACTAGAAATTTCTGATTGATAAACCCAATAGCATCTTGCCCTACCCGGAGTCGAACCCAGGACCTCATGCTCAACTAAATAAACAATCCGTAGGATCATAATTATTTTCGAAGAGACTTTTCTTTCATGCACACTTTTTTATTTATGTACCTAATAATTGTATGTACTCTTCGAATAAATTCCCAAGTTTAAAAACGCGTATTTATGAATTGCGATGGACACACTCCATAGTGTGTGAAGGAGGATATGTCAAGAAAGGAGGTGTCTCATGAGATGACGAGTAATAGAGAAGTATGGAAGAAGAAGACATGCTGCTCTGACCCAAAATTAAATTGGGATATATATATATTTATATCTGCCTAGCCTTTGCCCAACTATGTTGGGGTCGGCTTCCAGTCTAACCGGATATACACCTGAACACCAATATTTTACATGGAGCGACTGCCTATCTGACCTCCACAACCCAGTAAGTACTGGGTAATACGGTACCCCATGGAGAGACTGGTTGTCAGACTTTCGGGCCACCACTGTAACGACTGTCAAAGATCTACAAATGACCGCCGGGATTGGTCCCGGCGGTCGTTGGCGGCTTAACGGCTTTCCGAGGCACGGATGAAACTGGTTATGTAATGAGTGGTCATCCATCCACAGACCAACCTAGGCAAGCGCGGCTTAACCTTTGGATTGATTCGAGCGGCCGTTATTATTTGGCATAATAAAAAAAACATCAATGCTCACAAAATGTATCTACCTACCTAAGTTACTACCAAAGTGCATTTTCTTTCACCCAGTAAAGAAAAGTCATTATCTCTAAAAGTTAGTTTAGTCAGATCCAATTAATGTTCGCTAGTATTCCCTCAATAAAGTTAAGGCTTTACTCGAGAGCTTTGATGAGAGTAAAGACTGCAATAGGGAAAAAGGAAAACGGTTTTTACTGAATAACTTATCGGTAATTTTATTATTGTGCGAATTTAAACTCTATTTAAAGAGAGAGAAAGGTTACTAGCATTATCATGGACACAAAATTATTTGATTGGTGCGTTGCATTTCTGTATCAATATATACAGGGTGGCGCCAACAATACGACAATAAATTAAACTACGTATACGTTCATGACGTTCAAATCAAATCAAATCAAATCATTTATTTGTTAGAACATGGTCGGTATGTATATAACATGGTCTTGAGTTTATATTGATTGTGTCATCATATTCTACCACATGGGCGTACAAATGTTAATTAATATTGGTGATCAATTATATAAAATAAAATAATAATGTTTTTAATAATTATAGCTAAACTTCAAAACGGAATGTTAGTTACAAATGAAAAAAATATAAATAATAATTGAATTAAATTAATATGTCAGTGTCATTTAAATAATCATTCAAATTATAATAGCATTTATAACATAAAAAATCTTTAAATTGCTTCTTAAATCTAGCCAAATCTAACTCTCTAATGGATTTACTAATTTTATTATAAATTTGCGGGGCTCTGCAGAATATGCTTTTACGCATAAGAGCTGTCTTGGCTCTGCGGCCGCGTAGCATGTCATTTCGCCTGTTACGTTGTACAGTATCAGATAGATAGGAAAACAAATTTGGATTTAATCTTACAAATAAGGCAGTTTCATATATATACAAAGCTGGTAGTGTCAGGATTTTATGCTTCTTGAAATATGGTACACAACTGTCCGTCACCCGAACGTTACCAGTCTGCGTACAAAAATTCATTCTAATATATCCAGTAGTTTAGTCACAGGACATTATTTTTCATGTTCGACATTTTCTACATGATGTAGACTAATAGGCCAGCACTGACAGTTTAACGACCCCCGCATCGGTATATACACTAAACACATGCTGCCAACTCGATATTTCAAAAATCTTTGCCAAATTCGTTCCTTAAATGTTATTTCCAGACGCGAATTAGTGCAAATTATACCAAAGGTCAGTAAACCAATATTTATAAATGGGTTAGCAGTATTACGCTAGTTAGATTGTTTTAAAGTTTTTTTTTTTAATTTCGGTGCTAAGATTTTTTTGATCATCATCCACAGCCTGAATTCCCACACTGCTGGGTATAAGCCTCTCTTTTCTTGTGCCAATCGCCACGGTCCTGTGCCATCCTCATCCAGGTTTTTCATGGCAACTATGTCGTCTGCCCATCTCGCCGCGGGACGACCCACATTTCTTTTCCCTATTCATGGACGCCATTCGGTGACAGCCTTAGTCCACCTGTCATCACCGCGTCTTGCTAGGTGTCCTGCCCAACTCCATTTGAGTTCCGTAACGCGATTTCCAATGTCGAAAACCTTTGTACGTCTTCGGATTTCGACGTAAGGAACTCGATCTATTAGCTTTATGCCGAGCATGGAACGCTCCATGGCTCTTTGTGCAACTCTAAGTCTGTACACAGCCTCCTGCGTGAGCGTCCATGTTTCAGCACCGCACGTCATTGTGGGCAGAACACACTGGTTATAGAGGCGGGACTTTAGACATAGCGGAATTTTGGCTGATCTCAAAATGTCGTCCAATTTGCTAAACGTGGCCCACCCAAGCTGTATTCTTTGGGATATCTCCTTTTGATAGTTTAAACATATTCCTATAAACTAGTAATACCAGTATTTTCATTTATTGTCGGCGCCACCCTGTATATGTATGTATATATATAATAAAATTGTAACAGGCCGATGTCTGTACATTGAAGATATTGAAAAATATATATGTGGGGGGTCTTAATTAGAGCAACAGAAGCAAAAACAACAGTTTTTAGAATTTGTGTCTGTCTGTATGTTTGTACGCGCATCACGCAAAAACTACTGCATTGATTTGAACGCAGTTTTCACCGCTCTACTACTAGATGTCTAACTTAAAATATAGGCTACAATTTACCACAGAAATGATCTTTTTTTTATTCTTTGTACAACACGGTGACGGGCAAAGGCTAGTTTCATATAAAAAGCTAAGAATTAATATTGTTTTATTTAATTGTTTTGCGATTTTAATTAAAAATTAAATGTAAATTGACTTTTGTCGCTGACTGCCGAGCCTTGTTATGTGGTATCAATAAAATATTGATAGAGTGTTACGTACTTTATGATTCACGTTTCCCGATTCATTTTTGGTGGATATTAATATCGCTTAAATCAGATTTCAATATTTTGGAGCAAAAATCGGAAAATTGACTCCCTGATTTTTTCAAGTTGTTTTCAACAGCTATTTATAATAATGTTTCAGTTTAATAAAAAGGTTTCCACGTAAACTGTAGGGGTAAAGGTTTATTTGTGACTAGCTTTTGCTAGCGGCTTCGCCCACGTTGTAGTCGAAAATATCCTTCGAGAGTATCCTAACTACATACTATAGTACAGAGTAGAAGGGGCACCGACGCGGAAACGGAAACCACATACTCAGTACATCTTTCTGAACATTGAAATTTTTCGTCGGTTATTAGAATAAAAAATCAGCTGTTCCATACATTTTGACTGTGTAGGTATTGCACTTTTGTAGGAAACAGCTGTTTTTTTTTTAATAACCGACGAAATCTTTATGTGGCCCCGGGTTCAGAATTATGTACGAGTATGTGGTTTCCGTTTTCGCCTCGGTGTCCCTTCCACCCCGTATATGTAAAAACCCAAGCAAAATTTCATCCAAATCCATTTAACCGTATTCTGGTTGTTTTTCGATGTTACTTACATATTACACAGTTTGGGTCCTGTAGGAGAGGTATTTAACCGTACATGCTAGAAACGGTATCACAGACAAACAGATAAACAGACAGAGTTACTTTAGTTAAGTTATGTGTAAGTGTGAAAGCTCACTTTGTGTCATTACTCTTATAATTACAATACATATCATTTATTTGCATAACACAGGTTCAGTGAATGTTAGTAAATTATTGCATAATAATTATTTACTATAGTTAAAATATAATACTTTATCTTCTAAGTAGTTTTTTTTTCAAAACTTTTTATCTAATTACGATCAGCCCAGTGCAATTTAGCCACAATACAAACAGCCAATTTCTTTTACGCAATAACAAAAACAAAACCTATAAAGCATAAAGAAGTAACCCACCTTTTTCCTTTTAAAAATAAAACAACCACACGCCATTAGCAAAACGACAGCCGCTCTTAAAAAGAGTAATATTTTCTAAAACAATCCATATTCTACGTACAATATAACACGGTACACAACACTGGGGTACTTACCGATGAGGAAGAGGAAGCCATGTAGAAGAGATAGGCATAAAGCGGATTTTACTCCGCGCGCTGTGTGCCCCATTACAACCAAGCCGACGAGCCGGAGCGCTGGAATGAACGGGAATGGTAAGTGATTATGGATTTTGTTTCTTATTAATATTGTACATAGAGATGTTTTTGGTATGTAGTTCTTTTGTTAAGTTTTAGTCGTGGAAATCATCCTCGTTATACTCCTGCCCTTATCCCATAAATATTATTTTGTTAAACAAAAGTGAGATCAGAGTAGGGCAACTAGAACCAATTTTATTTCCATGTAAAGTTTGACGTTTAAAAGAGTCATTAAATGACCGTACTGAAATAAATGCGTTGACTTTAAAAATATCTAGTCGAATAAATTACTTTAAATTCGAGACAATTACATAGTAAATAATGAAGCAAATTATTGTATTTTAAGAAAGACAATAATAAATGTGTATCAAGGTGAAGAAACACGTAAATCTTCACGCTGACAAAATGCTTAGATATAAGTTAATTTGGCATTATTTTCCGGAAAATTCTGCTTGCATCCATATACATAGATAAAATAGAGGTATTCTACATACATTCTTAAAGTTCTTAAATTTAAAGCGTGTTCAAAATTCATTGCAGATTATCAACCATATTTCACGTAAATTAAACTCGATACATCAAAGCCGCGATGACGCATTTATAAAGATTCCATCATACAAAACGGGTAGGTACGAAAGACCGATGGAATCCCAATTTCGAAAATTAAGACTAACTCGTAATTCGATTTGTCTGTACCGAATAAGATGTCAGTTTCGACCAAAACTTTTTGGGCGAATTGTTTGAAACAAATACGGGAATACTGAAATTTTGATTTTCGAATGTCTTTAGTGAAAGTGTTTGTATCTTCAATTGTTTTGTAGTATCGTGTTTCGTTTGTTTTAGAATAGTGAGAAATAGCGAATTGTTTGTTTTATTTGTCTTCAATATTTACCCGTCTGGCTTTGACAGATTATTGCTATTCATTTATTCCCAAATAGCTTAGGACGCTTTTGAACTAATCTATGACCGGCGAAACGGGCCGGTTTACGGACTGGTTGTGAACCACGGACTTTGATAGATATTTCAGTACATTCTGGTCTGGTTGCCCGCAACCCGGTCAGGACTCCAGATCTCTGGATTAGACCGCACCTTCACTGTAGCTAATTGGTTAATTTGTCATTTCACGACCTCCGTACATGTTAAATATAATATTAACTGTGTTTTTCTAAAACATCGCCTGATCAAAAGTATTCAGCAAAGTTTTATATTCACGTCCTTATGACTGGAGATAACTACGGCCATATGCGTGTATGTGTGTGTGTGTGTGTGTGATAAAAACACATTCTTTTATGTAGGCCGTAAACAATACAGGCGTGTAATGTTTCAGTAACATGATTCTCCGAAATGCGGCTTCTGCGGACTATGAATAAAATAAAATATAGGGCTAAGCTTTGTTAGGAGATGGTTTTTGTCAAATTATGTCTGTTAATCACATTAAAGACATGTGTTTTTCTGGAATTAAGCCGTGTGGTTTGCAATTATGATTAATCATTTTAATTTTTTAGGCTTTGTGCGTATAAAGAGTACCGAAGACTATCGGAAATATTCGATATGGTCTAATAAATTATTTCAGTTCAGACGTAACGGGTATCGAATGAGAAAGCTGTCGCCGCGTGTACAGCTGGGTGCCTGCTAGCTGTCGCAGCGTGTACGGCTGGGTGCCTGCTAGCTGTCGCAGCGTGTACGGCTGGGTGCCTGCTAGCTGTCGCAGCGTGTACGGCTGGGTGCCTGCTAGCTGTCACAGCGTGTACGGCTGGGTGCCTGCTAGCTGTCGCCGCGTGTACGGCTGGGTGCCTGCTAGCTGTCACAGCGTGTACGGCTGGGTGCCTGCTAGCTGTCGCCGCGTGTACGGCTGGGTGCCTGCTAGCTGTCGCCGCGTGTACGGCTGGGTGCCTGCTAGCTGTCGCAGCGTGTACGGCTGGGTGCCTGCTAGCTGTCGCAGCGTGTACGACTGGGTGCCTGCTAGCTGTCGCAGCGTGTACGACTGGGTGCCTGCTAGCTGTCGCAGCGTGTACGGCTGGGTGCCTGCTAACTGTCGCCACGTCGCCTTAGTTTAGGGCGGTGTTGGGTGGGAGCGGTATTGGAGCAGAGTCGTGTAATCGGGCTAAGATCTTTCGTCCGATATCCTTGAGTTCATAACTAACAAAAAGTTGCAAAAATGGAGAAATAATTCTTCTCTCACAACTAGTTACCAAACAGCGAAAGAAAAATCTTCTCTTGTAACTGGTTAGGTAAGTTTAGGAAGGGGATGAGATACCTCGTAGCTGCTGTACCCAAATATTTTTCCAAGAAAAGTAGACGGGACAAAAATTTAAAAAGTAAATACCCACGCTCTCTCTATTCAAACATTAAAAATAGAAAAATAAATATTTCAACAACTTTTCTAAGATGTTCCAGACACACGGTAAACGCGGTTTCTAAATCGAATTTATAAAAATAGCCTTGAGAGCTATTATAAAATAAATAGTGAAACGTACTTGCGGAGACAAAAATATGTCAAACACGCTAGGCACAGAAAACATTATTATAATGTGATTTTACAATTTGTACAAACAACAATGAAGGTACACTGTAGTTTGTACAAATCCTACTAACATTCCATCAACAAAAAATTTGAATAATCTCTGCAGTTTCATCAATGCGAAGACATAAACATTATACATACCACTTACCCACAAGCTAAAATCTGTGGTGTAGCTTACGTCCCTTGGTGCAAAATCAAAGCTTGGGGCATAATCGTATGGTGTATTGACTTTTTATTTTATTAAATGTAAAAAAAAGAATACGTATTATAAATTATGTTTTATATTATAAACTGTGTCATCATTAAAAATTTAATTTATTGAGGTGCAAAAGTGACATTTTGAATCAACTTATAAAATAAATATAATTAATTTTTCAACTAGGCAATGGTTGTTAAATACCAACTATCTAAATTGAAGCCTCAATTTCCATGAACGACAATATTTACTAACTATTGACAGTTTGTTCTATTCACGACAATATTAATAATACCAGCAACCGAAATGCAATTAATACTTCAAACACAGTTCGAAGTGCGACCACATTAGGAATAATTCCATATGATGAATGTATCGTATTGTAATGAAATATTTTATGGAAAGTACCTATGTTTATCAAACAAGCAATTGCAAAGATATTTCCATTGGCAATATGCAAACAATTCATTAGATTAATTCTGTTTTGACGATAAATTGCAATAAATACATAAATAATTGCGATGAATCAGGTACTGTAGGTGGTATTATTTCAATGGATATGCAAAATGTAGGGAAGAAAGTTACTGCAGGGTTCATTAAAGAAACCCATTAAGAGTTTGCCGGTTTTGCTTGCTGCAGACGAGCCAAGTTCATATTATGTAAGTTTATAACACGCCATTAGGGCATTCTCATCTGGAACTTATAGTTGCCGCATACACTTGCACCGGGCTTGTGTTATTAAATTATTTTCTTACAGTGTTTATTGCTTATTGCCGCTTCTGCTGCTCGATAGTGCAATGACGACATGTCAGAATAGCGAGATTTCTGTGCTCAATCATCATCATGATTGTCCTGCCCCTATCCCAATTTATTAGGGGTTGGCAGCATGGTGTTCTTCTTCCATACTTCACTCGTCAAATTCAAGGAGGTAACTATGCTAATGTTTCTCGACCCGAATCAATAATAAAATGGGTAGGTAATTTTTTCATATTTTTTTCTTAATTTCCGAAATTGGTAAGTGTACACCACTCGCATTAAAACGCGGCCTCTTTAATACTAGCCCAATAACCGTGCGTTTTTTTTTAACACACACATACAAACTGATTGAGGTGATTCTCCTCTTTTGAGAAGAGCTTCATTTTGAAATAGTGTCAAATTTAAACAACTAAAACTAGCAGCGTTTATTATTATTGACCAGGTACCGCAATTTATAAATTGATTATTTATGTCTTTTATGACAACTTCCTGAATTTTGACGAGGATGCAAAACTACATCTTGTATAAGCATCTAAATATACATTCAAATTATCAAAGTTATTTTGTGCCAACAACAGACAAAAGTGTACAAAGCTTTTACCAACTAAATAGGTACCTGTGTTTAAGTTACCCCTTTTCTTCGTACAAGCACCCTACGAATGTTTGCGTATGTCAACGAACACAGAGTGTAAGTTCGTCTGTATTTACGAACAATCTGTGCTATTGTTCGCTAGTTATTGTCTATTCAATATAGTTCTACACTGAGTTTGTAGCGGATGGAATTGTACTACCACCATACGTATGATAATTTCTCTATTGAATTGCGTAAGCTGTGTGTGAAATGTAATTAGGTCTTCTATTTTTTTTTGGCTGTCTCGACGTATTAGGTCACGGAAAAAAGGGTGTGTAAGCTTAGGCTAGGAAGTAATCGGACCTATTTCATGAAGGCAAAATGAAAGGCTTACAATATTTAAACATTCTGATAAGTAGAGGGTTACCTTAGGCTAGGAAGAGCGACGATCTTTACAAGAAGGCTGGTAACAACTGGATTAGAGTTACCGAGGACATGGTTGAGAGACGATTTGAAAAGTCTACGCCCAGCAATAGACTACTATAGGTTAATGATGATAAAAAGGATATTTAATAAATATTTGTTCAAACTAGGTAACCACCTTGTTCTATATTATTTGGGCGAGCTATACGAGATTAATTTTCGATTTTCGCTGTAAAAGCTAGCAATTAAAAAAAATTAAAACTATAATGATACTGAAAACTTCCTTATAATGACCTAAACACACTCACTCACACACACACTCACTCACTCACCCACACAATCACTCATACTACACATCTACTAACATTCGTCTCGCATACTTAAATTTTATTTCTAAGCATAATAAACTATGAAATGTCGTATGATTCCTCACATTCTGTCAGCGCGCCTAGTACATAATTTATGAAATGAAAATGTAAAGGGGTGGGATCCTGGTGTCCTGAAACACAGGCCACGACCCTAGCTTAGGCACCAGCCTCCCACGATATATACTTACCTGTATTGTGTATCATTGTCGAATCTGACCAATGTAAAATAATTTGTGTATGTATATTGTGGTGAGAAATAAAGTTGATTGATTGATTGAATTAGTAAATCAAATCAAGGTTGGAACCAAGACAACCTGGCTCGTATGCTGATATAACTACTTAAGACACGTCAATAGTGAATATTACTTTGTTTATTTCATCCACTTGATGAATTTCTGTGGTATATACATTATACACCTACATATTTGCAAGTAACTTCACAGCAAGCACTAAGTAAGCAATCGTTATACCTATTTGCTTTTAGTTCATCGTAGTATATGGATATTTAATGTGTGTAGACTGTGTAGGTGTACATTAATATTACATTACAGAACTAACATCTCATTAAACACAAGTGTCCTCTAAGTACTACCAATCTAAGTTTATATTGTAGTAGATATACAGAGCGCAGTACACACTCAAATAAATATTTACTTCCATAATTGTATTCAGTCTACCTAGTCTAGATGTAGGGAGTCTGAAGGCTTAGATATATATTTACGATAGCCTAGGCCTGTCTAGGGATTGCCAGGTTGATATTCGCAACTAGATAGTTGTAGACGTGCGAAAACTTCGTATGCGCGATTTAAGAGTAGACCGATGATTGGGCCTTTGCTTTCATTTTTAACCGACTTCAAAAAAAGGAGGAGGTTCTCAATTCGGTTGTATGTTTTTTTTTTTTTGTGTTTGTTACCTCATATCTCCGTCATTTATGAACCGATTTGAAAAATTCTTCTTTTATCTGAATGGATTTACTTCCCGATTGGTCCCATAGAAATTTCATCAAAATCGGTTCAGCAGTTTGGTTTTGAAATCAAAATAACTGGAAAAAATGTCGTCCAAGTAAAAGAAATTGCGAAATTGATACTTGACAAGGATTTGTGTGTGATACGATAACTAAAAAGGGTAAAATAAAAACTTTTTTGCAAAAAAAAACCGACTTCCAAAAAAACACTAAAAAAGTGGAAAATAACTTTACTTTCGGAAGTCGGTGGCAAAAAAGTCAATGAAACAAACAATAGTCACCGACTTCCGAAAGTAAAGTTATTTTCCACTTTTTTAGTGTTTTTTTGGAAGTCGATTTTTTTTGCAAAAAAAGTTTTGTTGATTGTTTTACTTAGTTTAATTGTGTTTCGGTAGGTGTCGTTGTTATCAGAATGATTATCAGTGAGTTCAGTTATTTTGACTGCAATCAAATGGAGAGGAGCTCGTGACTAAATAATAACAGCCGTATCTTCAGGTTAAACTGCGCTTGCTCAGGTTGGACGCTAGATGGGTGACCACTCAGTACAAACCGAGTTTCCTCCGTGCCTCGGAAAACACGTTAAGCCGTTGGTCCCGACTGTCAACTGTAGATCTTTGACAGTCGTTAAGTAGTCAGTGCCCTGAAAGTCTAACAACCAGTCTTACCAAGATGTATCTTATTACACAGTACTGAGTTGTGGAGGTCAGATAGGCAGTCGCTCCTGTAAAATTCTGGTGTTCAGTTGCATCCGGTTAGATTGTAAGCCGACCCCAATACGGTTGTGAAAAGGCTAGGCAGATGATGATGAGTTAAGTTATTTTGAGTTAGTCAAAGGGTTAAAATGTGATACTATTATATTCAGCATACTTATGCTAATTATTTATTTAAAATAATAATACAAATATTTACAGATAAAAGAAGAAAAGTATTAAAGGGCGTCAAAAAATTCGTCCACATCGCTGTCAATAGGAATAGTGCCCAGAAGCCTGGCAGCATTGCCACGTTGTATGGCAATGCTGATTCTTTGACCCTTTGCTAATGATTTATTTGAATTGGGCAAATAGACAATAATAATAATACACCGCGCGCTCGTGTTAGTCCGCCTGAACATAGCTTTAGTCATTGCTAATTGATTAATCCGTTTAGTGTTAGTTCAGTGTCCTGTGTAATACCACCAAGAGAGGGCCTCGTGGCTAATACGCAAGCTCTAGGTATGTATATTTAATTACCTACCTACAAGGAAGCGGCTAACGATCTTAATGTTTTTTATACAGGTGAATAATTTCAAATGAAGTCTACAGTAATTAGTCACGAAGAAAATTAATTAGGGTGTGTCCTTGTGGATACGGATAAGGGTGGCGACTTTATTTATCGATAGGTTGCTGGGGTCTGATCCGTAGACCAATTAATCACTTGGTAGTTCGTTTAATTGAACGGGACTGGCCGGAATAACTATCGAGACGATGAGTTTTTCATCCTAGCTACTGCATTATTTGGATTATTCCTAATCTGACCCGGGTTTGGTTAGAAATTTAAAAAAAAAAAAAAATCTTCCTAACTTAACCCTATTCCTGACTTGACCCGAAACATCATTCCTAACCTAACCCGAATTGCAATATACGAGGTGGAAGTGCCACCGGGTTATTAATAAAAAAATCTGCTGTTCCACACATTTTGACCGTGTAGGTGTTGCAGTTTTGTGTGAGGTTTTCGGGTCAGGTTAGGAATAATCCCACTATATAACCTTGTACTGTTACGTCATCCGTTTAGTTTTGTTTCTGGTCTTAATCACAAAGATAGGGCACTTAATATCGTGTCCTGCGTGTCCTGTTGTTTGTTCATTACAGGAACTGATGGACGCTACTGAAGGCGCTAGACCAGTGGCTCAGTTCTGGTGCAGAATTTAGATCAAAATCGACCAGCTAAAAAGATCTCGTAAATATCTAAAATCTTAACCATTCATGTGGACGAGTGTAATTGTTGTGTAGTTTCTGCTAACTCCCATTTAAAATAAGCGTGAGTTTATGTATTTTCTATTTATAGTTAATTAAAACGCTATAACACCAATTACAATAATTAACATAAAAACGGAAAGCAAAATAAAACAAAAGCAAAACATACCGTTGACAGCATTCAATGGTTTAAAATGAACTTAAAGCTACCACGGAACAGGGGACACTCTTGTGTATGGATGTATGAACGAGTGTTGTTAATTTTAAAGTTTCTGGTTTTTTTATGTCTAGGATAATAAATATCCTCCTATCCTCCTAGGATTTAGTACCTATCCATTTACACGAATACATTTCGGTACGAAAAGAAACATATTTTTTTCCCTAAATGCACACCTACATGCCTACTTAGCTATTCAGGATACTAGTTTGTGAATTTGTGAGCAGGACGAGCCAAATTATATCTACCTATCAACAACAGTGATTTCGCTTGAAAAGTTAAAGGATATACAATGTTAAGATAACAATAAAAAACAATTAAAAAAATAAAACTTGTCATTAAGAAGATAAAAAACAGGGTTTACTATGGTCTCATGTAGCCCGATTGTCGTAAAATAAAAACATTCAAAATAGCAAGAAATAACTTTAATGTAAGCTATTAACTTGAAATGACAACTTAATTTTATTTAAGTTATTGTTTTGTGTCCTTGGTTACTTTCGGCGTAATGTCATGTCAAATGAGCTAGTAAAATAAGAAGTTACTTTAGTTTTTTATCTGTACAAAAAAAATCTGTTGAAAAAAAGGGCAATCTTTTCTTTTATCAAGAGATGTTGAAGATAACAGTAAGATTAACTGAAGATTTCAAGAGCAGTGGCGTGCCTTGAAGCCAACTAAACAGAAAACCAATAAGGCACGCAGACTATTCCGAAACCCTAACATCATGAAGAGCATTAGGTTATAAGGGCAAGCCAAGCTTGTAGGAGTTCATCAGATTTTCTTAAGGTATTATCAGACTGGCGTGCGTGTATTACCAGATGTATGAACGTGGACGAGATGAAAAGAGTTTTTAAGGTTCGGAGCAGGTGGCGTTGAGTAGTTTGCCCCCCTTGAAAAAAAAGTGTGTAAATTTGTGTATGTTCGAATGTATGACAGACGCCAAACTAATTAATTGCCACATTATCTACGTAATAAATAACACGAAAACCCACTTTGCTCTGTTATAAGATACGTACGTATTCTCACATATGTAGTGACAATAATAAATTGTTTATTAGTGACATTAGTACAATCACACGGCACAAGTCATAGATTTCAACGATAATTACAATACAGATGCTACATGATTATTGACGGAACCTTGTTTATAGCTAATTATCTGTGGCCAGTTAATTGCCAATTATATACGTAATGTAAATGTATGCCACAAATAGGTCCCACGCGGTTATGGCTTGTATTTATATAGTAATAAAGTTTATGTTGACAACTGGAATGTTTGGCGCAGCGTGATAATTATGTTCTGGATCTAGGTCGTGTGTTGGATTCGGGCAACAGAATGCTTATAAATCATAAATTAGTAAGTAAGGTGTAAACATTTCACAGAAAAAAAAAGCCAAATTAGAATCGGCAATATTATAATGGAATTTCTATGACTGGATCGTTGAAATTCAAACTATTTTGTTAGTAAGTTTAATCAAAAATATCTGACAAAAAATATATTCTATTTCTTTTTTTGTATGGTAATAGCAGTACACCACTGACTACCCCCACTTTTTTTCTATTTCATGTTCGTACAGTCCATCCAAAGTTTGTCTGGAAGATATCGCTATCAGCGATAAGACCGCCATTGTAACCATAAAATAACAATATTGTAAAACCGTTGTGTTTCAGTTTTAGTGTACAATATATATATATATTTATATGTATATTCTATTCTATTCTTGACACGAAAAAGCTTCCGAAGGCGTAGCGACTACGCCGTAGCAGCTTGCGCTACGTACGATGTCACGATGCTGTAGCGTTAACATCACTCTTCATTAGCAAAACGAGTATAATTTGAGAACAAGTATTACGATCCGAGCTAAGGACTAGTATATTAAGACAAAATGTACCTCGTTAGCAGGCTGGGAAAATACCAGCACGAAGAAAATTCCTCCTTACCCATGTTATAGTAATTTACAACTTCACAAACTTACTTAAAATCCCAATCTAAGTGTTTTAGCGGGCAACCTAAGCACCAGAACTTAACTTGAAGTTTAAGATGTCTCGTCTTCTAGTTATGAAATACGTACTATGTAAGTAAACATGAGATACGGCCTAAGTTTTATCGTACAACTACATACATAGATTTGCCCTGTTTTCAGAACTTAGATGTTATGCCGTCTCAAGGGAATTTCGTACTAAGAATTCCATTTGTTCTTACAACATTTTATACATATAAACTTCTTCTTACATTGTCGCAATATTACGTTCGATATCTCGTAGGTATGACGTAAAATTTTATTGAAACCTTCTAGGAAAAGCTTGGGAACTATAAAACTGTCATCAAAAAGGTTTCTTTATAAAGTGAGAACAGATTTTCCTGTCTTACGAGACACGTATTCCAATAACGGGGTAATAGAGAAGTGCTACTTATTTGATAAGATTATGGTTGAGAGTATAATATTTTAAGAACAAGAATCATGGTTGATAAGTGCTACATCAGAGTAAAGCGTGAGCATATGTAGGAATTCATATAATTTTGAATATAATAAATAACAATATACACTTGTGTTGTTTGCTTCAAAAATTCGTGCCTAATAAATTTAAATACCTTTACACATAATGGCCTTATTAAGATGTAAAGAACAACTTAGGTAGACCGTACATTTTTATTCTGAAATCTATAAATAATATATCTTCAGGCTTTATCTTTGTGATATTAGTTACGTAAATTAGTTCTGTAACTAAATTTCATAGAGACCAAGCTACTGACTACCGAATAATAAGATACGACTACTTTGATCCCTAACATATAAATCTAATATATCTCCGGCCTCAGTGTAAAGGTAAAGAACTCCAGAGACAAAAATGAAAGAGGGGAACTGTCTAGATTCCACAAGATAACTCTCCATGATTTATGATATACTTTATTGTCCAATGTTTGTCACAACGCATGAAAGATGGTCTGCACAGAACTTATGATTGAATGCCTGTTAAAGTAACAGATTTTCCTTTTATTTATCTTTGTAAAACTGGACTTTTTGCTTAGGTTTTGAGAGATTCTAAAAAAAGTGATAATTGCTTCCAAGTGTTTCTTATTTTTAGAACGACTTCACTTGATTGACGTAAGGTTTTCGGTTGCTTATGTCAGTGTCGTGCATCTTTGATTTTGCTATCATTGTATTCCATTCCATTTCTTGTTTATACTTCAAAGGCGATTGTGTTTAGGAAACCTCATCATCGTCATCAAGGTTGGAAATGGGATTGTCTTCCAGTCTAACCGGATGCAGCTAAACACCGGTATCCTACATAACACGACTGTTTTTTTAACTTTCCACAATCTAGTTACCTACTACACGATACCTCTTGGTAAGACTGTCAAACTTTCGGACTTTTGTGGACTTTAGTAGCTGGGACTGGCAACAGCTTAATATGTATTCCAAAGTGCGAGGTGGTTTTTATGGATGATCAGTCATTCACGGACCAACCTCGTCAAGCGTTGCTTGATTTTGAGCATCGACCCATGCGGCTGTTATTGTACTTAAAATACCTGAACTTGAAGATAAAGATTCATTTATTTGTATAAACATGTAAACATGGATGGAAATGAGTTTCATAATGGTGTTTCAACATTTTTCGCTTGGTAATGGTCAAAATAAATAAATAAATCTATTTATTTCAGGTTCACCCATATTACAATTACAAGTCACACAACACGAAATAAATACAAATCACAACATAAAAAAATACAATGTCATGAAATCAGAAATACAATGTCAAAAAATAAATAAAAAAATATCGGAAATCAATAATATAAAATACTATTATAAATGAAGTTAGGGCAAATTTTGGATGAAATACAATAAATTTATTTTTTTGTTTGTGGTAGATAATTACATAATTATCTTTCCTTCCCATTTATGGCAAGGCCTTTTCACTTCAGTGAGAAAACTAATTTAACCACTGAACTTTTATAAAATAACTGCATTGTAACTATCTTTCTTTTATGTACACACGTGTTACTTTATTTTATGTAAGGTAGGGCGCGGCGCGGCGTTCCAGTTAGGCGAATTTATTAAAGCTAGGGTCTACATTCAATGATCCTTTGATTTAACTAGGGTTTCGGCAAACGATAAAAATGTGTAGGTTACCGACCTTCTGTGGATTGCGATCCGAGCCAGTTTGTGGTTTGAAATATTTTTTTTTAGATATTCGTTTATCTTAGCTACATGAAATATATTATCAATCCCTTTAGTCTAGAGGATCTATACAAAGTGTCATTCTATAAGCGATTACGCCGATGGGGATGTCAAAAAGAAATTGTATTTACTTATGTTACTAAAAAGCTTATCTAGGGGTTGGGGGGGGGGGGGGTTGAAAGTAAGTCGATGTATAACTACAAAAACCTTTAAAACTTATTGGCATTTGACTAAGTCCTCTATTCAAAATATTTTTCGCCAACTAAAAAATAGGTCTTCGTTTTACTTTGCGTGTATTAAGGAGTAACCTCTTTAAAAATTATTTTGTATAGTAATCTTATTACGTGAGATGAAACTGTTTGGGACGTAGCGTCTAAAATATCGGATTATTTACACGACAGGTTAGTTGATGCGATGTGACAAGGCACTAAGCTAGGATCCAGTCTTTTATCTAGAATAATATTAAACGAGACAGAAATATGATCTTTATTACCACAGTCACTCGGTAGGACATACAAAACTCATATAAAAATAATGAGGACAGTAAAATTCGTAGCTTTTATACGATCCGACATTACTGTTTGATAAACCAAAGCGGGTCCCATAAAGAAAGTTTTGACGAAATAAATTCAACGATATATCAACGAGGTAAACAATTTTTTTATCATCTCACTGCTCGATTACTTTTGATTCAATAAGGGTAATTTTCGTATAGCGTTATGGATTGATTGGAGTGTAAAATCCAGTTTTATGTATTATTGAGGTTAAGCGCTAATAAGGTCTACCCTATTAGCGCTTAGTATTCATAAATTCAGTATAGGAATATTGCTCAGGTTTGGTAGATGTAAGTCTAATATTTGGTTAAAAATACATGAAAGTCTACCCTTCACGTGTTCACAAAAAATATCTGCTCATGTCATTTTCTATTTTACCTATCCATGCTGTCTATAGATATCTGGACTCAAATATGACATATCGTTTGCGTTCGTGAAATATTCAAGCCATTAGTTCATCTTATTACGCGCTGTCTACAGAATATCTGCCTATCCGTGAATACAAATAGTTGCGTGAATTATCTCGAATATAATCGTAGTATCCGTTATATATTTTGAATGTGGGTTACATTATTATAAAAATAAATATTTAGAATAACTCACAGACTTTTTTTCCACGGGTGACGGTAGAAAGAACAGATGATTGCCTCCTACTTTATAAGTATGATTCATGATTCTAGTCAGATAATGCAGAACTTCAAATAAATTAATTTTCAATAAATGCGTTTTTTTTTGGCCAAAGAATCATCATTGCCACCCAACGTGGCAATGCTGCCAGCCTTCTGGGCACTTTTCCTGTTGACAGCGATGTCGAAAAATTTTTTGACGCCCCGCAATTGTACTTATTTTTATTCTTATTTTAGTTCTAATATTAGTTTGTAAATGAGGTAAATATTTTGATGATTTAATAAAGTTATTTTCAATACAGTTTTTCTCTCGGTAATAGAAAAACAGAAACATGGTACAGAGAACACAGGTTAATCAAGTTAATTAAGTACACGTTCCGACAATCATTCTCAGCTAATTTCAGTGGCGCATGTAGTGGGCAGGGTAGGATAGATTGCTCTTGTCATGCCGTGTGTGGATTAGCTGGCGTATCGCATACACACAGTGGGCCATGCGGTCAGTGAGACAGACAGTTGATTCGAAGAGGTAGCGTGACGAGTGTTAATTTATTCGCTTTTAATTGATCTGTCGAAGAGAATGAGGGGTGAAAGATCTTGATTGGCTACTTGGCTAGACTCAATTTCAAGACGTTGTTGATGTTTTAGACAGTTCTAATTCAAGCAAAAAACGTACGCTAGCAATTTCTTGTTACTTTGTTGGCATGAAACATTTTACCTTATACCTAACGTACTTTGGGAGGAATTTATGAAAATCCTTTCTTAGCGAAGCCTTTGTCTTTGTCAGAAAATTACCAACATTTTCGAGTTCCTGTATGTTGGGGTCTGGATGTTCGGTGAAGAGCAATTCACTCAGGGATGTTTGACCTTTATATTTGTAAAAAATGCGTGAGTGACCCTTCTAAAAACATTTAGGATTTTATGAAGGCTAGACTTTTTTTTTCTCTAGACCTACAAAAAGTAATGTTAAATATTCAAAAGAAAAAGGTTAGAAAACATAGGTACCTTTTACACGCAACGAAAGTATTTATGTAAATGCATCCAACCTGAATCCGACAGTCACACAACGACCACCAAATAGTTCCTTCAATCGCAGCTACAAAATGTAACATTAAGCGCCACAAAGCGAAAAAAAGCGCTGTAAAGCCATCTCCAGCGACCGTTTTATCAATTTCACAAAATGCGGAAAAGGTGGAAAAACCTCTGTGGTGGGGCAAGCTCATTTTTATTCAAACCGATTCTCATGCAGCGTTTATGGGCCCAACTTTCACGAACCCTGCCTACACCGGCTGGTAATAATTGCTTGTTGTAACTTTTTTGTTTAGTAGTCTCGTATCTTGCGCCGTTTTGGGTAACCGGTGTTACCTTAAATTGAAATGTTATGTTTCTGTGATATGAAATTTTGGCAAGAATTTGTGTTGTTTATTTTTTATTTTTAGAGCTTATTTTTAGAATTTATTTTTGTTGAAAAAACGGACCTTGTTAAAGAAAAAATATATTTTTGTTGAGTTGTATTACCTATCTTTACTAAAGTCGATTACAGATTTATGCAATATCAAACCAAAGTAAAAAAAACATGAGTTTTTAAACTGACATGTTCACTGACACTGTCATTAACACCGAAAACGCAAAAAGGAAAAATAAACAAATATATTAAGCAGGTATAAAAACGGGTCGCAAAAAATACATCCGTATCGTAGTCAAAAACAAAAGATCCTAAGTAATCAAGTTTGACATGACCCTAAAATAAAGCATTAGGTATGATATATATATATATACCAATTTTTATATAGAACAAAGAAAAATGTATATCTTGCTAAAGACGAAAACTTACGTACAAAATCCTTGAAACAGTATTTACCCTTCACTTAGAGAACGACAAAAGATTAGGTAAACCTTTAATAAACGGAGAGCTCTGTTCAGCACGAAATGCTTTCAATATATTAAAATCCGCACCACCCACTTAGAGGATTGTCAACCTTTTTAATTTTTAAACCTAATCTTCTATCCATTGCTTAAAACGTGTGTCACACAACTTTGTGAATTATTCAGGATAAAAGTGAAAGATCTTCATTTAAGTAAAAGCATTTCACCCTTTTTGATGGTTGGATGTAATTGTTAGGCTTTTAATCTAAGCCCAGCCACACATTGGTTCGGGTCGTACGATTCGACAGTATTTGTTTGTTTGTTTCTTTGCCCATTTACTAAAAAAACTTACATACTTTAGTTATTTCAGGAGTTGTAATGTTATTATAGTCATCAAAAGCTCTTCATCATCACAATTTCAGCCATAGGTCCAGAAGTGGACATAGACCCATGATCTAATAGTTGAAATTGCCTGCTCCAATTGCATCGATCCACCTTGAAACAGAAATACAACCGCAAAAAACGTCTCCCAACATTAAACTCATTGAACCCCAAAAATCAAATAACTAATCTTATGAAACCAGACATTTTCGCTCCTTGAAATATTATTACACTTTTAGAAGATTCTTATGAGCCAAAAATTCTCCTGTGATTTATAACTATCATTAATCTTGAATACAAATTAGATCGCGACCTTGGCATTCGTACAGACGCTTGTCGATCTCAATATTTTAGCGAAAAGATGAATTGAGGGCCTCATCAGACGGGGCACAACGACACCACTTCACAGCCACTAAAATGTCGCTGGACAGATGTGACTAACTGTGCGTTCTCACTTCCAAAACATTCACAAAAAAGAAGAGAAAAAGAGAAAACAATAGTTTTGAATGTGTTTTATAGGAATGATGTCACTGCAATTACCTTGCTTTGTGGTCTCAGCTTTAGCCATAAGATAAATATGGGTGCGATGCAGTTGCACCGACAAGAATAGAATTCCGGAGAAGTACTAAGTTTGTGGTATAAACTTGCATTCGTGGCTGCAATGCCGCCAATGTTGACCAAAAGTTTTGCAACAACTTTGAATACGACAGCAACTGTCGATGTCGTACACGACTTCTGAATGAAGCTATGTGTTTTCATACAAATTCGGCAACATTTTCACCTCTGCGTTGTGGGGTGTGGTTTTAGCCCGTCTGTATACAATATAACTTATTTTCATTCATCCTGTTTAGAAAGGTTGAGTTCAAAACCCACTCGAGTGGGAAACTGAGTTAATTAGATCCTTTCCTTCCCCTCATTCAAATTGAATTATGTGGGTTTTTGAAGGGAAAAGTATGTTGGTGCACACCATGCCTAATGGGAAGTAAAAATATTTGGATGGTGCTTCATGTCGAGTTTTGGCATTCAAATGGCCAAATATTCTTGTTTTTTTTTTTATTATATTTTTAAATGTTTTTTATTATTATTTTATATGCGAATATTTAAACATGTAAAAAAATAAGAAAGAAAAATAAATAAAGGATACAAAATTTAACTTATACCGCTGGACCAAGGAAGCTAATTCCCGCATGCCACTACACAGTATCTACTATTTATCTACTTAATATTTAAATATACTACTCGTATGTAAATTATAAACGCGAAAGTTTGTATGCATGTATGTTTGTTACTCTTTCACGCAAAAACTACTCAACGGATTTGGATGAAACTTGGCATGCAGATAGTTTATAACCTGGATTAACACATAAGCTATTTATCCTGGCAGTACGATCCCGTGGGACAATAACTGACCTCCATGCTAGCGAAGTCGCCGGCATAAGCTAGTATCTACTAAATCTCGAAATAGTTCATAGAAGACAAGAAAGGCACCAATCAAAATAATTTTGAAACTTTTTAAGACGGCCTATAATGATTTATATTCGGGTATCCCGTTCCCATTCTGTCTCAGCCAGAACAACACGAATGCTTTATCTTTGCCCGCGAGGGACCTGAAATATGGAACACGCAATAATTTTATTGGAATGCCTGGCCTTGTATACAATCGTACAAAACTGACCTCGTTTCTTCAAACACTTTACTCTTATATTTTCTCAAGGCACACACCCTTAACTCATATAAAAATCAAAACACACAAAGAAACCAAACACAAAAGGCATAGAGTGATCGAAATTCAACCCAGCAACGTGCCTACAATTACATAATACTTAGTCTAACAAATACCTTTCATTTACGTACATATACGTACAATGGGCGGTCTAACCGTTGTTCAAGCCCGTATCGTTTTAGAGAAAGCACAAAGGGTTGTAAACGGAGCTCTGCACGAAGCATCGTGTATCAATAATGTATAAGCGTAATTTACATTTAATGTACAGGTTTAAAATGTACCAGGTAGTAGGTGTGGGTAGATTTGTATAGAATCGCACGTGTTCGGAATTAATTTATGTAGGTAGTTGGATTTTTCTTGGAGAGAGTTGAAAAGTGTAGGGGCAGATGCTTTAGGCCTGAGGAGCTTATAGTGTTGAGTGCTGGCACTTGAGCGGTGACTGACCCGTTGGTCTAGTATGTTGCAAGCGCGACTGCTGAGCATGAGGTCTTGGGCTCAATTCCCAGGACGGGCAAAAGTGTCTATCAGGAATTTCTCGGTTGCAGCCATCGAGTTTGTGTAAGGTTGATGGCAATAGGATCGCCACCCGCCCGCCCCATTTGCACGGGACTTAAACATAACTGGCGAAATGTGGTTGTACCGAACCCCACCTCTGTCTAACTCTTCGGGAATTGTAGGCGTTGATATTATGGTGACAATATGGACCATATTTTCAACGTCTTAATACAGTGCTGGTCAAAAAGTTTTCATCATCCATCGTTTTTTGGTTTTCCCCTACTCTTATAGCCGTCCACGTTCATACTCAAACAAAGCTTTCATAATATTATACAATTGGCCACTATTCTCCACTGACTGGACTGGATGGCCACCTTATATCTCAAACACGTTTGTCCGCCGAGAGAGATAAATTAACCAAAACCGAACGTAATGGTGTGAAATATGCAGTAATACCGCAAAAATACGAGCTGTGCAGGTGTTACGGTAATTTATACCTTCGCGGTACCAATTTCCGACTAAGCAACGGACAAATTGGCAAAACCAACCCACACTTAGCTACGTTTAGCTTCACAACCTACTAGCCAGCGGCTTTATACGCCTGACGAGAGTTTATTGGCAGATAGCTGACGTCATAAGGAGTAACTTAAGCTACTTTTATTTCAGAAAAAGGATTAAGGTTACCTGCAAAAAAACCCCTTGAAATTGTTAACAATATCCGATTCAAATAGGTAAGTAAGCAGGCAACAGCTAGTTTATAAAAAAAAACGTTTTTGCAAAAAAAATAACCGACTTCAAAAAAAAAAAACACAAAAAAGTGGAAAATAACATTACTTTCGGGAGTCGGTGCCAAAAAAGTCAATGAAACAAACCATAGTCACCGACTTCCGAAAGTAATGTTATTTTCCACTTATTTTGTGTTTTTTTTTTTTTTGGAAGTTGCTTATTTTTTTTTAGTTATCGCATCACACACAAATCCTTGTCATGTGTCAATTTCGCAATTTCTTTTACTTGGATGACATATTTTTCCAAGCTACTTTGATTTAACAACCAAACTGCTGGACCGATAATCTATGGGACCAATCGGAAAGTAGATCCATTCAGATAAAAGAAGAATTTTTCAAATCGACTCATAAATGACGAAGATATGAGGCAACAAACACAAAAAAAAACAACCGAATTGAGAACCTCCTCCTTTTTTGAAGTCGGTTAATAAGTAATTATCAACGACAAGATATAATATTCAAAAACACACCCATTTAACTTTACCTTGTATAATTCTGATGTTCACGGAATGCAAGATTATTTGGCCATCAAAATGGTTTAATTGAAAGACTTCTTGATTAAAACTTCAATTAGCTGCACGTATATTACCTGCCTATCAGCGAAACTCAATACTTCATCCAACTCTCGCGCCTTCAGCCCTAGTATCGAAGATGCCTGATATTGTAAGATTAGACTCAGGCTTCGGCAACAGCTTAGCGTTCCTCAAAGGTGCTCAGATAAATTGATTTAGCGGTAGCAATTTATTACTTAGGTATGTGTTGTAAGAATTTACTCCTGGGGAATTAAAACTACTAGATTTATGTTCGAACTTACTAACAAGTTAAAAGAAAGTATTAGGTTTCATAACTTTAGATTGTAGCGTGAAAAAAATACAATAAGACACAGTGGTCACCACAATTATAAATTACACGCAATGGAACTTATACTACATTTGTGTCTGTATTTTATATGGTATACGATAAAAAACCCATTCAATATAATTATCGAAATGTAGCTGTTGTTGTTGTTTTCACTCAAATTATTGGGGAAATTCATGATGAACCAAGACTAAAAGTATTCTATATTTGGACGCACGAAATAAACTGTGTGCTGTTTCATCTGCACCCACTTAGCAGTTTATGTACGATGATGTAACCAACATGTTCTTGAAATCGCCAGTTTACAATACAGTAATAAAATTAGAAAATCGTTTCAAAACACTTTTGCCAAGTCCAATATTTACCAAGAGAAACCCAGGACCTAATATGAAATAATGTCGTTACTGGCACAAAACGGACAATGAGCTACTTTATATATTTTTTTCTCTTTTAAACCGCTAACATAGACACAAAATGTTACGACATTTTAAACTTTTGTTGGAGTTGAAAGCATTATTCTTATTCATTGTGTACTTTAAATAAAAATGGCAAAAATTTTTAGAACAGTCTGAATTAGACATTTTTGTTATGTTGCTTTTTTTACGCGACTTTAAATACATGACAACTTCAGAAAGACGTATTTGGTAAAATAATTATGGTTTTGTATTTTTGATTGAGTAGTTAATGTAAACTGTAGAGGCAGTGACCGCCCCGTTGGTCCCGTGGTTACTAGCATGATTGTTGAGCGACCTGGGTTCGATTCCTAGGTCGGTTTTTTTTTGGGTTTTTTCATGACGAATTTCGCAGTAGTAGCTGGTAATATGGAACCCTGTGGCTCGGAAGACACGTCACTGAAAGCCGTAGAGCCTGCGCCTGATCTCTCTCCGGTCGTATCGAAATGCCGGTTACCATCTGACAGGACCGAATTCTAACACTGTATTTTTATTTCACCATTCAGCATACGCAATAGGTAAAATATTACCTACATATACATCAAAAACATCCCTAATAAATGTTGAATATTATAAGTAACCTATAACTTTACATCCAAATAAAAAGGTCTAATCAAATACAAAAATCGTTGAACTCGTCTGGAATAACAAAACCAGCCTTTAAGTGCCTCGAAAAGTATTAAAAAAGCGTAGGTGGGATAACTTGACATACGCCGACCTACAGATACGCCGTCCCTTACGATTTGTTTTCAAAGTAAGGGAAAATCCAATAAAGAATGAAAAGATGAAGCCACTTTGTGAGAAAACTTTAGTTTTTTAATATGCAAAATAATGTAAGTTTTTCTTTATGTTTTTTGGATGAGGACGGGATATTTCTAGAAGAAAATACTCAGACCAATTTAAAGAGAATATAAAAAATAGAAATGTAATGAAATGAAAAATATTTCTGTCTCAAAGCATTTATTAAAGAAGAAAGTAAAGCTACAGTCTCTTCACAAGGCATCAAGTCAAAAGAAATGTAGTTGCCTGACAAAAGGGATATGAGTGAAATACCACCACCAAAAGTGAATTAGAGAAAACGGTGTGGTGGTCGTCATTTATTTATTAATGACTCGACATATTTGTACACAAATGAAAATAGGAAGTTAATTACTTACAGTCATTAATTAAATATTTGAACAAGGGAATAATATACGAATGATAATGACCAAATCGACTAATTGAGTTACAGCGTTACATTAATCATTTCGGATATTATTATTATAATTGGAAAGAGATGTGAGTGTGCTAAGTGTAGTAGTGTATAATACCCTTAACGAAGCCACACGGCACTTTTTTTTCCCCGTCATTGCGATATTTTTTTTATTCTAGACCAAACCTCCTCGTTATGGAGATATTGGGGGTCAAAGTTCCAACTTTTTCACAAGTTTTTTTTAACACAACTTTTTAATGCAGCTCCTGCTCTGATCTTTTAAATAAGAGCTCATTTACACGGCTTCCGTCATTGACAATCTGTCATAAAACACGATACGTCATGACGGATCGACGTTCACATTGCATACGGAATTGTATTTTATCAAGATCCGGCAAAAAAAAACGAGTTTGTGTTAACATTAGTTCCGTGATTTTTCAGGAGCGAGCGCAACAGCGAATCCGTAACAAAAAAAATCACGATTCGTGTTTTTTGACGTACCTGATTTTTAAAAAACGATACGTGATTTAAGACGTGTCCGTCATTTTTCACGATTCGTGATGCGTGTGAACACGGGCATTTAAAAAGTATTGCCGCCATCAAAAAAAAAATCGGATCGTGAAAAAAGACGATACGTCAAAAAAAAAACGAATCGTCGTCGTTTGAACGGGCTGTTACTATAATTTTACTTTAAATACCTCCACGACCCTCGTACTATTCAATGCATCCATCAGCACAATGTTTTGAGTGCGTTACATTGATTCTTATCAAAACGTGATTTGTCGTCTCGAAAAAAGTCGTATCCCAGCAATAATTTTTGCGTTAGAGTTACTTAGTTTGATGTACAGCTTCGTGAAGGGTCCGCTTACACCTTGTAGTTAAGTCATGTTCAGAAGATGAATGAATGGTTCATCGACGAAGACAAAGCAGATGTGAGTGGAAATGTTTCCACTGATCTTTAATCTTTAATACGTGAGAGCATAGTCAAGCCCTAACGTAATATTCTTCCCAAAGATTAACTGAATAGTCCTTACAGGATCGTAGCAGGTGGTGCACTGCAGTTTCTGCCTACACTCACGAAAAAAGGCGTTAGTTTATGTTTGTGCTAAACAAAATAAATATAAATAATATTAAATATATTTGTTATTAATATTACATTAATATTTGGACGACGACATTTGATGGCTCATTTAATTGATCCTTAATCTTATTCTTTATTGCAAACAAAATTGATCCTTAGATTGTTTATTGATGTCATTCAGAATATTGGGACCATAACCTCCGTGCCAACAAAAAGAAGCTTTTAACCGGTGCAAAACAACCCCGACTCTCCGAGTTTCTTCGAAAGGGTTGAAAAGTACATTGAAAGGATAATCTTGTCGGCGAGGCGAGCAAATCATGCTATAGAATCTATTCATCTGTAGTTTGTTTTTCGCCTCCCCACTTAAAACGACGAAAACTGCTTATCATATTAAAACATTTAGGTGTTTAATTCCAAGATAAGTGGACCTTCAAAACGGAGTAATATTTGTTGTTTATTAGTATATTGTAGTAGTAATTCTATTAGTTTATTTCATCACTATTGCTCTCAAAAGATCATCATCGCCTGCCTTTTCTCAACTATGTTGGGGTCGGCTTCCAGTCTCACCGGATACAGCTGAATACCAGGATTTTACATGGAGCGACTGCCTGTCTGACCTCCACAAGCCAGTTCGTACTGGGTAATACGATACCCCTTGTTAAGACTGGTTGTTAGACTTTCGAGCCACTGACTACCTGTAACGACTGTCAAAGATCTTCAAACGACAGCCGGAACCAACGGCTTAACGTGCTTTCCGAGGCAAAGAGGAAACTGGGTATGTAATGGGTGGTCATCCATCCACAGATCAACCCAGGCAAGCGCGGCTTAACCTGACGATCGACCCGAGCGGCTGATATTATTTAGCCACGAGCTCCTCGGTATATTGCTCTCAAAACAGTAAAGTATAATCGTGAGGAAATCAGCATGTCATAGAGTCAAAATTTCGAAGATAGGTGACACCTACTTATGTACCTGCAATGGACCCGCGTGATGGTTTACAGCACATTACCTTTTATAGTAAGGCAACTGGTGACCTAGTACTGACAACGCTATTATTTAGGCTGATTACACTTATAATATACTGATATACTTACTTCCAGTATAACATCAAGTATGTACATAAAATCGTATCAATAACACACTTAGGGCTCATTCACACGGTTTCCGTCATTGACGATCCGTCACAAAACACGATACGTCATGACGGATGGACGTTCACATTGCATACTGAATCTTGTTTTATCACGATCCGGCAAAAAAACGAATTGTTGTTAACATTAGTTTCGTGATTTTTCGGGAGCGAGCGCATCAGCGAATCCGTCACAAAAATACACGATTCGTTTTTTTTGACGTACGTGATTTTTGAAAGACGATACGTGATTTAAGGTGTTTCCGTCGTTTTTCACGATTTGTGATGCGTGTGGACACGGGCATTTAACAAGCGTTGCCGCCGTCAAAAATTTGACGAATCGTGAAGAAAGACGGAACTTAAAAAAAAACGAATCGTCCTCGTGTGAACGGGCTGTTAGGTCAAATCAAAAAACGTATCACAGAAAAAAAAAACACAATATCCAACATCTTTTCGGCCTCGCTCCTTTCCTCTAGATAAATCCTTTATCTCAATAAGTGGTAACTCTCACAAAAAGTACCAAATTGACCTTTAGACTCCACATTCACCTGTGATCCAACACAAATCACCTCATTCGGGCACAATCGACTCCATTGTCAGTCATTTGTAGAACGATCTTGGGTTAACAAGGAATGTCCGTGTGTCCAGCTTTTATTCAATTTAGTACACGGAACGTAATGATACGGGGGGACAAAGAACTGTTCTTTGTGAACTGATATAAGGAACTGTGGTATGTGTTTTGTACATCATTATTTGGTCTTGGTTACATAAAGCTTTTTTGTGGTAATATTATTGTTACTAAGTTACGTCATTTGCGAAGCCTACTTAGGTACTTTATCAACATACTTTCGTATAGTCTTTTTTCTCATGGAACTAGGCAGCTCGTGGCTAAATAATAACAACTGCTGTTAAGCCGCGCTTGCCTGGGTTGGTCCGTGGATGGGTGACCACCCATTACATACCGAGTTTCCTCCGTGCCTCGGAAAACACGTTAAGCCGTTGGTCCCGGATGTCATTTGTAGATCTTTGACAGTCGTTACAGATAGTCAGTGGCCCGAAAGTCTGACAACCAGTCTTACCAAGGGGTAACGTATTACCCAGTACGAACTGGGTTGCGGAGGTCAGACAGGCAGTCGCTCCATGTAAAATATTGGTATTCAGCTGCATCCGGTTAGACTGGAAGCCGACCCCAACATAGTTGGGAACAGGCTAGGCAGATGATGAACTAGGCAGAAAATATAGAACGCCGCCTGTCACCATCCTTAGTGTATACTCCGTTTGCTTCGTCAACGTCCCTACGTCTTGTGATAAACACGGACGCCGGTTGCGAGTAGGTACTACACACCTCACCTTTTTAATTAACGGGGTGGAGCCCTTAGCAAAGAGTAGATGATCTAATGTCAATATTTTGTCAATTACTGTCACTCGCCATTTGACCGCTACGACCCAATTAATCTTTAACATCAATATTCTAGGGTTAAAACTGTTGTCAGATCATTATAATTGGGCTTTTGATCACCCACAACGACTGATATTGGCATTATGTTTAATGATACTATATTCAATTTATATTGATGACAAACAATCGTTTTTTTCAACGTGCTTTCATATACACGGAGTCTATTAATGAAAACTGGTCACCCATCCAAGCAAGCATAACTTAATCTCAAAAAACGATAGACCAGCCATTGCTTAGCGACGTGATTCTGTACTAGTAAGACCATATTACATAAGCCGCCGAAATGTTCAAGAGAACATTTTTGTTTCGCCGATCGATACACGTTTCGTAAGAAATGTAGCAAATATTGTTACCCTGTGTACGTAAAGTATTATGTTAACCCTCCGTCTAGGCCTAAATTTAGATGTAGGCTTGGCTGTCAATACTGTCGGCTGGTTAAACTATATATCATGAAGGTATAGAGCCTAGATAAGAATAGTAATTCCAGAGAGTGTTGTAAAAGGGTAATAAAGCCTATCTGATGGATTATCCTTGTAGCAAGTTCAGAACTACTATCAATATCACTACATAGTATAAAACAAAGTCGCTTCCCGCTGTCTGTCCCTATGTATGCTTAGATCTTTAAAACTACGCAACGGCTTTTGATGCGATTTTTTTAATAGATAGAGTGATTCAAGAGGAAGGTTTATATGTATAATTCATGTATATATAGTAGAGAAATCATTAGTATCTACATTTCACCCGTGCGAAGCCGGGGCAGGTCGCTAGTGTTTAATACAACGCTTGGGGCGAGAACCAATTTGTACTAATACGACTTTGGTGATTGTAGTTTATTAAATAAACCTTCACCTTTATACTCAAATAATTATAATGTAATTTTCCTGTGTTGTCTACTTTGTTTACAACAATAATAAAATAAACCTACTCCTATTTTTCATGGCAAGTAAATATTAGAAAATGCCTTTTGCTACAATCTTGAACTTTTTGAAGGACATTGCCACCAAAATCGGTAAAACCGAATATACTGAAAACTTAGACAAAACTTTTCGTTTATCATACGAAATCTAATTCTTTTTTTTGAATCTGTATTAGGTAATTAAGGGCGATTTCCACCATTAGAACAGAAGGAATCGGTGCATCGCAAAACCGCGTTCAAGTCCTGACAGCTATAATAAGTTGAAATTCATCCTAAGAAGTTGACCGACAATTACGTAATTTTGGATAAAAGACTATGAATGACACACTCATAAGAGCTGAGTTGAGATCAGATCTAGATAAATTGCACCCTTCATTAATAAACCCTAAATCTATTACTATACAGTCCAAAATATATTCGCATTAAGGTCTTGAACTTAATTACGGAGCTGTCTTTGTATAAGTACGATTTCATTGCTTACGAGATTATAATTTATAGTCTGTCCCGGGTTCTTGGAACGCGTTAATGATCGGAGCCATTTGAGATTTACCCTAATTAGGGCTAGATGTATCGATTGCAGAGATTGAGAGTCGGAGGTTTTATTTAGTGAATTTTGTAGCTGATGGACCCAAAATTTAATATTAGAGGTCATCCACTTCTTCATACTTCAACCTTAAATGAAACAAACTATCTATTGGGATAGGATTTGCTGATTGGGTTAAATAATTAGTAGGCAAATTTTACTTGGAAGTAAAATCGCAGATGGCAAAGTTTGCAGTTATGTGTATACACTGTGAGCCGATTTCACACAAGAAATTAAACGGCGTTCAAAACCGTCAATCAATATTCCACACTAATTCTGATGATGACGACTCTTGAACACAGTTTAGGTTAATTAAATTTCATTAGTTAGCATCAACAAAGTACTCAACCTTTTTTAAAAATGAAGGATTATTTTTTAGCTTGCTAAATACCTACCTCAAAATCTCTCAATGAAAATCTTACTTAAGCAAAGCATCAATTAGCCTAAATAGGTTACCTTAATTACCCGCGCATCACTCAAAACTTTTGTTTGTTAAAAAGTTTTACTAAATCAATCAACTCAAATTCTAAAAAACTCCACACAAACTTAAAGAGGTCTTCAAATCAAAATTGTTTTCTGAAATAAACTTAAATTTCTTAATAATTACTTCGCATTGTCTGCCTACTGATCTGTATGTTTTAGAATTTGGGGGAGCCTTTGTTTGTCCTCGAATTACCTAGATAAAATTGGGCCAAAACTTCTGCAGTTAACTTTTATCTTTGACTAAGTCTAGTATTTGGCACTAGACGAAGTCCTATACAAATAAGAGTCGGCTAATAAAGAGGTTGGTTAACCTCGTTCGCAAATACATTACGTATGATTACTTTTTGTTGGTGTTTATAGAGAAGGACGATTGAGCTTTTTATCATAATATTTTGTCGATCATAGAAAAACATGAAAATGAAAATCTTGTTACAAAAAATCACTCAACTGTGTGCGAATAGGTGAAACGTTCACTTTACAAGAAGGGAAGGAGAGAGGAATATATATTTTAACATATTTTGTGGGAATGTTTCTATAGTGCAAACGCACTGAAATGCTACAGCTTAGGGGCGCAAAATATACCCAGTATACAAAGTTTTTGTTTTCTTAAACTTAGGAAACATAAATTGCGTTCCTACATTTTGCGTCCAATCTATTTCTCTACTCAATTTATTATTAAAGGTCACGGAGAGGCCGTATATACATATGTATGTCACACCAATTTATAAGAATAATTCCTCCTCAACATTTGGTAATCAATAATTCCACACGAGTAAGGCTGTGAACAAATGAATTCAGTCAATTATCAGCCGCAGGGAACGAAATAATATTCACATATTATTTTATCGTCAAGAATATTACGAAGCGTGTTTATCGAAGCGAAAAGATGTCGACATTACAACAGCACTATATACGAAAATTAAGCGTAAAACTGGAAACAGACCGAGTCAAGTATGTCTGAAATTCTAAATGGTAGAAAATGTGTACTTAGACGCACTATTGCTCTCTAAAAACAATTAATGATGTCCCGACACTCGCGTTGTCAATGCTGTTAAAATCTTATTTGTCTTAGACACAAGACAGAACTAATAAGGTTATGGTATACAAAACAGTTTCGGTTCTAATGTTCACACTGTTTAGATAGTTACTAACACTATCATTAAAACTAAAAACAGGATATTTACCATGTTTATTATTCGTTTTCGAGTTCCCGATATTTCGGCACTGTTTGAAGCACCATAACAATGGATAAACCGAGATTCACATGGTCACGGTAAATATCCCGTTTTCAGCGTCAATGACAGCAGTGAAGTTCTTACAAAAGAGCTTTTATAATCAACTTATAGCATTTCTACTGCTCACAGGTTCCTCTGTGAGAGTGAGTAGGCAATAACCAACCATGCGGGCTTAGTGTGGATTGGTAGGTGTGTCCATTTTTTTTTTTTTTTTGGTACTGGTACATGGCAGAATTTGAGAGTAGTGATAATAAAATGAATTAAGTAACACAAAGTCAAGTGCCTGCTTTTGTTCGAGCATTTAAGCCGAACCAATACACCACTGAAAAACATCAGTGTACAGACAATTTGTAAGAATGGCTCAAGTATATTCAGTACGGTGCCCTGGAACTTCAAAAACCGTCCTTGTGCCTACGAAATAAAACTGCTGTCTGAGTCAAATGGTTAAGTTGGAAGTGTGTCCGATTATATAAGTGGACGGACGAAGTATATTCTCACGTGTATGTGGATCTTCCTCATACACGTACAACTTAGGATCCTCATTCGTAATGCCAGCATCTTGGCATTGGAATTCTCCTCGCATAGGTGCTTGGCTACCTCCAGTGCATACCTACCTACTGGTCAAGAAATATTCAGGAATTTCCCTATGCTAAAGATATTGAGTGGGATAAACTAGGGTCAGCTTGAAATAGATTTTGTCTGGTCAGGATTTTCTACAAAAATGTCTGTAGCTGCGTTGTGAAAGGTCAAATGCTCGAGATCTTTCTAGAATCTTTCCGTTATATTTTTGGTCAGATTTTTGTTAACCGTTGATACATTTATTCGTTATGGCAGTTATGGATGAATTTTACATTGATAATTCTTGTTGGATTGGCCAGAAATGATATACATGTAAAAATACAATGAAAAGAATTTAATCTAATTCTTATTTCTGTGAAATGAATCAATAGTTATAATCGTAACTTCTTAAGAAATAATTTTATTCGCTGGAAAATCAGAAAACCAATAACGCAGTCTACTTTTTTGATATTTAATTATTCGCAGACCTGTATTTTATATTCTTTTGTAAATTTATTTTACCTAGAATAAATATTTTGATTTTCTAACAAACTTATATTTTCTCAGAACTCAAAAATTCTCTGATCTTGAATCCAATAACCTCTAAGACATTTCCATTACTTTCTTAAAGGCAGAGTCGTGGGCAGACAGTTTATCTCTAAGCAAGATAGAAAACTCCTTCTCGATAAAATAAATGTGCTGTAAGAAGTAGAGCTACGAGTTTATCACAATATTAGTCGAACAAACATTTGATCGAATGATTAGAAAAATCGAGTTTGAATGGCTTGGGGCGGGAATCCGTGCTGGTTTATCGATCTTGGTCGGAGCTTGTCACCTACGTAGAATGTAAGATTCTGAGTTTATATATTAGATGAGATAGCATCACGCCTTTAATCCTGAAGCGTTAGGCAGAGGGGTACCTGTGCGGGTGTACCCAAATTTCGCCGGCCATGTTTAAGTGTAATGTCATAGAGGCGAGCTATTGCCATTAATAGATATAATTCTGGGCTGCTACTGAGAAATTGCTGAATTTCCATTGAGAAATGAAATGCAAATCTCTCTCAGTAAAATACCTCTCATCTTCAGCTAAGATAAACTGAAAATTAGTCCTACAATAGCGAAAAAAAACTAGGCTATACAAGAAGTATCGAGAAAACTATCAAGCTATACAAATGTCTAATACGGAGGCCTCCATAATACTCCTATACGTACCCGTTTGAGTCCGGACGAGAGCAATTTTTCGGCCAATGTCGAATCTTTGGCCTTTTTTTCGTTTGAGCCGAGGACGACGACGTTTGGATACTTTTGTTATTTTCCGACAGGGATCGTTCGCAAGAGTTATGCATTTGTTTTTTGCGTAGAATTCTTTGAGAATTTTTCGCTTGGACGTTTCTATTCGGCCTAATTTCTGGCAGTTTTGGGAATTATTTTCTGTTTTTGGATTTGTTGTTTAGAACAAATCTTAGTTACTAAAATATAGTGCAATAACAATCGTGTTTATTTTTAGTTTGATATGATGTGGAAAACATATTGGTATTTATAAGCGGTTCTTGACCTTTCGACAAGGGATCCTTTTATTGACTTTTGCTTAAAACAACTACGTAAGCCAACCCTTTTATTCAAATAAACGCTGTCCTCAGGCCGTTTGCGCCCTTAAAGAAACACGGAAGCCGAATTCAAACCCCGATTAATCGGCCCTTCTCCAGTAACAACATTATACGGTCTACCTTGTTGAAATTCCTCACACTGATGTCTGCGGGACGTATGTATTGGACGTGAAACGAATTTATTAATATAATGCCACGTATTTTTTTATTTTAATATATTTTTTCGGTGGAAAACTTTTTCGTTTATCCTTAGGGTTTGACGGAGGAAGAATATTAATACATTCATCTCTCTGCAAGTGGATCAGTGGTGATGTGACTTAACGCGATATACGAAGACATTTTATTTTGTTTTATTGTTTTCTTTTCGTTGAATGAAATCCGGTAAACGTGATACTGGATCTAATCTTTTGTTTAGCTGTAATGATTTTAGTCTTATCGAGTAGAGAGACGCTGTTGAACGTAACTTATGGATCACTTTGGAAAGGTTCTGGGCTTGCATCCAAGGGTTCCGTTGACCCTTGTCAGGGCCAAAACCCCTAGAAAGCTGTCACTTGTTAAGTTTTCCGGGCCGTGGTCCCTTTTCCTTTATTTTCCATTTTCGCTTACCTACATCAAAATAAAATTAACATCTTAATCTTGCCTCTTAGTTGATACTTTAACACTGAATAATCTTATATTATTTATACGAGTAGGGATGTTCTTTGATGTCAGAATTCAATTGGTTGGTAATTACTTAATCGAGAAGCAATTTTGAGCATCAAGCTGCTAATTGCTGCGCAGAGGCCCCCAATAACTGTTAGGCATGTAATTACAAAATTGTTGGCGTCGAAATTCTTCGCAAAAATTCGGTTGTTGTTAACACTCTCCGTCTTTGTTTGGAGTGTTATGTTATTAAGTCATTATAATTCAATTTAGGGAGTGTTATTATGTCAGTTTTATAAACCTTATTGTGTGCGTGTCGTATTTATACGTTATGAACTTTGTTAGTGACGATAAGCTCAGAGCAGCAGCCGGATTTATTGAATACCAACAAGAAAATGTTGTAAGATGGGACTTGAATATTCTCAAGGTGTCCGAAAACTATTTTTAAAGTTATAGGTAAGTTTCAGAATAAGGTATGAGGCATTGTTTTTTTTGTGGAGTGGGAAATCATCAAATGACCTCTCAAGCTCTGGGTGGTGCGGGAGGGCGTGTCAGACTCTTACTGACTAAAATCCACCCGTGTTCCTTCAGTTGCCTGTGCCAAGGTATGAGGCATGGCTTTTAATCATTCATTTTAAGCGATTATAGGTACCTAGAGATTGTGTAAGTAATGCCGGTATACTAGAATGTTTACATTGTGGCAGTAATAGCATAATTAACCCATGACATGTCCACTACTGTGACTCAGACGGACGTCTGCGTCTCACAGAGAGAACTCTGTGAGACGCAGCGGTTCGTAATCCATCACGCGGGGCCATTGCGGGCAGGTGGACATTATGCCACTAATATTCAAGCTAAAAACAACTAACTTGGCTATGGAGGTCAGATAGGCAGTAGCTCCATGTAAAATACTGATATTAAGCAGCATTTGGTTAGATTGGAAGCCGACCCTAACATAGTTGGGAAAAGGTTAAGCAGATGAAGAGTCATGCTTAAAAAAAGCTATGTACACATTATTTACGTTCCTATGTCTACGGAACCCAAAGCGAAACCCCGATAACATCTCCAAACATCATTCCGATTGCCACTATCCGTAACACACAAGCCCCTGTAATTACACAGCCATTTTGTCCAGTATCTATTTCCTATAATCAGCTGACTATTGTCCGAAGCACCCTGTACATCACAATCAGCCGACAATGACGTGTGATTCTCCCTTATCAACAGGGTCATTACTATAAAGGAATTGGGTGTTGTGTTACTGATTAGGATCGGCCAGTACCTGCTGGAAGCAGTGAGCTTCTTCTTTTCGTGTTGATGAACTCAAATAATACCCGACCAGTATGTAGCCACAAGCACAGCTCTTTCGTTGGCTTCGTTTAAATCCTGGAAGGTGCAGGTGGCTGTGCAGGACGGGCAAGAGAGGAGCTGGGGCATATTCTGCAGAGGGGCTCCACACTGGCATTGTACTTGGGACGGGTCGACATTTGGCCAGATTATTTCTACAGCGGCCAACCTGGGCCCGCTAACGGTTAAGAGATTTCCAGATTGGTCACTGCAGTTCCTCTCCTGGAGGGAGGTGTTCTGCTGAATTGATACTCAAACTCGAACCCAAAGCAGTAAGCTTTTCAATTATATTGTCGTTTGTAATGATGATAGTAGGTAGTAAGTGGCCCGAAAGTCTGACAACTACAGTACTTAGCTGGATTTTGGAGGTAGTTTAGCTTTAGATATTTAGCTGCAGCGACTTAGACTGTAAGCCGATCAGAAAATAGTTGGGAAACGGCTAGGCAGATTATGATGTCAATATGGTACAAACCAGGTACATGGTAGGTCCCCTGGGAACTTTTGACGGCACAGTCATGGGTTACGGCCCACAGATATAGACTAGAAAATATCTACCCACGTACCAAAATAGAATTATTTATGTTATTGTTATTAATTTTTTTCATGTATAATATTTTAATTTCTAAGATTGCGATTTTTAACTTTAAGTAATAAATGCACCTTTTAAATAATAATTTGCTGTGCCCTAACACGGTCTACAACGGCTCTTAGCTCTAAGCCTTTTGTATCAGCTTGTTTTACTTTGTGGAACGCAAATAAATGAATATGCATATGAGATAATTTTCCGACCGTGTGATAGTGAATGGAAGATATTTTGTTTGTAAACACATTGCACAGTATTAATACAGCAGCACATTTTCTTATGATAAAAACTTATGATTGATGGATTTAATCATAGTTTTATTTCGCGCGGGTTTTCCCTGACTCTAACTTCACTCGCAAAAACTTTATTTCTACATTCTCATTAACCTATTTTCTTTTGGACTTCTGTCATACTGTTTATGTCAGTAAATATTTACATACCAAAAAATATTTCGCTTAGCATGACACGGAAACTTGATTGATGTCGATAACTATAAGTTTGTATAGCAAAAAGTTGTACAACGGTGGGTGGTACAGTCGCGAGCACTGATATGTATTCACTGAGCAACTATCAAAAGCAATTTTCTTCATAAAAATTGATTGTAAGCAGATTATTTTGGAACCCATGTTTTTATGAATACCTAGGTCTTTCCGCGAAGTTGTGATTGTTTTTCAGTAAAAAATCGCTTGTTTGCAAGGATTTTTGCGCACCCGTGTTAGATAATATCCGAAAGAAACTCATATCCGATTCGTGACAAAAAACTTGCTATTTATACATGCTTCGAAATAGTCCGTTTACTGGTATAGGTGAAATTGCTTTTTATTTTCAACAATCGGGTACTAGTTTTTTTTTGCGAAAGTGGTTTAATATGACGGGCAGGCCAGGCCGACTTCCTTGAAAGATATTGTTAATTTAATCGCCACCCTGTGTAACAAAATAAGCACAACACCGCCTTGGTGCTGATTTATATCATAAAACTAGACAAATTTACCTGAGGCACATGAATCGAAAAAAAAAACAGCCGAAGCCGACGCGATATTTTACCACCTAAGATGAATTTCGCTCATTATGTTACAGCCTTTATATGAGTGCTCGTGACTGTACAAGACGAATCGATTATCTCAGCCGAGTGAGCGATTAGGTTAACAAGCGTGTGTGAGAGAATTTTTACCGCATTTGGTGGACGGTGGGGCGGTATGTCAGAGCGCTATTATACGTAGTAAATAAATAGGAAAATAAAATAATTGTTTGTGGTAGGTATCGCTTTTATGTGAGAACATGAGGTATATGAAGTATGTCGGATTCCTGTGGTAAGTTTCCGTGTAACGCTAGGAATAAATATTGAAATCGATTTTTGTGTTTCCAAAAATAATAGAACATAACATCCTGCCTTTATTTTCCGAAAGGTTATGCAGAGGTCTGTAGATACCCATGTCAGTACTCCCAAATTTGGTAAAATGTTTAAGTAATATTTAAGTCACAAGAAATTCTTACATTCATGTAGTAAAATTAAATGACAATTTAAATTTAACACCATAATTGGTATGACTTTAGCCATCCAGTTAAAATTTTACCACACTCACATTTATTTACAATTGTATTTTTAGTTGGGACAAAAAAAACTGCTTTCTTTAACGTTAGACTTACCTTGCCCCAAAATTGATAGACATGTATAAATCGTTACCATCAAACAAACCGCTTCCTACACTATCGACTTAGACCTTAGACATACAGACAGTGTCTACCTATTTCAGAGATACAATATTACGTCATGTCTACATAACAACCAGCTCAAATGCATCTCTAACTCATGTTTGGCAATAGCTGAAGCGAGAAACACCAAACATCAATTTGGTAGCTCCAGGTTTGAGCTGAGATGAATATCTTATTAGATATGCTGTTACTACATCTTGTGCAGTGTTTCGTGATGACATTGCTGTGCTAAATTGCGTCAATCTCTTTAAGAAAACATCTTATATGCTGGGTCTTTTATGTCAAGCAAAGTAGAGAACTATACAGCGTGTATCAGAAAGTTGTGGTCAAATTTAAGGGTGTGGTATGTTTAGAGCAGCTGATTATTTTTCGTGAAAATGATATTGCTCCCATGCTGAGAGTTGTTCAGTTGTGTGATGCAAAGCGAATGAATAAAATAAGTTATACATAAGAGGAAGTCTGAAAGTAGCGCTGGTGACTAAAAATTGTTGTGGTAATCGGTTGTCGTGGAATGGACATGACTGTGATGCGGAGGAATGAGGAAAATGTCGTGAGAAAAGTTTTGAGTATGGATGGCTATAATAGTAGAGGAAGACCAAAGAAACGATGGATGGACTAAGTGAAGGATAATATGGCTAGAAAGGAGGTGACTGCTGTGATGACGAGTAATAGAGAAGTATGGAAGAAGAAGACATGCTGCGCCGACCCCAAATGAATTGGGATAAAGGCAAGATAATGATGTCTGAGAGTTGTTCAGTTTGATGTTCTGGACGTCACCTTTCTGAAACATTCAGTATAACAAAATAATGAATAGGTTGTAAAGAGAACGAGATGAAAAATTTGCTGAAATAAAGAATACGAGTATGTACTCGTATATACATATTGTATACACGGATACCGCGTGACAATTCTTATAATTGTAATCTATTTACCCAGAAAATGCGTATGCATAATGCATATGCGTGTTGTTTTGAATGTAGTTATATACATTCTCACATGTGTGTCATGTGAAAAATCGTATAGTACGTTACGCGGCAAAGTAACGCTAATTATCCGTAGAACAAAGAGATTTCATTCCAGAAAAGACAAGCGACATTTTCAACAGGAAAAAATTAAATTGCCTGAAGAAATAAATGTAGGTAACATGACTGTTTCATGTGGGATTTGACTATAAAAGTATACATGACATTAAAATAATGAGTAAAAAAGTTTCTACTGAAATGAACCAACAATTTTTTCAATAAAAAAATATTGCCGAAGGGTGTGGCGGTAAAAATTGCACAAAAGTATGTAAATTAAAGCTAATTAACACGTAAATATGGACTTTATTAATGGAGGCTTAAGCGCTAAATTTAATTACCGTCGCACCCGAACGGCTAATATTATTTATTAAGTTTAATTTGGGTAATGGAGGGTAGATTGAAAATTCCGGCTAATCTTTGTATAATTTTGGCTGAACATTAGGCATAGGAAAATTATTTTACTCCACTTATATTGGAATGTAAGTAGCCCACGTGTTCTAAAAGGTAATGATTTTCTTCTTCCTCTTTAACGTGTGGTTATTACCTAACCTGGTGTCAGAGTTATTATGCCGCCCATGGGCCTCTGACTTGGCTTTACATGCCGTCGTGAAATAACTCTCAGGCATGCTGGTTTCCAGGTAATGGTATTGACATACGCCCGTTAGAAATCAGTACATTAGAGTTAATCACGACAATTTTGTAGGAGGTGTGACCTAGAGATTAAAAGCAAGGTCCATCGTCATCTCGGATCAGCTTCCACTCTAACCGTATGCAGCTGAATACCAGTATTCTAAATGGAGCGACTGCCTATCTGACCTCTACAACCCAGTTGGTACTGGGTAATACGATACCCCTTGGTGAGACTAGTTGTCAGACTTTCGGGCCTCTGTCTACCTGTCAAAGATCTACAAATGACAACCAGGACCTACGGCTTAACGTGCTTTTAGAGGCACAAAGAAAACTCGGCTTGTAATGGGTGGTCACCCATCCGCAGGCCAACCTAAGCTAGCACGGCTTACCCTAAGGATCGACCCGAGCGGCTGTTATTATTTAGCCAGCCAGGTCCAATAAGGTAAATATACCAACCCATAGTTGAACAATTGCTACGCAGGTTCTGCCTATTTTGCTAAAGTCAAAATCGTATATCCTAATTTACCGTAGCTACAGTACCTTGCACCTAACTGCACGTTACCGTATAGGGACGATCACAGTTCAATCAATGATCATCAAAAACGTCGAATTTTGAATCGAAAATACAATTATCATACAGCATTTTAGTTAAATTGTTTGCAATTTAACTAAAATGCTGTAATTATTATAAAAAATTGCGAAACGTATACTTTTAATTTTATAATCGAAATATTTATGTTACGTTTACACCGCGCGCTCGTGAGAGGGCCTCTGATACCAATTTTCATCTTTATTCTGGTAAAATTATTTTCGCAATGGTTTAACAAACTTTTTCACCGTATAGCTTCGGATTTTTTCGGTGATTGAATACGAGCACTTAGCCAAAAATAAAGAAAAAAAAAATAGGATGAATGATAGAACTAGTTCGGTAGCTAAATTGTTAAGTGCTGAAATATTTTCGTGAAAAAAAAAAGATGGATGAATACGCTAGGGGAAAGCGGTACCTATGCCAGATAAAACGAAGCCTGCTAAACGGTAGTCACACTTAGCATTTAACTAAGGGTTCCAGGGTGTGTAGTGGAATATAAAAAAATGGTGATGCTGCATTGGTCGCCGTGCTTCGTTGTTTTGCATATCGACGGCGAAGTCCCAATAACAACTAACTGACTGAAAAACACAAACTGAAAAAAAAACGCTTAATTTCTTGAGAAGTTAAAATTTTTATAGTTTATTTGTTTATTTAATTATGTTGGATTTATGTACTATGCTGTATTCGTATATTTTATGATAGTGTATTAAGTATTCGGTTGTGATATTTAGAAGATTATGCATTTAACAAAACACCAATTAACTTGAAATTTCACTGAAGCATGCGAATTTCACGAAAAATGTCAGCTAAGAGGTATTGGCACTTCGCCGTCGATATACAAAGTGATATTCCATCTGCGATAGCGATAGTGTTCGAGTCAAGTATGTATGTACTGTCAAATGGTCAATCCCATTGAAAGTCTTTGTATACGAAGCGTTTGCAAAACGATCGCCAGTTGCCAAGTCACTCGTAAATCCCTGAGTCGGGTAGCACATGCTCGGGATAATCTATTAAAAGTTTCTGTCGCAGATCGTTTTCTGAACTTGTAAGCACTTAGCAATAATTTCGCCACTGTCACATAGATCGTAAAATATGCACTAATTTGTCCGTATCTGACCGTGGCATCACTTGGGCCCTATCAGTATACCAGCGCCGTGTTTTTTTTTTAAATATTATAGTGCGATTCTGAGATAGGGTCTTCTTGCCTCGTACATGTCCCATTTTGTTAAATCAAATCAAATCCTTACTTATCACCTCTACCTACCCCTTTTGAAAGGATATGCGTTAAGTTGTGATATTAAATTCAATAAACACGATCTATGAAATCTTATATCAACCTGTTTCCGAATACACAATAAGCCAAATTCCGTACACCTCCGAACTTTATAGCTGTGTCTTATCGAGTTTAAAAATCGTACTTTAGTATTCGAAGCAAATCTCTGAAATACGTTCCAGTGAATCCCGTAGCCCTGGCCAGAAGCCAGGATCTGAACTGTATACGAAAATTACGAATTTGAGACGGCAAATAGCTTCTTGGTTATCTTTTCAATTCTTAAACGTTCCTTAATATTTTCTCAATTGCTTTGAAGATGCGATCTTATTCTTCGTGTCGCTGGCACACAAATTTTAATATTTTGTTTGCCCTTTCCCACTTCCACCGCGTCGTCGGTTGCAGTTCAGAGTTCACTTCGGCCCCATGTTTTTGTGCTAAGAGGGCCGGATGGGAGGTGGAGCATAGTTTGAGACAGCTCGCTGCTGTCTCATTGAGGTAGCTCAACTTAACGAAGATGGAGTTACATCTTCCCACCTGAGTCCGGATATGGTTCAAGGATTTCCAGATGGACGACGGGAGGTTAGACCCAGTAGGAAAATGCTCACATGGTGGTAGGAAGATGCGATGAGTTTGATCGATGGTTTTATTGATGAAGAACTAAGATAAGTAGTATACTGATACTGTTAACCTGTGGCATCTCACTGCTGGGAAAAGGCCTCTCCCTATTACTTCCAGTGGCTTGGGTCCAGGCCTAATGTGAACCATTGGTCGTTGTTTACGTCCTGCTCGTCCTACTATCTTCTACGCGGTCTGCCACAACACCTTCTGGCTGTATAATAAGCGAAAATTCATACGGCGATGTGCTAAGGGCCAAAACAAGTGATAATCTCACTTTCAAAGGGTTTCGTACTTCTTCAGCCAATTTAAAGAAACTTCCCCACATTTTTGTTTCTGTCACACGCTGGTCCCCTAATTAGGTAGTCTCCTTTCGTACTTGTTTATCGTCATGAGAACGGGGCCTAAGCGTAAAAGTGTGTCCAGATCTGGCGAATGCGCCGCAAATGCGCCGCTCTCAAGCCACTTGATACCCACGCGCGTGCATTTAGAGGCGCACCAAACGTAGGTAGTAACTGCACGCGAGCAGCGGGCGCGCAGGTTGCAAGTGGCTCGCGAGCGGCGCATTCCCGGCGCATTCGCCAGATCTGGACACACCTTAAGACACATCTAAAGGTACAAGTAGATATCAATATAGTATATTATATAAAAAGTTACCTACAGTATTGATATCTGTGATGCAAGAAAACGCCTTCACGAGTGGCGATTTTTAAATGTCCAGGACACTGACAGGTAATTCCGGAGCGCTACCGCATTGCTGATTGGGTAATATTTTAACCATGTCTGGAGTCTTTGTATGGTCCGTTTCAATACGAAAGTAGCAGAAGGTTTAGATACTACTTATAGGTATATACAGTTTCTGAACTTGTACCGAGGTTGATGGGTAATTACATAACAAATCATCACGCCTGTATTCCCTTAGGGTTAGGCAGAAGTGAGGCCTAATAGTACACCCACATTTCGCCAGTTATGTTTTAAGTCCCATGTTATAGGAGGCGAGCCTATTGCCATCAACCGGGCACAAATCCAAGCTCCTTGGCTGCTATTGAGAAATTCGTGATGGAAAAACCCACTAATACATTGCCCGACTCGGGAATCAAACCCAGGACCTCATACCAACCAGGACCAACGAAGCAGTCATATTATGTCTAATAACTTATTTATAATCCACAACATGGCTAGGAACTGCAAAAGACAGAGTTTTCTACGAAAAAACGGGAGGCTTTTACCCAACAGTAGGACACGCAACTAGCAAAAAAACCCTAAAACCTATATAAAAATCCCTTTCTGGTATTCATAGATAGGTGCTCCCATACAGCATAAAAACTACTCCTCTCCGATTTTATTCTAGTACAGAAATCCAACCAACCACCTCTTTTAAATATCGAACGATCGTTCACTCAGATTCAGGTGGAAGGTTCATTTACATTAAAAAAGTAAGCAACAAACCACTAGAGTACCGCTTTAAGTTTTTTAAACCGACGACCGAAGACTGACGACCACCGTCGAATCTAAAATGTGTTTTTATAAGTACTGAAAATGTACGTCTCTCAATTCTCGATAAAATGAAGTAGAGAAACTAGAACAGCCCTAAATGTTTGTTATGTTTGACACAAAATGCGAATTGAACTCAGAACCGCATGCTGTAAAGCCGCCTATGAGATCACTGGGCTGATGGAGAAATTGATTACTTAAAAAAAGTTTTATTTACTTGAAAATTTATCAGTGAAGCTTTTCTGAATGTTTTATTAAAAAAAAAAACGGGAAATTCAGACATTTTGACCGTTAGTTTTTTTTCAAATAACCAACAAAAAACTAATATGATGGTGGGTCAAAATCATCCACGGTAAAATTTTATGTTACGATATCCCATCAACCGTCTATGTACATACATATATATATTTACTAACATTAAAGTTTTGAATTCGCACGCCTACATTGGTCAATTTAGACGTGCCAAATCATTTAAAGTGTTGTAAACAAATAAAAATATTAATGAATGAATGATGAGAATACGTCTTTTCTTTCGGTGTAGCGCGAAGGAGGAAATAGAAAATGTCTTAATTAGGCCTTTAATTGTTCAATTAGCCAGTAAAAAAGTTGCACAGTGGGCAAACTGATGAAACTTTGTTGGTCTGTTTTGGCAATTTTTTATTTATTTTAGAAGGACATTGGTTTAACGATGAAATTATTAATAAATATGTGAATAGGTCTTGCAATGTGTGGTAAAAATCACTAGATATACATAGATATATAAAAACCGAGCATAAAAAAGAAGAAATAATAATAATGTTTTTTTTTTTCATTTAAAAAACGGACATTACAACGTTAAACATTCAGTAAAGACGTTACCATGTAAAATTAAGAAGTCACCGGCAACCGAAGGCTTAGTTATTTTATATTAAAATTCACGCCGTAACGAAGTCTTTCAGCGAACTCGCTATATTATTAAGTCAAGTCGAAACAACTGATTAGTTATTCATTTATTCATACAAATTGTGTCGGTGACGTGATAATAAATGGTGCAGACTTTTAAAATTCTCGTTTTATTTGTGTCTATTTTGTGCGAGAGAATCCATTAGCTCATTTTCGTCACCGTGAGTCAGCGTGATACACAAACTTAACACAAAAAGCTATATTTACCATCATTCATCCAGTGTCATTTTAACATGACATATTGCCGCTCTTCCGGCCCCAACGTTAAATAAAACATGAAAAAAAAAATAACTTTGACGAGCTTAAATACACTTTAAAGTCATAACTTTGAGTTGTCCATAAAAAAAAGTTCACAGCACTGTGGATACCGTCGCACATAAAGTTGTTGTAAGTTCGTTTGCTAATGTTTGGGGGTATAAATCAATTAGTTAGTTTGACGTGCGGGGGGGTGCGCGGGAGCGCGGTGTTTCGAAGCGTGGAGAAGCGTGTCGGCGCAGACTAATCGCGTCGCGCCGCGCCGCTGACTGCGGGGCTGCCGTGCCGCGGCCGACGCGCCGCGACTTGCCGCGCGCAAGCGCTCCGCGTCCTCCGCCGTAAATTTTTCTCATCGCCCGTTCCAACTAAATTGCAAAACCGCCGACCACCCGTTGAAGGTACGAGAAACGCGCCGAGGGATTCTCCCGCAATGTAATCACCCGAAGAACAACAAGGCGGGATAACGAGCCCGCCTTTTTCTTATAAGGAACGACAGTAATTCACACTCAACTTAATCTTATAATCGGCCGAAGAATTAGCATAACTTACGCACGGCGTTATTAAATTTCGGTCCGGTTCCTGTTAATTAATGTACTTTGTATTGTTTTTTGTTTAAATGAAGCGATGAGGACCTAATCTTAAATGTGGTTTCTTTTGAAGCGTAAAAGTAAAGATGAGTTTGTCGCCTTGCTGTTTTTTGTTCTTTCTCGTCTTTGTTTTTCGTTTGTTACACGAAAACATCAAAGCTTTCAGAAGATTTTCTCAATAAATCTGCACAAGCTCACGTTTCCAATTAATCCTTGGCTATCCTTCGTGAGCACTATAGTAGCTTTTGATGGTTTACCAAAATTTCGTTGCGCCTTTTACCTAGATTAAAAATTCTACAGTTTCAATCCCGGCTAACCTTTAGCCTCAAAGTTTACCTAGACTATTTTAATATTCGTCTGAATTTGGTAACGAATTTTTGTAGTGCGTTTACCCTTGGATGGAGCTGTAATTGAGTTATTGTGGCTTCAGCGCTTAGGTAGACTGTACTGTTTTCTTAAAGGTTCTTAGAAGAAGGAGTGATTAAAGGTCAGGGCCACGATCTATTTTAGGTCGTTGGTTAGTAGTAAAAAAAACTTTTTTGCAAAAAAAAACCGACTTCCAAAAAAAACACAAAAAAAAGTGGAAAATAACTTTACTTTTGGAAGTCGGTGACTATTGTTTGTTTCATTGACTTTTTTGCCACCGACTTCCGAAAGTAAAGTTATTTTCCACTTTTTTTGTGTTTTTTTTGGAAGTCGGTTTTTTTTGCAAAAAAGTTTTTATTTTACCCTTTTTAGTTATCATATCACACACAAATCCTTGTCAAGTATCAATTTCGCAATTACGTTTACTAGGATGACATTTTTTCCAGCTATTTTGATTTCAAAACCAAACTGCTGAATCGATTTTGATGAAATTTCTATGGGACCAATCGGGAAGTAGATCTATTCAGATAAAAGAAGAATTTTTCAAATCGGTTCATAAATGACGGAGATATGAGGTAAAAAAACAAAAAAAAAAAACATACAACCGAATTGAGAACCTTCTCCTTTTTTTGAAGTCGGTTAAAAAGGTTTAGGTCCATTGTTTTGTTTCTTTAACAACGGTGCAATTGACAGCACTGTTCAACCGGTCGTCGCTGCGGGATTTTACGATGCGTGCGGACTATGAATGAATGAATTGTGTTCGCAGCATGGCCGAGTAGTTACTTACGGGTTTTGTTCGCTCATTCCGTTTTGCATTGGTCACGTTTCACTTCAGTTGCTATCATTGCGTTGTTTGAAATCAAATGTTTCGCGATTGCTTGTAGCTTTATCTATTCGAAACAAAAAAAATGATTTCATATTTTAAATTGAAGCTATGCGCAGACTTGAACAATTGGTTGGTTAAAGTAGTTAGAAATCTAAGAGAGAACTAAAAGATTTTATACTGATTGATAAAATATTTTTACCTCTTATACCCATATCTATAAGCAAGTCAAAGCCTTTACTTGAGTAAATATCATTATTTAAGATACAATTTTTATTATGTAGTTTAATAATTGCTTGAAGTAAGAACTGTAAAAGTTAGAATTCTTAGCTTTGTTTTTTTTAACGGTTCTTACTTCGTTTAAATTCATAGCGATTGCATAATAAAATTTGCACAAGCAATTACTTGAGCCCAAGTAATTACTTTAACTTTTTTATTTATTTAAGATGGATTTGGTCTTGACTCTAGTCTAGGTCAGAGCTGACAGAAACAGAGTCGACGATGGAGCGAGCTTACCCAGAAGAATCCTGTTTACTCTAACTTTGAAGAGATTAGGGTTGAATGCGTTCGGAAACACAAACGCAGGCAGAGAGTTCCACTCCTGTGCTGTGCGCATAATAAAATACTTGACTATAGATACGGGGGTTAGACTTTACTCTAACTAAAGATGTGTGTACTGAACTTTAATGGTACGCCCATGCTCTCGACGTAATTCCTTCTAAGTCCTACATTAACCAATGCCTTCATCTATGCATAGCCGAAAGCGTAATCATCTGCCAAAATACCTCCGGTTAAACATAACCGTTCAATATTAAGCTAATATCTCGCTATTGGAATAGTTTACTGATAGTTATTGAACAATATTGTATGCGTTATCAGATATTACATCGTTTCAGGATCAAGTGACTTCAGTATTCACGTCCGGGCCACAAGCTAAACTTGTCACAAGTTAGAATATACGATTTCCGGCTTTCAATGTCGGGTTCGCTCGAGTATGCTCGGGATTCCGGAAAATATTTTCGCTTAGTTACTACGGGTCATTCACAATAGAAAAAGTGAGAAGTAAATTGAACATGTAAATACCTAGTTGGGGAAAAAACTGGGAGTGTCGACTTAATAATATTTAAATGAGAACATTCCTTGATATTACTGTTCTGCCTCAAATAATGGGGCCTGACAAGTTTTTTGGCCTCTGGCCTTGATATCAAAGAGCGTTTCTGGGCCACGTGTCCTAAAATAATAGTGCTGTCAAAGACCTGGCTAGCCCAAGGTAGGTTGGTGTAGGTTAGCGATCGCCAAAGGCTGTATTTTTGAAGGATACTGTTGTTTTGTCACATAACCAGCCTGTAATGTTTGCACAAGGCTTCCCTTTGAGATCGGTCGCAAAAAAACGTTATCAATGATGAGAAGAATGTGACTCAACAAAGTTTAATTACTTTTTTTTATGTTAGCCTGTTCTGACCTTCTGCAGGGCAAAGTTCTCAGTAGTAGGTAACCTGGAATTTGAATTTGTACCCGGTTAATGGCAATACGTACACCCCCTTTTATATGGGACTCAAACAAAGCTGTCAAAATATGCATGTACTGCCTTCTTACATACACGATGTTATAGTATGTGTTTTTCCATCACACTGTATGATAATAGGATAAAAAACGTTCGGTGCCCAAAAAGTCTTTCCATAACTTTTGGTATGACATGTAATTTCCTTTCTGAATACGCCCAGTACCTGAAACCTTTACATTTCATAGCCAAAGCCTCTGAATTAGGTTCAATGAGCACCATTAAACTATTTGCGAGCGCTAATTGAGGTCAAATAGGGTCATTACGTAATGAATGGCCCATACATGCCATGGAGTTATAGGAGTTAATAATGTCAGTGATATTACTGTCTTCATGAAATCGTCACATTCGGGGCGAATCAATTTTACACCTTATCTATTTTTTAACCGACTTCGGTTGTATGTTCTTTTTTTTTTTGTGTTTGTTATCTCATATCTCCGTCATTTATGAACCGATTTGAAAAATTCTTCTTTTATCTGAATGGATCTACTTCCCGATTGGTCCCATAGAAATTTCATCAAAATCGGTTCAGCAGTTTGGTTTTGAAATCAAAATAGCTGGAAAAAAAGTCATCAAGTAAAAGAAATTGCGAAATTGATACTTGACAAGGATTTGTGTGTGATACGATAACTAAAAAACTACGGACTACGGTTTGTTTCATTGACTTTTTTGGCACCGAAAGTAATGTTATTTTCCACTTTTTTTTGTGTTTTTTTTGGAAGTCGGTTTTTTTTTGCAAAAAAGTTTTTTTATTAGTGTCTAATGGTTTTAATTATGTGCTACTTCTGTCTAGTTATCTGGAAGTTTGTCCATCTCATGTTTTTTTTCTGAAGTGAACAGAAGATCTGTAATGACAGTTTTCGTTACAAGCTGAAGGCTACTGCTTGTCTTGTTGATATCATCCATTAGTGAAATTTTATGACATACGTGTCTGGAGTTAACAAAACTGCCCAACAGGCATAAGAAACGGAATACCTCACTTCATTATATTGGTAGGCAAATTAAAAGGACTTGATAATAATCTACGAGTAAAAATGTTTGGAAATACATAGTTAGTAGACTAGATTAAGATATTGGTCAAGTTTGATATAGAAATGGTCTATTAGTGATCGCTAGCACGATCAATGAGTCATTCTGGGCTTCCAATCCTCTGGCCGGCCAGTGTCATTGTATTATGCCATTACGAATGTCCCATCCTCCCATAGGCTAGATTTGGGCCAAGCTATAAACTCTCCCCTATACAGATGGGATAAACAATTGAACATAACTGACGATGGGTTGTATGGGTTTATGCATAACTGCCTATTTGTGAAATAAAATTATGATGTTATGTTATGTTAGTAAACAAAAACGAAACAGAATTGGATATCACAAACATCCTGCTTCATCATCGTAATTTTTTACTCATAACGAGAGCAACCTACACCAGTAACCGACACCCATAAAAAAATTAAGTGTGATAAAGGAGGTCGAATCGCACACATTTTAATACTCGGGCGATGAATAGTACAAATATTTTAGGAGTGAAAGCTCGTCACGTAGGAGCTCCCAGAAGGTTCGGAAAATGCCGACGCGTCCCCGAGCCGATATGAAATGCTTCATACACGGATATAGGTAAAATGGAATTGACTGTTTATGTATTACTGTGAATTGAATGTACAAGTATTTTTGGAGTATTTAAAGGACTTCTCGAGAGACAAATCTGACAGTCCAGCTCACTCTAAGGAGCCAGTACACCAACATGCTGATTGGATCATCTTTTTATCACATGATAGAAATCGAAGGATATTTCAAGAAACGCTTTAAAAGTGACTGCCATTTACCATTAGCTCCCCAAAGTTCACCGAAGTTCCAACTTTTTCTGCTCTCGATTACGTACGTGCAGGAGAAACGATCTTAATAGTGCTCGTTACAAATAGGCAAAATTTTATAAAACTCTTAACATAAATTATTCACATAGTGATCGATATTTCTGAATAAATTAGGAAATTTATCAGTCGGCAGTACTAGTTTTTCTAAATGTTTAGTCTTACTTTTAACTTGACCTTTAAATGTCAAGGAGTGTATGAAAAATATTTTTGTATGTTAATGGTATCATTCTTATCACATCATTATCATTAAATAATACAGTTTTGTTATTTGATAAACACGCTAAAGGTCGTAACGTGGGAGTTTAATAATAGGGGCAATCACTCTATACCATTCTGCCTTATCAAATTTTCTCAATGAAAGAAAATAAAGCAAGAAGGTGGAAGGTTCCCGGTACCAAGGACTTGTAAAACCTACTTTACTTCGCTGTTGGTTTATCCAAAGGCTTCATTACTTCGTCGCTGTTTTTTGACGAATCAAATATTGTTTATTTATTTGTTAACTTGACAAAACCAACAACCATTGGTCCACATTAGCTCTGAATTGAAAAAACTTAAAGTCATTGGAAGTAAACTTTGCCCAGCTGTGGGATAACGTTAGCTAATAGTATCACTGTTCATTGCAAACATGAGTGAAGTAAGTAAATAGCTTTATTTGCACCTTTTTATTTCTAAGGAGCTCGTGGCTAAATAATAATAGGCGCATGTCTCGGTCTTCGATCTTCAAGGTTGAGCCGCGTTTGCCAAGGTCGGACTGTGGATGGGTGACCATCATTACATACCGAAAGCACGCTAAACCGTTGTCCTTTGTAGATCTTTGACAGTCGCTACAAGTAGTCAGTGGCCCGAAAGTCTGAAAACCAGTCTTACCGAGGGGTACCGTATTACCCAGAACTAACTGGATTGTAGAGGTCAGATAGGCAGTCGCTCCATGTAAAATACTGGTATTCAACTTAATCCGGTAAGACTGGAAGCCGACCCCAATACATTTGGGAAAAGGGTAGGCACATGATACTCCATTTTATTTCTACGCTCCCAAAACTCCCTCTACCACTTCCAAATTCTCTAGCTCCGCAATAATACAGGTAGGTATTACGTCTCACTGTCACGAAATACATCTAGCGTGCGATTTTAACGGCGCCGCCGCCGATCGTTCTGACGGCACGGAGCGTCCGCGGGCAACGATCGAAATAAACATTATAATATTCGGACGAGCCGACTGAATATTTTTAAAGAGAAGCCTGACTGGCTGGAATTTTAATGGCTGGTGGGTTTTAAAAAGATCGTGTCGTGGTGTGAAGGGGTTATTGACGGATATGTTACATTTTGTATTGTGTAGTCGTTTGTTAATCCATGTTCCATGCATTGACTGCGGATGTTGGTCTTGTGGTCTGAAGTCTGCGTCTGCTAAGGAGCCTATGGTTCGACTCCCAGGTTGGGCAAAAAATGTCATTCGGTGTTCCTTATGGGATTTCTCAGTAGCAGCCGCGGAGTCTGCATATGTACCCAGTTGATGGCAATAGGCTCGCCCAGTAATATGGGACTTAAACATAACTGACCCTATATGTGTCTACTATTAGGTACACCTCTGCCTAAATCTTCGGAGACTACAGGCGTAATGTTATAAATGTATGTACAGAATGTCTTTTTTGAAGTTGTTCTGTACGTATGGGCACAATTGGTTATATGCTACAGTCGGAAAAATAGTTTAGTGTTTTTTTTTTTTTTAATTAAGTAGCGTCCTTTGCCGGACAATGAAACAGCATGGTATGGTCTATGGTCTACAGTTTTTCGTTACAAGTAAGCACACTGAACGTCTGTTTAGATGCAGCCGTTTGTAAAGAAAGTCATAATATAAAAAGCAGCTTAGGTACCACTGCGCTCACTGACAATCAACCACTTTCCACCCTTATGCCTTGAGTTATAAGGTTGAAAAGCGATCGACCGTCAGAGAACGCGGTAGTACTTTCCAGAATAGTCTTATACCCTGTGATTCTTCACTCTTGTGAGATTTCATGTTAGGGGTCTTCATAAAAAGGGAATTGTTTATAAGCTCTGATGTCATCGTCACTCCTTTAAGTATGAAGGTATCAGTCACGCCTCACGACTGCTATAAATATTCACACGGCTCTCGGGGCGGCTTATCATAGTCACTGCCGTACTTACTACGCATTTCAATGTGTAGACAGAATCTAAGGTATGTTAGAATACCTATGGCTTCCTAGAAAGGCCGATGGCCTAATAAATTGGCTAACTTGACAGATATTATGCAACTGATTAATCTATTTCCTTTATTCAACTATCATCTCATTTTTTACATTTTTAAATATTTCTCTAAAAAAAATTAAAAAAATTGTTGTCTGCCGGTATCGGGAGCAGGGTCCAAGCTACCGGTGGTTAGGGCTCCAGATACAGGAACCTCCTCACAATACGAGCCGTATCGAGGAGTACTGCCTTCTGAATCAGGCCCTTGATCCAACCGCCTAAGGAGAGCCTCGAAAGATGTTCATCGAGGCTCTTGGCCATAAGGCCATTGGCCGTCACGACAATCGGCACAATCATAGCCGAGTTCACATTCCACATATCGACAACCTCGTGTGCCAAGTCGAGATATTTTAATTGTTTCTCTTTCTCAGCTTTCACGCGGTTCTCGTCATGCGGAATGGTAACATCGACTATTGTTACGCGGCGCGCTGATCGCTCTATCACCACAATGTCAGACTTATTGGCGACAATAGTCTTGCCGGTAATGATAAACTGATCCCAGTACAGCGTGACATGGTCTTTCTCGAGAACTGGGTCGGGCACATACTTGTGGTACGGTACCTCAGATTCCACAAGTTTATATTTCAAGGCGAGTTGCTGGTGAATAATCTTGGCTACTTTGTTGGGTCTGTGCAAGTACCAACTGATTAATTATTATTATAAAGTCTTATTGGGTTTTTCCATCAGGAATTTCTCAGTAGCACCCACGGAGTCTGGATTTTTGCCCAGTTGATAGGCTTGCCCCCTATTACATGGGAACATTACTGGAGTAATATGGGTGTACTATTAGGTACACCTATGCCCAATCCTTCGGGGATAAGAGACATGATGTTGTTATGTTATAATTATAACGTATGCAGAAAATTTCGTCCATTCTGAATTTAGAAATAAAGTATTTGCTACAACAGCTGAATGTCTGTTTATGAGTTATTAAGCAACAGCCATTAATTTTTAATTACCGATTTCATAAACTTCAGATTTCTGCCTGTGAACTTGTGAATATAATATTGTGTCACTACTTACGACATCGTGATGGGTCAAAGGTAAGAACAAGAACTCATTTTTCGATCACGATTCTGAGGCAATCTGATCGATGAACAGACATTTTTCTTTGTGTAGATTATTTAATCATTACAGACGGTTCTTATAACGGCAGAAAACCAGCGTTAGGAAACCTGGAGACCTAGAACCAAAAATCCGAAGTCATGAGACAATCACCAATCCGCGTCGTGAACTATTCCAGCAGTGGCAACAATATAAGCTGATCATGCTAATGATTATGCTGTGAGGCCAATTACCCCAGACAGTGAAATTTACCACGCTATGGCGATTCTCACACATCGCCGCTCATCCGCGCTGTCGGGCGGAGGTGGCGAGGCAAATGTATTGGCGGTGCGCCAAGCGGAGAGGCGCTGAGCACCGCTCGTCCGCGCGGATTTGCGGTGTACGTATGTGTGCTAGGCGTCAACGGATTTCATACAAACTAAGTAGGGTATGCAAAACTCAGTTTCATTTCCCTAGTAACGCTTGGTCTTTCCGAGATTCGCTATGGGACCAAAACCGAGTTCCGATCAAGTCTCTCACTACATAAATATCTAACGCAAGTATAACCGAAAATGCTATAAACAAATATTAACATGGAAATATAACCTGAAATGGGTAGTACCTATTTCAAAGCGTGTTTCAATTTCCCCTCCGTTAGTTTACGAATCCGTTCTTGATTTTAATATGAGGCTGGTTCCTTACTCCGAAACTGGTGGGCGTCAGTTGAGTAAAATGAGTTATTGTAGAAGTTGTTGGCCAGTTTGTTAAACAGTGTCAGGGCACTAATAATAATTTTGTTTTGTGAAATCTTCATTAGAAAACTGTCAGGTAGGTAATCTTGGTTAGAATCGCTTGGGGAAATTGGTTTTGGTTCTTGGAAATTGTCACACTTTTTTTTGTGTAGTGTTTACGGCCAAGACTATGTTTGTGATTAAAGATGTCCCGGAAAGAAATATTTTGCTTCTAAGGTGCTTTATGTAAATAAAAGAGTTTATTGTATCATATTTTATACAAACTAGTTGATTACTAGATTCACTGCTATAAACAAACAACACCGAAAACTGTCTATGGACAATGCACAATTCACATGATGTGACCAGGAATTTGGCTGGACTTTAAAGGAGACAGTGACGTCAACGTTTCAACATTTTTTTTTAACTGTAGTGAAACGGGTATACACTCACACACTTCACACACTTCTTCAATAATCATAATTATTTATTAATAGATAATATAACTGTACACAGTTGGACAGGGTTTCGACTTATTGAGGTTTGAGATAACTTTATTCTCATAAGATTGAAGATCGAAAGATATGTATTTTATATACAACAGCTAAATTTCAGCAAAATGAGCGACCTCTACTCTCTCTGGCAGTCGGATTTGACCTCTCTAACTGTCACTGTCGTATGATGGCTTGGCTTGGCTTGGCTTGGTTTGGCGTAAGCTGAACACATGGCGTGGCGTTACAGTAGTCATATGGGAAACACCGACCTCATTTAGTAACGCAGTAGTCAAGTCATAGGTCTCGAGTTCGAACCCAAGACACTCACCTCTGATTTTTCGGAATCATGTGCGTATTGCATAATTATCACTTCCTTCGGTGAAGGAAAACATCGTGAAGAAACCAGCATGCCTGAGAAATATTTCTCGACAGCATGTAAAGCCAAGTTAAAGTCCCATTGGCGGTATAAAAACTGACACCAGGTTATGGACTAACCACACGATAAAGAAAGAAGTACGCAGTAGTCAATCATTTAGTCACGTGTTCTCATACAAAAATAAGTGAGGGTACGGAATTACGGATACAAACAGTCCACGTGATCCAAAGCTCTTCCCATTATAATAATATAATAATAAAAAGTGTTTATTTCTCACCACAAGCCAAAAAATATACAAACAATATTTACACACAAGCAGTAGCCAACGATTTTTTATATTGCAAGTGCAATAGTCGTAAGTCACGTCCACACACTAGAACGTGACCAATATGTCATTGCATTACTCCCGTCGAGCAAAAACAACGAAAGTATCATGTGCTGCCTGTGTTTTCACTGGTACTGCTATTTGGGATACAAAACTGTTTCTAGGCGATCGAAAAAGGTGTTTTTCAATTTCAATACATTGTACAAAAGAAAGTCGCTTTTGTGAGCGCACAGATCTTCTAAACTTATTAAAGGATTTCGATGCGGTTTCCACCATCAATTAGATCCTTTATTGCGGAAGGTTTCCGTATATAAAACCTTGACTCACACAAACACCCGGATCTGAAAAAAGTATCTACAGGATATACTGGAATTAAACCCGTGACCCATAACTCAGCATCCAATCACTATGTCGGAGTGATAGACCCACCCTCATACAAGTAACTGATAGTACGGAAACAAACAGTCCACGTGATCCAAAGCTCTTTCCATTATAAGTGTCATAGTCCTAAGTCACGTCCACACACTAGAACGTGACCGAGCGACGTAACATTGCATTGCGCCCGTGGAGCAAAAACAACGCAGTATCATGTGTTGCCTGTAATTTCACCGGTGCTTCTATTTACCGACGTAGGCATGGTAGGTAGGTTGTATACGATTGAGTGTTATAGACGATTTTTTTTAAAGAGTTTGGTCTTATTTTGATTTTCATATATTTTCAGTATTTGAATCAGAGCTACAAGATTTTTTTTTTACTTGAATGACATTTCAGGGAGCGTTTAATTCTACAAAAGAAATAGTTTAGATAAAAAAGGCATAAGTTTCGATTTGGCTTCATGTCTAATATCTTATTTCTTATCTGGCCAGCAATATTAGCTACATGTACAATATACATGGGCATTGATTGCCCTTTATCGTCAAAAATTAAGCAAGATAATTATGCCATGAGCGTGGGTTAATATCAGTAGTACAATAGATCAGAACTTAGCTAAAGACTTCACGGTTTTAAGTCTGCAACTAAAGTTGCTGACCACCAGGCTATTGTTACTTAATTACTAATTTGGTGAATGTTGTTTCTCTTTCTCTCGTAACTCTGCCTAGGAAATATTCTCAGAATGAGTTCAAAAATGAATAGCTATACTGAATATTATGTAGTATCAGTGCTATGAACAGCGGGCACTACAAACGAGGGTCTTATTTATGAAGGCCTAACTCCAATAAAATAACCGCAATCAGTAAATACTTTGTGATACTAACAAATATTTTATGAAATAAGCTTTAATGTTTATTTTAGATTGTATGTTTTGTAGCAGTGATTGTGTAAATATGTAAATTGTATTGTTTGAACTCGGGATCGAATAAAATTGTGTTGGCTCATTATAATTTTACAAATCACCCCGATATTTTGGCTAATATAAATATAGATACGATAATGTGGTTTGGATGTGTTTATTTATTTAATCAATATACTTTTACGCACTATTTTAGGAGGTATTCCTCGTAGCGCTCCCGTTTTGAAACGCTCCCATCTAAGCGCTCCCGTTTTGTTCCTCCAAGCGCTCCCAAAAGGAGCGCTTCGAGGAACGTTTAAAAATATTAAAATTTATTTCCTCGAAGCGCCACACACACGCGAATACCACACCTCCAGGATAACATGTCCGAGAACACCACTCCAAAACCACAGGTCCGATACCTCCAGGACCATAGGTTCGAGGCTAAGGCTACTCCAGGGCAGTATCCCTTCGTGAGCTGTTCCCAAGGTATGTTCCATATACTAGGTGGCATGTCCGATGCGCTCCAAGACAGAGGCCCATCCAATAACATGAAACCGTACCTCACTTGAAGTGTATCCGTCAATAAGAGATAGCTGCATGTCCGATGCGCTCCAAGACACGAGTCCTATCTCAAATTGCAAGACTCGACTTCCCTTCAACATTATCAACCCCAACAAGAAGGTTACACACACAGACCACCAATCTGAGGTCACACTACTTATGTAGGTTAATAGAAAACTCTAAATTTTCAAACAATGATATCAAGTAAGTATAACCAGTGAAGTATATCGTTTACATACAAATAAGCAAACCTTATTACATTAACTCATTACATAAGAACATATCACTCACCAGTAAAGAAAGCAGAACACACATCGGGAGTCCATTCCCCTTGCCACGGGATCATGAACTCCGCAGCTGCTTGTGTCGACTTGCCATACGAGCCAGCCAAGAGATGCAACTCGTAGCGACCATGTGGGAGTACTTTCGCCACACGATAAGGCCCTCGCATGCACGAGTCTAGCTTCCCAGTAGATTGTGCCTGTTTTCTCACAAAAACTAAGGAATTTAATTCATAAACACGGGGTGGCTTTCGCCCTTGATTAACATAGGCGTCCTGTTGCCCTTGATTCGAACGGAGACGTTCAGATGCTCTTTGACGACTCATTTCGCGAAGAGCTTCTCGATTAGGGCTGGAACCTTCAAAGGCCACATCACGAACCAAGCTACGAATTAGTGGCGTTGCAGCGTCAATACCTATCAGTAGGTTCAAAGCTGAATACTGAGTTGTTCTGTGTTTTGTGATATTAAATGATAAATGATAAATGATGTTTATTTTGCAAATAGGTTTTTACAAACACTTTTACACGTCTTCTTTTTTAAAACTAGATGAGGCCGGTGTTTCGTATCTGACTACTCTGAGAAGAAACAACCGAAACAAACTCAGAGGTCATAGTCTCTTTTAAGGTCCAGACATAATCTTGATAAACTCACATGAGGACTATGCAGATGAGTGTCTGAGATGGTCTTTTGAAGAAAGAACCACACAGATTTGAGTGGACCTGTCCAGCCAGTGCAAGCATTTGTCAGTTATCATGTAGCTCGACTCATAACTCAAGGAGCTCAACGAAACGACGAACAATGCCAAAGAAAGGACATTTGTGTAGGTCGCTTATAGTACTCAAACTGCCAGACAATAGTAAAAACAAACAAAAAACGTAAAAATTACCCACATTGTCCTCACATTCACACCAATCAAATAAAATCAATAATAGTTACAAATTAAATGTTCATAAAAATAATTAAAAGTCACACATAAAAAAAATAATAATAAGAATAAAAAAAAAAGTAAATAAGTATTCATGTCAAATCATTAAATGTCAAAGTGTATAAAAGAAAGGAATAAACAATAAACAAATGAAAAACTTGAAATCTCGACATTCATTGAGCAAATATAATTGGAGCAGCTTAATCCCAAGCCTTTTTATCTTCGAGATAGTGATTAACATTATAGTAGGCTTTTAGGCATAGTTTCCGTTTTATAAACGATTTGAATTTATTTAGGCTTAGTGCTTGAATATGGCTCGGAAGTTTATTATAAAAACGTATACATTGGCATCTAAACGTATCCCCTATTTTTTTGAGCCTCGTTGCAGGAACAACAAATTTGTGTTTGTTCCTCGTATTTATATTGTGGATATCACTGTATTTTTTAAACAAATTAACATTTTTATGTGCATATACAAGATTTTCATAAATAAACTGAGAGGGGACAGTAAGTATATTAATTTCTTTAAATTTTTCTCTGAGGGAGTATCTGGGACTTAGTTTATACATTGAACGAATTGCCCTTTTTTGCAAAATAAAAATTGTTTGAATATCGGCGGCACTGCCCCACAAGAGAATACCGTACGACATCACACTGTGGAAATAACTAAAATAAACCAAACGAGCTGTCTCTAAATCAGTAAAATCACGAATTTTTCTAACGGCGTACGCTGCAGAGCTAAGCTTTTTTGATAATTTATCTATGTGGGGGCCCCACTGAAGTTTGGCATCCAAAGTTATGCCTAAGAACACTGTGTTATCTTCCGGTTTCAACTCTTCATTCTTGATTTGTACACTAGTTGCCACTTGTCTTACATGAGGTATTGTAAACCTAATACATTTCGTTTTTTTCTCATTTAAGAGTAGATTATTAACATTAAACCAATTAACGACTTTTGCCAGGGCGCTATTAACATCGTCAGTAACTAGCTGCTGACGTTTGAGTTTAAATAAAAGAGAAGTGTCGTCTGCAAACAATACTATGTCGTGATTATCTTTTATGAGGTAAGGCAAGTCATTTATATAAATTAGAAACAAAAATGGGCCAAGAATTGAGCCCTGGGGTACTCCCATTCTTACTACGGATCCGGAGGAGCTTTTCCCGTTAACATCAACTCTCTGAATCCTATCACTCAAATATGATGTAAGAAGATCCAGAGCACTATTCCGGATTCCGTAGTGGCGGAGTTTCCTGATTAACGTTTCATGAAGAACGCAATCGAAAGCCTTGGACAAATCGCAAAAAATGCCCAGAGCATCGCATTTATCCTCCCATGCATTATAAATATGTCCTAAAAGTTCAACACCGGCATCGGTAGTTGAACGACCCCTTGTAAAACCGAACTGTTTACTGTGCAATAACTTATGATTATTGAAAAATCTTTGCATTTGTATTAAAATTAGTTTTTCAAAAATTTTACTAAATGTGGGTAGTACTGAAATAGGTCTATAATTAGTGGGGTCTGATGTACTACCCGATTTAAACAATGGTATTATTTTACTATTTTTCATTAGATCAGGAAACTCACCACGGTCAATACAATCATTAAAAATTACAGCTAAAACAGGAGCTACAATAGTTATAATGGACTTAGCAACGTCCACAGAATTACCCCATAGATCAGCGGTCTTCTTAACATTTAATGTATGAAAAATTTTAATGATATCTTTACAGGTGACATATTCAAAATTAAATTCGGAATCACAGATTGGTACATTTTCTTTTAGTAATGACTCTGCAGCAGCAGGTGACGAGTTTAGCGATTTAGTAGTCGATACGGGAATATCTGAAAAGAAATTTTCAAAGGCGGTGGCGACTTGAGTATCTGAATTTAAAATGTTATCGCCAATAGCAAGGCTGTAGTCACTATTTCGGTTGCAAGACCTTCCCGTTTCGCTATTAATAATATTCCATGTCGTTTTGATAACATTACTACTGTTTTTAATTTTTGAACTCAAATAACGTGACTTTGCTATATAACAAACTTTTTTAAATAATTTAGAATATTTCTTTACATACAAATTAAATTCTATAGTGTTAATAAAAGTCCGCTCTTCATACAGCTCATAAAGTCGTTTTCTACTCTTATGAATACCAATGGTGGCCCAGTCATTGAAAGAAGCGTTACTATTAACCGAGATTGTCTTAGGAACAAATGTGGTATTAAATTGTGTGCAATACGTACTGAAAAAATCGTTATATTGTTGATTGGGGTCATCATTAGTTGACAAAAGTGGTAATTTTGACAAAAGTTTAGTTTTAAAAGTCTCTAGGCGAGTTTTAGTTTTTGGGTTAACAATGATATCCTTTTTAGCTACTACCTTCTTTACATTTGGAATTGTGATCAATTGCCCACAATGATCTGAATCTATTAAGTTAATAATTACTTTGTGGGTTGGTGTAACATCTGTATAAATATTATCTAAACACGTGGCACTAGTCGGGGTTATTCTAGTGGGCTCCAAAAATTTATTTTCAAGATTATATGACTGAAACAGGCTTATGATTTTAGTATTTAACACAGAACTTTCTAACAAATTAATATTAAAGTCACCACAAGTGATTATATACTTCCCTGAATTGCAGATTTTGTGCAACACTTCATCCATTACCCTTTCAAAACAATCAATTCGTTCCAGCGACGGTGTTCGCTGGCGCCGCAATGCCGGTCGACCGCGAACACTATTAGACACTAAAGTTTTATCACGATCACACGAATTCACTGGCAAGGGTGAAGCCCTCGTTTTGTTTTCTAACGCTTTCAGGCGAGACATCATCGCTTGTATCTCGAGCCTTAACGTGTTGTTTTCATAATTAGATCGCTCGCGGTACCCACTATTTTGCCGCCCCTGACTATCGTGACGCGAATCGCGACGGTCGCGGTGAGGACTATAGTCGCGACGCGAGCTATTATCGCGGCTGCCCAATCGACTGCAACTACGATCGCGTTTGCGGTCTGCCATTCTAACGTCGTAGCCAAATAAAACTGAAAACAACACACCAACCGACTAACAAACGTTAAAACGTTTGCTAGCAACACTCAACACAAGTAAAATAATGTCAACCCCACAACAGAAAAAAAAATCAAAACAAAAACTAAAAATAATTGGGATTTGTGATTTGTGTGTTTTGTAAAACCAAATGAACAGTGGGCAGTGAAAATGGGAAGAATCCCACTTCTGATCTTGGAAATTAGACCAGAAGTGACTTTTTTTAAAAGGATTTTAGGAAATAACTAAGGAGAACAATTTCAAATAAACAAATCAAACTTACAATAATTTTATATCAACAAAACAAATCACAAATTAACCAAATGAAAAATACACTCATACCAGAAAAAGAAATTATTACGCTAACAAAGACAAAATAATTCAAAAATGTAACCGACAGAGTGACGTTCTCACGATGTTGTTCTCACGACGACTCGAAGTGAAAAGAGAGCGGTGCTATCGCTGCGCCGCCTTATATAGGTGTTCCCCCTCTTCATAACTCCCTATCTTCTACAGTATATAAATTGAAAAAATCAATGCTAGGAACTTTTCAGTTCTTTGGTGGCTTTGGTGGCTTGCAACCATTTGTCTTCTTTAAAAAAGAAAAATCATTTAATTTTGAAAGACAAAATAAAAAAAATAGTCTATTTTTTATTCGTTTGTGACAGTCGCGTTTACTAAGTCATTGTGATGAGTAAATGCTAGATATTTCATGATGAAATAACCATTTTTATCTAATATGAATTAGATATTATTATAAAAGGATTCAAGTCTGTGATACTTTTCCGGCAACTGCCGTGGTGATGAAGTTATAAATCTCTTTTAATACCATAAAATAATAGTCTAATCAGTAATTCCGTTTTCTGTTGAGGAATATTTGGTACGTATAGATGTTTTGTGATTTTTTTATCGCTGCTCAGTCATTTTTTCACCTAATAACAAAAGAGTGATCTTTGTCTCTGGTTTGAAACCGTTTTTCTATTTGTCTTAGATTGAAGAATAAGAAGACAGAGCCAATCCTTTTTCGGCTTTTATTTTCCCGCTGATTTCTGACTACTAGTACTATATCTAAAGAGCGATCCAGACGCCTTTCTGCCGCGAGTTTGAAGGCTGAGAGCTTCGGGATGTATATCCACGGAGCGAGTCAGGACAGGAAGGATATTAGCAAATTTTCCTGCTTTGTTTTAGCATTATGTTACCTTAGTTAGATATTTAGTTTTTTTTTTAAACTTACCTAAATTTTATAATACGAATTCCGATTAAATGTGTAAATTTATTCTACTAATTTAGCTCTTTACGAATTTTAAATTCAAATTTCCAGCTGCAGTTGCAATTGTATCATAGGTCTTCTGAATTTCCAAATTTGACCTTGCTTATGTTTTAAAAAACATTCAATAACATATTATATTTACACGGATAACTAATTTATATTATAAACGCGACTAAAGAAGAAATTTTTCAACATAAGTATTTTATTTGAAGTCTAGCCCGAAACCACAACCTTATGCATAAGAGGCGAGGCCTAAACCTTAACGGTGTTTGTTTATCTGTATCTACCGTGACAACAATAGGTAACATATATAACTTATCCCTATATTATGATACTCAAGTTCTTCGAAAACTCCTAGATAGTTAACATCCGGAACCACAGACTAGCTACGCCATCTACCGCAGATTATTATATATTATGTTGTGTTTTGTATATATGCTCAGGTAAATATACGTAGCCTGTTTGTTACGTAACACTTTATTTAATTAAGTCGCGAAGCCGCTGCGGTGGGATGCAAGACTAATTAAGTCAGACGCTAAGGAAAGCAATTTGTATCTCCACAGAAATATTCTAATATTAGATATTCAAAAGGAGCGCGTACTGATTTGCCTTGAGCATATTTATATTCTACTTATATGTTTATAATATTTTAAGCTTATAATATGTGTAAACTTACAAACTTCCACATACTGAAAGTTTTCTTTCAGCCTGGGTTTGAACCCCGTGCAAAGTCTCTAGACCTCTAGTGCTCCCACTCCACCGTTTTTCATCTACACTTTATTGAATCTATTTTAGAAACAAACACAACCCCAACTACAAACTTTTGATTTTACAATCAGTAAAATATACTATCCAGTTTCGAATCCAATATTGGTAGTGTGTTTTGGATCAACAGTACACAAAACCCAAATACGGCTGTGTTATCAAATCAGGATTAAGTTGAGGTCCCCAAACTCTGGTACCGGGATAATATTATCGTCGTTTCTAATAATGATAACGTGAAAGTTAGTTTGTTTATTTGTTCATCACGCCTTAACGGATGAACGGATTTTGATGTAATGCCCAATTGTACAGTTAGATCAAGACCTGGATTACGTCATAAGATTTTTACCCTGGAAGACAAGACAAGACTTAGGTTACGACATAACATGCTTTTTATCTCTTTTTATTAGCAGTGATAGCCTCGTTGTGTTACCATCGGATTGCCAAGTCATAGGTCTCCAGTTCGAACCCAAGACACCTCTGCTTTTTTCTCACTCATGTGCGTATTATATAATTATCACTTGCTTCGGTGAAGGAAACCAGCATGCCTGAGAGATATTTCTCGACGGCATGTAAACCCAAGCCAGAGGCCTATGGGCGGCATAAAATTCTGACTCCAACTTAGGATCGAAAAAGAAACAAGAAGATCTCGGTTGATAGTTCCTGTGGTATAAATTCTGACCTCAACGCGAGCAAGGCCGCTGGCAGAAGCTAGTGCATAATATGTTAATGTCCATGGCTTCCAGATCTTAGTAACAGTATAACAGTATCCCATAAACCTTGAGATCATAAGACAACAACGCCCGGGTGACTCAAACTATGCATAGTGAATGAGGTTAATTTTATGGTGTTATAATATTGACCGATATTGTTTGTGATTGAATAATAATGTTGTTGTATAGAATATGGTGATAATTTATTTTGTTTTATGGACAAGAGGTCACAAGCAAGACTGTTGATCGAGAGGCCCTGAATTCGATCCCTGAGTCTGTAAAGTTTTTTAGGGGGTTTTCCATTGTTTTGAGTCTGTATTTTTACTCAAGTTATGTCTGTCAGTTTTCGTCTTAGTATTAAAATAAAAAAGATCTTATTGCTTTTGACGTGTTATTCTTACAACTACGGCTTTTAAATTGGTATTTCATATTATTTATGACAAAAAGTTTCTATGCCTATGACCCTAACCCCCGTATCTATGAACAAGTCAAAGTGTGTACTCGAGTAAATGCCATTATTTATTTAATTTATACCTACTATATTTTTAGTTTAGTTTAGAATAGGTTAAGGTATGACGAGGCTGACTTGCCTCTGAGGATAAAAGCTTGCAATAACAAAAAAGATACGAATTTTATTATATAGTTTATTAATTGGTTGAAGTTAGAACTGTAAATAGTTAGAATTCATAGCTTAGCTTTCTAAGACGGTTCGTACTTTAAATTCTCGTCTATTGCATAAAAAAATTGCTCAAGCTAAAGTAATTACTTTAACTTGACTATAGTAACGGGTGTAAATCTTTGGTAAATATTCATAAGTTCACCTTCACATAGCATAGACGATATAAAAAATAATAAAAAAAGAACGACGAAAACCAAAAGGAAAAAAGACAAAGTATGTTTTCATACTTCCTCGTCTATGTATATCCCGTCCTCCCAAATACCATACAAATATAATTAAAAAAGATACTTTATGAAACGGAGTAAGAAAAAATATTATTGTTTCAAAAGCAATGCCTTCTGCTGTCAAATTAGGCACGAAGCCGGTGACATAAATAACGAGGGAAGAGTCGCGATGAATATTAAAGATGTTTCACTTACATTGTGGCCACGAGGGAAGAGTGCATGGGAATAGTAAACCTTTACGTCTTTTATTATAATATTTCAAATAAACCAACTCATAACTTCGTCTGTAATATAAATATATATAAATATCGCTGGACATTACACACAGCGCCATCTAGTGCCACACTAAGCAACGAGGCTTGTGTTGTGGACACCAGATAGTTGATATACTACATAGATACTTTTTGTTAGTAAATACATACTTATTATACATATAAACATCCATGACTCGGAAACAAATGTCCATGCTCATCACACAAACACTTGCTCCTACCGGGATTCGAACCCGGAACCCTATGAACGTAAGGCAGCCTCACTACCGCTGCGCCATTCGGGTCGTAATACCCTAAAGGTTAGACAGACAGTTTGCCTATAGTACACTCACATTTCACCAGTTATATTTTAAGTCCCATGTAATAGCGGGCGAGCCTATTGCCATCAACTAGGCACAAATTCAGACTCCGTGGCTGCTATTGAGAAATTCCTGATGGATAAACCCAGTAACATTTTGCCCGACCTGTGAATCGAACCATGGACCTCGTGACAACTTCTTCACCAACGAGACAGTCAAGTAAACCAACGTTACTTTATTCAAAAGAATTATCAAGTCAATTTAAAAGACGTTGACCCCCACATTTCCGTTCGATATACATTCGGATCGTATAACCGATGATTGTGGATGATGCATCTAGTTGACGGCGCACGTGTACCTGTCCTGTGTCCCAAGCCCTGAAAACGTTATAAAGAGGCTTATTATGCTTTAAGATAATGTTAAAAGGCAATTAATATTGATTGTTTAAAAAAAAAACATACTTTAATTCAGACCTTGATCCATATGATGTTAGTAATACACACTACTTATAAGCTATGTTAGTAACAAACGAAAAACAAAGATTTCATATATCTGCTGCACTCACCTGACGCACTGGGTATATGTACATGTACACGCACCCAATGCGCCATAATAGTGCAGCACGGCTTATCACTAATGACCTTCAGAATGTAATTGCCGCTCCCACGCACTCGGCGCATCATAGAAGCAGTCATAGCAGCAGTGTGTCTTCTGACGTAGAATGGAACTGAAGCTGTCCGTACGTGCTTCTGCAAACATTCCTGACGCGCTACAATAACGTGGGAGCCCCAACAACATCCTGAAAGTATTATTGTACTGAACTCTGAGGGCGTTGTATGCCCTCTGCGTATATCGAACCCACAGAGTGCACGTGTACAATTATTGACAGAAAGCCTTGAAAAGAGTCATTTTTACTTCTGGTGTTTATTGTTAATTCATTAAATCTCCCTCACTTTTTTGGTATGACTTAAGTTTTTATTAAATCACTTTTTCTTCCTCATCTAGGAGTAAGTAAGTCTCGAGAGGAATTAATTGTACTAAGTTTACCAGCAGCGCGTAGTTCCGTAATGTGTTGAATTTGTTCAACTTAATCAAAGTTTGCTCCACAGAGCTTGAGAAAAAACCCATCAGCTGCTTCTTTTTGTGCTAATTGTAAACTTCTTGGAGGAAATAAGCAAGAAATAGACAACCCTTTGCTTTTTGTTGGTAACTTAGTGTAGCGATACCTACATTATTACATACACCTAAATTGAAACCTAATGCGAGTTTTCACTAACATTAGATGAAAAATTGCTTGATACGGTTGGGTTAGTGCCAAAAATTGCAACTATTGCAAAATAAATATTTTTAAATATTGCAAGTCAAGGTATCACCGAAGTGTTTTTGATAACGAGAATAAGTCACTTAATAGATAGGATCAGTGTACACCATCAAGATGAAGTTATCAAATATGAAGTAGTATTAAAACCTGATAACAAAACCGACTTCCAAAAAAACATTAAAAAAAGTGGGAAATAACTTTACTTTCGGAAGTCGGTGACGATTGTTTGTTTCATTGACTTTTTTGCCACCGACTTCCGAAAGTAAAGATATTTCCCACTTTTTTTAGTGTTTTTTCGGAAGTCGTTTTTTTTTTTTGCAAAAAAGTTTTTATTTTACCCTTTTTAGTTATCGCATCATACACCACAAATCCTTGTATCAATTTCGCAATTTCTTTTACTTGGATGACATATTTTTTGCAGCTATTTTGATTTCAAAACCAAACTGCTGAACCGATTTCAATGAAATTTCTATGGGACCAATCGGAAAGTAGATCCATTCAGATAAAAGAATTTTTCAAATCGGTTCATAAATGACGAAGATATGAGGTAACAAACACAAAAAAATCCCTCCTTTTTTTGAAGTCTGTTAAAAAGCGAGGGTGTTTTAGAAAAGTGTAGTCAGTACGGACTGACAGAACGGACTGTCAGTACCGCCTGTCGTTTCCGCCTGTCAGTACGGACTGTCAATAAGACTTGTCGGTAAGGCCTGTCAATACGGACTGTCAGTACCGACTGTCGGTACAGATTGTCAGTACGGACTGTCAGTAAGGCCTTTCATACCGCCTATCAGCACCGCCTGTCAGCTAGTATTAGCTTAAGCAGGTTTTTGTTGCGGATTTACGGTTCAAGTTTCCCCCTTAGGCCTTAAAGAACATTAAATCAATACTCGTGGAGGTTTTAAGCTTTTAATGGTGGTGGTGGGGGTGGTTTTTCCTTTCATACTTTAAGCTATAGTTTTAAGCTACCTGATAGCCTCGAAAATTTCGTGTGTATTTTGTTATAGGATGAATATGCTTTCCGTGAGGTTTGACAGGGGAGAATGGAAGAAGAAAACGTGTTGCGCCGACCCCAAGTAGAATGGGGCAAGGGCAGAAAGATGATAAAGAAATATGATTTCCATTTCAACATTGGTTTTAAGGCTGGCAAGTAAATTTAATTGTATATTCAAAAACCAGAATTATGTTCGGTGAGTGATTGGGTAGTACATCTGATTTTGTGTGGGCACTCAACGACAAATAAGTGGAGCATGATGTGCTCACCTTTAGGAGATCGGTACACTGTACACTCTATTTGATGTATCTGGTATCTTGTTGGTGAGATAATTAGATAAAATTGGACTACACAGACCGCACATACCTCTCCATAACAGCTGGTGGTCTTGCAAACTGGAAATTAACCTTTTGAACGCTATTGTCGCCTATACGTGACAAGCAACCAAGTGCTCTGTACGCCAACGACACAAATGTGACAAAAAACGCGATGCAGTATAACACGAAATAAACAATTACTTTTACTACTTTTTCATTACTTTTGTGTGTTTTTATTTGTATACCTTAAATATATATTTAAGCTCTTGTCTTGTCTCTTTCATAATATTGTTTTTCGATAAAGTTTAAGAATCCCTATTCTTTTTGAAGATATTTAATTTGTACACGGTGAAATTGTGGCTTGGCGTGGAGGGCACGCGCGTGCATTTATGTTCTGGCGTTAGAAAGGTTAAGGGCATTCAAGCGCCAACGGAGGCCAAAACGGTGACGGAAAACATCGTGAGTAAACTAAAAATTCGAAGACATGTGACATCTATCAACCCGCACTAGCTACACGTGGCGGATCACAGCCCACTCCCTTTCATAGACTGGAAACATAAAATAATATAAGATAAACAAAAGTTATCAGGTGCTTAAAAAACTTTTACAGCATGCAACCAAAGATTACAGTTTTATGGAACTAATGCGAAACTTGCTAACTAATGCGAAACTTGCTTCTAGGTTATCTTTTAAGCATCAAAAATATAAATTTTCAATGCTTTTTCAAATAGACTGGAATCAAAACAGAACAACACAGCATCACAAGCAATTTCAACCGTTAAAGCTAAACAAACTTGATATCTGTCTCAATAAGAATTCTATCTATTGCACCCTGGTACGTAGTCCATCGTAAAATATTTACGCTGCATCGCATTGCGCGCTGTATTCGTATACAGGGTGTTTTTGGTCGAAATACTGACACAATTTTTTGTGGGATCCAATTCCACAAAAAAATGTGCCCCAGAGTTATTTGCTAGCACAGAAAAGTATTTAAAAAAAATAACATAACATCACTTCTATATTTCCCAAAAGGGGTTCTACCTAAGGAGAGCTGCACACCCACATTTTGCCATATATGCCTAATGGAAAAAAAGCCCAATAACGCATTTCCCGACCTGAGAATCGAATCCATCGAGTTCAGCAGTAGCGCTTGGGTCAAGAGAGAAAAACACTAAAAGTTCAAATCTTCACTTAGTTTTAAGGCATTGGACTACAGTGTAATTTCTTTTAGTCAGAAAATTCAGACAATGATGCATAGTGCACAAATAATTTTCTAGGACAAATGTATACTGTAGATAAGATCAAAAATTATTGCGTCAAATTATTACAGCCTCAAACAAAAATTTTTTGATGACTTGAAGGTGACGTTTCGCCAAATAAGGGAAATGATATCTCAATTGCTAGGATAATGAACAAGAATATGACTCTCCCTAAGGAAATTGTATGCGTCCTTCTTCCAAACACCCTGTCTGCAGGAGATTCTATTTTAACAATACTTTATTGGTTATCTGACAAGAGACGAAAGTTTTATTGAAATATGCAGTAAGCACGTTGTGATTTGAGGGTAAGAGAATAATGGATTTTGCTTATGAATTTCAGATGTGTGTTTGTTTGGAAGTCGAGATATTTGAGTAAAGCAAATAGTTGATGTTGTGATAGGTGACAAGTAGCATACCAGTGACTGTACGTTTTGTGCTATTACCGATCGAAACCATAAGCTCTTTATGTGAAAATCAATTATTAAATTTCAACATAAATAGCACATAGCGAAATGTGGTTGTGCTATTAGGTATACCTCTGCTTAAGCAAAAGAGTGATGTTATGTTATGTATTAAAAGGATGAGACCCATTAGTTAAGACAATCTCCGTTTATAATTTTACTTGTGCCAATACTTTGCATACGCAACTTTGTTCATCTTTCATTCTTTTAATAAAAGATTATCGTGCAGTAGTAAACGAAAACAAAGGAAAACTGGAAAATAAATAAAAAAAGAAAGCCACCGCAAAATTATCTCTTTCAATACTTCGCTGCGGTACGCCTACACCCCTTAATATAAATATCTTGTTGTTAGCCGAGTAAAAATAAAAAAGAAAGGCAAAACAACTTCATTTCTTATTTCCTCGTGGCTTATTCAAACGATTTATTTAATAGCTGAAGAATAAACATGCAATTTTCAGGGAAGACCATAATGGATGTCTTTATAAAGCGTACAATGGCTTTTCAAAAATTTCGAGGAAACATTTCATCTTCCAAATGCAACATTTGACTCGAGGCCAAGGAAAACAGGCGTTGGACGAAAGTCTGCCCTGTTTCATTGTCTGTCTGACCTTAATCTGACATTTTTTGCTGCTCGCTTGCAGCTTGAGGATATACGGGTAAGTTTTAATTGGCGTGGCCGCTGTCAGCCGCTGCTCGCACAAAATATCGGGATTTACTGGACCCAAATGTACGGGACAGCTGATTATTTTTTCGCGATAACCATGTTGGTCCCATGGAGAAAGTTCTTCGTTTGATAGTCTGTACCACCACATCCTTAAATATAGCCACACTGTATAAAATGCCCTTAGTAATTGGTTTAGAGGGTCTATTCCTGGAGGTTTTGCTGCTTTATAACATTGATTATCCTAACAGACGAGAGAACTGTTAGCAGTCTGCTAGAATAATCAAATGTTCATTGTTCATGTTCAACAATGACACTAAAGCTATCTCAGGTCCAACATGCGAGGAGTATGTTGATTTCCCAACTTTTTGGAGGATGACTTTTAATTCTGCAGGCACAGTTAAGACCTTTATTTTCTAACCGTCTGGAAGCAGGAACATAAATGAAACTATTGACTAAATTACAGATTTTAGAAAGATTTTTACGTTGCAATGTCAAATTCAAGAAATCATAATTTTCTGGCTATCTCAAAGAAGAGATAGAGATCGCCAGCAAAGGGTCTTGCCACAACTTCATTCCGTATGTTTCCATTGTGTCGTACGTGACAATAGCCCGCCGCGAATCCGCCTGACACCTGACGTGTCGCGTGACGTCAGAGATTATTGGCGCGGTAAATCAACCAGATTGGACACGCTCACTTACCAATTTATCACTTTCAAACGAAATTTTAGTGTGATAGCCCCTTTTTGGAGGCCATTGAAGCTGTTGCTCACCAATTTTTTGTACGATGACCCAAGTCTTGAAAAAAAAATGTCCTTTGGGGATTCTAGAGTGTACTGTTGAGTGTATATTGTATACTCTGTGGGAAAACTTAACGTATTCGATATCAGTTTTCTAAAACATTTGCTTTTTAGAACGTTCACCCGAGGCGTGTCGTTAGGGTTGATCTTAGTTTGATGTTTGTTTTTGAGTTCTAAAATGTTTTAAAGTAAACTTGAGAATATCAAGACGCAGATTTTCGTCCTACTATGGTTTACTATAGCCTGAAGGCACGTATAAAGTATCACTTTGAAATTGATTTAATTTTTCAACCAAGAGCGTTCCTAACAACATTGAAAATCTCTTGGCATTTAGAAATGTTAATAGTATGAATTCATTTAATTTTTTTCATGCAAGGACGAGGTGATATCACAAACTCTGTATTTTTTCCTTTTGTTTGTTTGACGTTAAAATCGGCTTAACCGATAAAAAGTCGACACTATTAGCCTGCCTATTGTTTGGTTTGTCACAGAGTAACGAAGTCCTCGCTTCACTATCGGTATTTAATCCGACTACGTCACACGGAAAAAACTTTTCCCTTTATAAAATCGACACGTAGTTTTGAGTGTGTGATTATTGAAGTTTATGTGATTTTTGGAAAATATACGTGTGTTTTATGGTTGTCAAAAAAAACGATGTTATTTTGTCCGTATACTTCTGTCTTACTATGTTATTAGTATTTACGAAGAGGAATAACGTTAATAATAGATTCGTTCTGCTTGATGTGTGTCTGTAACGAATGATATTGTACAAATAAAAACGTCACAATAATTTGTAGCTGTTTAGGAAATTTTTTGATAACATTTTTAGATCCTTTTTGCAGAAACTACAGTAAGCTACCTGATACAATCCGATTTATTTCGGTATATATAAATCATTTCATGATTATATTTTAATTATGAAAACAAAATAAATAGAAGTTTTATAAAAAAAAATATTGTGTGTTTATTAAATAAAATGCACTTAATTTAAATTAAACATTGATACTACATAAATGTAAAATAAATACAATACAGATCCCAAAGGTCACAACTATAATTAAAACGTTTTTCCATCTAGAAGTGGGTAAAGTTCGTATCTAACTCAATTGATAAATAACATTGAACGAGTTGTCAAGCCCAGCAATAACCTTTCGTTCAGTTGTCGGTAGCAAATTGTGGAGAGTGAGAAACAAATAAAAGAAAAATAAGTTTACGTTTTTGCTGTATTTCGTTGATTTTATTTATTTCGAAGATGTTTATGGGCGAATCATGGAGGTTAATGTTGTAAAATTGTCACTCTGATTAAAATCGAAACATCGTCATCCACGTAGCCTGTTCCAACTATGTTATGGTCCCCTTGGTAAGACTGATTGCCAGACTTTCAAGCTTCTGAATTCCCGTACTGACTGTCAAAAATCTACAAATGACAGCCGGGACCAACGGCTTGACTATCTCGGCCAAAGCAATAAGAAATCAAAGTCAAAACATGTAAGGGCTAAATAAAACTAACGATCCTGTCTGTACGAGTCACACCATATCATCCTAATAATATATACGGAGTGTTTTGAAACAGAGTTTCATGATATGGGGTGTTAGCATCATTGTTACAGCAGTTTCTCATTAAAGCCAGGAAACGGCCCACGGCTTTACCCAGAATTGTTACGAAGGCGTTTAATCATTATGTTGTTGTGTTTATAAGTTTTAAGATAATTATTTCTTGAAAAAACACACAGAAATAGATGCTAAACGCGTGGCAGAATGGCTTGGTTACCTGTAATTGTGTAATTTGAATTTTAAAATGTAGTTATATTTAGAAAATGGTGTTACTTATTGATAAATAGATAATGTAATGGAGTAATTAAAATTAAAAATTCACTTAAAACTTGACTGCAAAGAACAAGCTTTACATTTTGCTGCTCTGAACGGGTTTATTTATTCAGTTTGGGAAAACAAACTGGTTGCGCCATACACTCATCTAGACTTCGTTTTCGTATTGGCTGAATAGTTTGAAGGATATCTTGATTGTTCGTTGCTCTTTACCCCCATCCTTCTTCCGCACATGCCTTCCGCCTTTGTACGAGTGAGAAGCATTTCAAAATATCGTGAAAATTGGTGTGTTTTCGTAGTATGTGAGGTGTTCGACGCTCAGGAAGGCAGAGACGAGGATTTTAAGGTATTGTGCAATCCTTCCCTTACACGCACTGTAATTTTTTCCAAGTCTTCCCTAACGCAGTGCGACTCCACCTTTGCAACGACCAATTTTCGAATCGATCGCATTATTTAGCTAACCCGCGTAAACAAAAACAATTGTTCAATGTATGTTACAGTTACGTGTTGATCTGAACCCATTGAAGACACATAAAAGGAAATAAGAACATTCTTCACATCTGGCATAGATATATCAAAGTTACAACCAACCTCATAAGGAAAAAAACCTTGAAGGCAAGTAATGTCCATCAACCCATTTAGAACCTTCGAACCTAATTTACAAAGTACTCCTTACCCGTACCCCCTTTAGGTGTCATCACTTCCCCAAATTACAAAGGGCTGATGCTCAATTCTGGACTATTCTTTCATATCTACAGTCAATGGAATGGAGGACCAATCCCATTGTCCCAGTTGTAAAGGAATGTATAGCACGATAATTGTGTGGGAATTCTTTCACCCCTTTCACGGTGGTCTTTCATTGTTGAGATAGCTTTATGTACCTTAGCTGTTGTTATGTTAAAATACTCAGGTTTTGTAATACATAAACAGTTACTTTCTGGTATAATATAACACAACACCAGCTCTTCACATTGCTTAAAAAACAAATAATATTATGTGAAACCTAGAATAAGTTTGCCATTGTGAGGTGAAATAAATAAAATAAATAAATGTAGATACACAGTATGCCAGAAAAGAGCCTGTGCATTTTTCAAACATTTTATGTGTGCATTGTCTGGAAAAGGTTTGAAACAAGCAAGGGACTATGGAAATGCGCTAAAAACAGAGCACTGGCATGATAGTCAGACGCGATCAACAAGGGTGTTAGAGGCATCATGTACGGACCTGTCCACACTGCAGAAGATTGCAACTTAAAGACGCGCAGAACATGGTCACAATCAAGCTTTGAGGGAACGATAAACAAAAAGAAGAGGACCTAGTTCTTGGTGAAACTTGACTGTGATTATTACATTAACCGTTGACTGTGATTATTACACTGACATTAGGTATATTTTGAGCCTGCGTACCACTGGTAAGTTTCCCTCACTCGTCAGTTTATTTAATTCGCTAGTTTTGTAATTAGTTAGTTTCGCTGTTTGGACATTTTTGTAAATAAGGCAGTTGCGTTAATTAGACAGTTTCTGGTGTTTGCCAGTGTTCTTGATTGGCTATAATTAAGATTTAAAAAAAAACCTCTTTGAAAGAATATCTACCTACTCTATTGATCTCCTAAATCCCTACAGAAGTACATACTCCCACGCAACATTATACAAACAACACTTTTTCACATTCTGATGTTCCAAAAACATCAACAAACAAACAAACAAACCCAAACACACTTAACTTTTTTGTCCACCGTACTGACTACACATGTTATTTTGCATTGTTACTTTTGTTGACCGTACCCGTGTTGCGGTAGCGTAAGGATTACGTCTGTGATGAATGAAACGCGCCATTTTAGCACAGAATTGATAAGTGCAGAAGGCCGGGTCAAAACAACCAGTGGAAATAGGCGCACCCACGTACATATACAGTCCATTCACAGTTACTTTAGAAAACCCAACAAAAACCATATTTTAATTATAATGAAGGTCCCTCTTACTTGACAGACTTGTCAGTGGCGGCAACCGAATAACAACCTTATTGCAACGATATACATATAAAGATCACTGTCATTTGGACAGTTACGCCCCAATCAGAATTAAACTAACTGTGAAAGAATAGACAAATGCCAGTCGCATATTTGCTTCCAATCACTGTGCGTGAAAGGCGTCTATACTGTCTATGTGTGACTGCTTCTTTGCGAGATATTTGAACTTAACCTTCTGTGCCTATTCTATTCTTTGCCATTTTGGCGTTAGTGATGTTAATCCTCAACTAATGAAGCGTGTCATTTCTTACGCTGTTGATGTATTGCTGCGATAATAATACGGGGATGGGTGGTATTCGCGTATTGATAGGTGGGGTAACTTTTCGGTTTAGCAAAATACCTCAGATTAATGATACGGAACGTTATTGGGAGTAGATAGAGGTGTCTATTACTACTAATTGGTATAGAAAGTCTCGTGGTAAGGGTAGCTGAAAGGTACTTAGGTATCTCGATTTTATTTAGAAACAGACAAAAAGAAGGAAAGATAATAGCTTTATTTGGCACATGCCACACTACACACTACATTTAAAAAAAAAAGCCAAGAAAACTTAAACTTAAATACAAAAGAGAAAAAGATAATTATTGTGTGTCTCACGGCTGCGCAAATAGGCTCAGTTCAGCAAAATGCCGGCTACCCACATACATAAAACTAATGCATAGCTAACTGGCGACGTGTTTATCGAGTGGTTAGTGCCTAACCTGGTGTCAGAGCTGTGCTGCCCATGGTCCTCTGACTTGGATTCACATGCCGTTGAGAAATATCTCTCAGGAATGCTGGTTTCCGCACGATGTTTTCATTCACGAAAGCAAGTGATAATTATACAATACGCACGTGATTCCGAAAAATCAAAGGTCTTGGGACATATGACTTAGCAGTCCAAAAAACACACCGCTAGGCTATCACTGCTTATTTTGAGATATACCTACCACCTACTCCTGGTCCTCCTGGTCCTGGTCTCCTAGTCTAGGTACCACCTACTTACCTCCTACCTCATTATGTTCTAAATAATTTAAGACGCCTTTAAGCGTAGGTGTGAAGACTATTTACTTACTAATATATTGCTAGATTAACTAGCTGAATATTAATCAGGCTTTAGTGGACTCTGTTACTGTACTTTATGTCTTAAAGGCGTGGGTGTAGAGGATTTAATTTATTGATAGTAAGTTGTTAAGGTAATGTTACTTACTTAAAAGCTAGTTAACAAAGTTTCTGTCAGTAGGAAAAACTCAGACAGGTATTCCTGCTAGTAGTCTGGTGTATAGATAGTCTTTGTACTGGAACTCCAAGTACTTAATAATGTCCATGCGTATTAGAAAGATTAACTATCAAGGTAAGGTAGTATAACCTATTTTAATATATATACATACATTTATATTGACGCAGACATGGGTACGTATCATTCTACACTAGTGTGTAAAAAGTCGACCAAAACATAATTTTATTTGTACTACTAGTGGCCCGTCCCGGCTTCGCACGGGTATAAAAATGTGACGGGATAGGACGGGATAGGACGGGATAGGACGGGATAGGACGGGATAGGACGGGATAGGACGGGATAGGACGGGATAGGACGGGATAGGACGGGATAGGACGGGATAGGACGGGATAGGACGGGATAGGACGGGATAGGACGGGATAGGACGGGATAGGACGGGATAGGACGGGATAGGACGGGATAGGACGGGATAGAACGGGATAGGACGGGATAGGACGGGATAGGACGGGATAGGACGGGATAGGACGGGATAGGACGGGATAGGACGGGATAGGACGGGATAGGACGGGATAGGACGGAAAAAAACGGGATAAAACGGAATACATTATAAAGAAAGTTTGGATATTATTATGTTTTTTGTTATAATTTTTTATATTATTTTATTTTTGTTTGTAATGTTTGTATAAAGATCATAACTGCAAACAAAAGCCATTAAACTTATATATTTCATTTTTTGACCGCTGCGTAGGGAGCCCAATTTCTGAACATTGACTCCCCTCCAGTCACTCGACGATAGTATAGCTTCCCAACGGTGAAAGAATTTTTCAAATCGGTCTTGTAGTTTCGGAGCCTATTCAATACAAACAAACAAACAATCAAGTCTTTCCTCTTTATAGTATTAATATAGATTGGATTTCGTCGTTGGTCGAGTGGGCGGAAGCGTTGACTCCCGACCATGAGGTCTTGGGTTGATTCCCTAGTCGAGCAAAGTGACATTGAGTTTTTCCATCAGGAGTTTTTTCAGTAATAGCCACGGCGACTGGATTTGGGCTCGCCCCCTATTACATGGGACTTATAAACATAACTGTTACGAGTATAATTGGTAAACCTCTGGTGCAACCCTTCGGGGATTACAAGCTTGATGTTATGTTATGTTGGACTTCCAACTAGTGAGTTGGAAGTCCAACAACAGAAGATGAATCACTGAATCAATTGTTACCGAGTCATGGATGTTTATATGTATAATAAGTATGTATTTACAAACAAAAAGTATCTATGTAGTATATCAACTATCTAGTGTCCACGACACAAGCCTCGTTGCTTAGTGTGGCACTAGATGGCGCTGTGTGTAATGTCTAGCGATATTTATTTATTTATTATTATTTAATTGAAGATGGTCATTTGCAAAGTTGATGTTGATGCCAATGTTATTTTATTTTAGCGTAAATATGGTATATTATCTATAGTTATGGAGCTATTACAATTCTTATAATATTTTTACCCGACTACGGCGAAGCAAAAAGGAGGGTTATGATTTTGACCGGTATATAAGTATGTGAGTATGCATGTTCATCTGTTTCCTCCTGACTTCTAAACTATGGATCCCAATTTGACAAATGAGGTCCTATCGTTAAAAGCGTCTTGATCAGAAGATAGCCGTGGTATGCCACCTACCTCAACAAAATAATGCTTTCTAAGAGTAGCGATCATAAGCTTTAGGGCAAAGTGGCATATGACCACGGCTGTCCTCTGAACATCACTACGAAGATATATTAAATGCATCAAAATACATATATTACGTGTATGTTAAAATATATTTTTATATTGAAAGCTTTGTACATAATTTCAGATAAGAATACTTTCTTGTATTATATTTTTTCAGTAGTCGGGTTTTAGTTTTTGAACTTACTACCTACTTTTTTATGTTCGAAGAGAATTGCATACAATGTTTACTTTTTACACTAAGGCAAAAGTTGAAACAGAGTGTGTAAGTACTTGAAAGAAAAACCTCAAAATACACACAATGGCTTATCCACCGTTTAAGCACTATTGTTTTATCCACAAAGCATACTTCCATTAGACTAAAATCAGAAGCAAGTAAACAACCAAAAATACTAGAATAGCACGAATTCCCTACAATTCGGGTTCCGTACATATATTACTGTACGGAACCCCAAACGTTTATACACTCCGTTTGCTATAGTATATTTTGAAAGCTCTCACGGTATCACCCGAATTATTAGCTTTACTTTTGAGGTCTCAAAGAGACTGCATAGTTTACCGAAGATGTTTTGGAGAACCGTGTATCTATACAAATAAATAAAATTGAAGTGTCTGTTTGTAATTTCAAAATAACAGCGTTTTGCTGAATGCATATCAAAGTATACGGGGTGGAAAGGACACCGACGTGAAAACGGAAACCACATACTCAGTACGTTATTCTGAATCTCCACATAGAAATTTTTTGTCGGTTATTAAAAAAAAAACTGCTTTTTTGTTTTCGCAGTTTCCGTTTTCAAGTCGGTGTCCCTTCTATCACGTATACAGTGGGTACTTATAACAAAAATAAAACAAATTGTATGTCTGTTTGTTTGTTCCGGTTAATCTCCGAAACAGCGGAACCGATTTGATTTGACCGATAGTCAATATTACAAGGAGTAACCAAAGATATTAATTTAGAAAAAGGTTAAAAGATAAAAGGTAAAGATCAAAGGGTAAAAGATTTTAAGAATTACAACCCCTGAAAGTGTTAAAAAATCCGATTCAAACAGGAAAATTACATTTCTAAACTTAATAATTTCACGAGGATGAAGGTCGCGAGCAATAGCTAGCTTTAAATAAAAGACTTTCTGTTATTATTTTGTTTGCCGTCTTAAATTGAAGGAAAAGCATGGTAATGCTGTTAAGTTTCGAGAGCTCTGTCGTGTGGTTCTGTATTTGAGAATTTTGAGGTTTTATTTTTCCAAGTATTTTCTGTATACTTATGTTCTTTGGGAAATGCTGTCAGATTGAATAGAATAAAGAATTGAACTCGTTTTAGAAATACGTAGTATGCACAGTCAAAGTACTACTTTACTCGAAATAAATTAAATTAGTTTGTTTTACTTCTAGGCCATTGAAAAATCACAAATTTTGGTCAAAAAATAAACGTGTGTATTCAGTATTTTTTAAATCACAAAACATAACATCACGGCTGTAATCACCGAAGGGTTTGGCAGAGGTGTACTTAATAGTACACCCATATTTCGCCAGTTATGTTTATGTCCCATGTAATAGGGGGTGAGCCTATTGCCATCAACCGGGCACAAATCCAAACTCCATGGCTGCTACTGAGATATTCCGAATGGAAAACCCAATAACACTTTGTCCGACCTGGGAATCGAAACCAAGACCTCATGTTCAGCAGTCGAAACTAATCTAGTCATTGAATCAAAACATCAAAAACACTCCTTTTTGTTTTATGGTAAAAACAAGTCAATTTGCCGTGACCAATTATTTCAGTTTTCAGCCAAAACACTTGAACCGAGCATGAACGTGTAATAAATTAATTACTAATCACATTAAACCGTTAAGCTCGCTCCTATTGGCTGTCTGCCATTGTTTCTCTTTTTGTTCCGTTATCTACAAAAAGGAAAATACAAGACAAATGTCGGGACCATTACACCCGTTGTTATCCGTAGGTACCTAATGTTGTATAACCACATTTGGCCGATAACGAAGTCAAGAGGGTGGGTTTTTTTCTTCCAATTATTATCAAGACTATTTGTGTAGCACATTGCCTGTACTGTCTTTGGTAATTTTATCTATGCAGGCTTTAACAAAAGCTAATGTTTCCTGTTTATGAAGGAAAGGATGTCACTTGTTAACTTGGCTTTTTTTTTTTTTTTCTAGCCTGCTCTGTCCCACTCCTGGGCAAAGGCCTCCCTCCACTCCTTCCACTTCTCGCGAACCCGCGCGTCTTCCTTCCAGTTCGGACGGAACCTGTCTAGTTCGTCCCGCCATCTCCTTCGTGGCCTGCCGCGACCGCGCCTCACTGTGTCAGGGCACCAGTTTCCTGCTATTTTGGCCCACAGTTTGGCGGCAGACATGTCCTGCCCAGTCCCATTTGAGTTGGGCAGCCTTTTGAGTTGATGGTTTATTGCCGTTAATTGACAGATATAAACAGAAATTCTTAAACTAAACAAGCCAACTTGTTGAGTCATAACGCAGGTGTTCTCCTTTGAGGATCTTATCAACGTCACAGGTGCTGATAGTACGAACCGAAATTACAGTTATGGTAAACTCAGTTTTTATGCATTCCAATGTGCTAACTTTCAAACGACACCAGACTTTGTTTTAAAAAGATCTTCAAAAAAATAAGTATCCGATAGCAATATTGTGCAACAAAATCTCCAATCGAAAACTGTTGATCCGAAAATCAAACAGTTTACGATTTGAACCGTTTTTCACCACATTTCCCTCGATGCTTATTTGCGTAACTTTCCCGGTAAACGTAAACAAACAGTCTAAAAAGGTTTTTTTTTTGGAAAACACGGATTTGATACGTACAAAGGGGAGTTGTTCAAATGTTCAGCAATATTTCGTACAATGATTGTTTATTCGAATGATACGATACAGTTTAGTTTCAAATGGAATACAATAGTATGATATAATTATTAATAACCCACACAATATTGTTATATTGTTGTTTGAAACATTGGAACTATATATAGTTGATAAATATATTTAAAACAAACTTATACGGAATTATATAAAACTGTTATTATTCGATTGTTTTCAATAAATAATATAGTTTTGTGAACACATTTATTATATAATCATCAATTATTTTCTAGCATTCTTTATTTTCTTGCATAGTTTTTAGGGATGAAGTAGAATGGTTCAAATGACTAGCACTAAATTGTTTATTTATAAAATTCCAAATTCTATTCCAAACAAAGAATTTTGTAGGAAATAAGTGCTTTAATACTGCTTCTTACGTGGAAGATTCGACATTTCACCAAACGGCAAAGGTATCGTCATTATAAGTGTGTTTCAATTACCGCGCAGAAAATCAAATGCAAGTAAAATTTTACTATAGTACCGCCAAATACCAGTTCTAAAATAAAATAAATAATGAGCTACAGAAATCAATAGCGCACCCATTACTTACAAGACTGAAATGGCGCCCAACCGACAAAGACAAATTTTTCTTTCATTGTAATACCCAGATTGGTTGGTAGGTACATTAATAAGTATCAGACCAGCTCGTGATATTGCTAGCCTAGGCTTAAAGACCGAGTACGTCATTGTGACGTGGCCTCAAGTGTAATATATCTCGACTTGATAACATTTTGGAGCTTTGCCTAAAGCCGAGAGCAAAAGGCTTCTGTTAAGTAGAAACAGTTTAATGTAGATGACTCTGATGTTATCGTTAATATTGTTATGTAAGTGCCAGATTTTTTTTTGTATTTTGTGTTGAATTACAAAAGAACAGGATTAATCTCCTTACATGAATTTACATATGATATGTAAATATATATTTTATAATTTAATATTTTTGCAAAACTGTAAGTAGGAATAGTTTCAGTTGTTTTTGAGGCACAACTTCATATTTTCATTTCAATTAAATATTCAAAAATCCTTACGTTATATGATAAGGTACAACAGAAACCTTTCAACCACCTTCACAAGGACATAAAAGTCATTGAGAGGTTGAGACAGTCTCAAAGGACCACAAACAGCACTAAATCTCAACCAAAACTTCAGAAACAGACCTAGAATACTCCTTAGCAATAAACTCTCCGTATTCAGCCGTCTGGTCATGCTACATCGCGTGTCATCAGACCTCAGGCCCGATAGTGTCACCGGGTAATAATATATCGTAATCCTCAAATCACGACGGCACCGCTATTCGCTGCAGCCCCCCATTTGTTACTGGAGACATTATCATTGTCCACCACTGACCTCATATTCGGACGTCATTTGTCAGCCCGTATAGCCGGCCGTTGACTATTTCACATGTACTTATGAACGGGCATACGGATGTGGCGTGTGGTGCGCTTGTTGGTGGTTGCAGATTACAATCTAGATTGTTGTATGGTTTTACATTACCTTGAACCGAATGCGATTTATAGTATTTGCCGTTCAGTGTCTAATTAAGGCCATAGGATAATTGGCGAATTAGGATTAGTTAACGAAAGGTCACGTTATTAAGTAAATTAATCTTCGCATCCCTGTTTAGATTCTCTAAGCAGAAAATAAAGCATCATTCGGCATAAAAATGCTATCCAAATAATTTCTTTAGACTAAAACTTTTATTATAATAATATATTTTTAATATTATTCTATTCGGAGATTTTTAATTTTCTTCAAAAAATGGGACGATATTTTTAACTTTGGCATTTACAACAGTTTTCTTAGGTAAATATTTATTCGATCCTAATTCAAGATATTTACTTAAACTTTAGGGACTTCAAATGTAGGTGGAAAACATAAAGCCTTTGAAAACTTGTAGGCGGGATTCCAATACCAAGACTTAAGAGATAATTTCAAATAGTAAATACTGACTAATTTTTCCAAGGCTAAAATTTAAATACCTAGTCAGATATCGAAATTAAACTTTAAATCTTTCCTAGGAATTCTTGACGTTACTTCTTTGAGAATTTTGTTAGTCTGAAATTGTTTGTTTGTGTTTTGATTTCGGCGAAAGCTACCTTAAGTTTAAACGAAGAATTCTGTTTACTTTAGAATTATTTTGTTATACTTTGTCAAACATTTTTGGATAAGATTCAGACTGGCTTCGGACCCCTGTTTTTTCTAAATCTGATCCCTGTTTCCAGAACCATTTCCACCACGCCCGTGTGTCAAACACTGTGTTTGATATGCCCCTACAATACATACACACATTTATCACACAATGAAACACAGTTATGGATGTGGAAACGCGAGCCAATACAATTATTGGCTTGCTGTTCCAATGTCAATAGGCAGTAGATTTGGACAATAAATTAACATATTGATGCATTTATTTCATTGTGATCTGTTTAGCTCATTTTCATGTGCATTTGTGTGGTATTTATTAACATGGATTGCGTAATATTGCTTTTCATTACATTGTTATATAAAAGCTGCTACAAATTGGACGTATTTTCGGCCCGTATTAGTGCCCTTATTATTACACTCTTTTAGACCTTAATATATTTCCGCTCTCCCATAATTTCTTTTATCTTATCTCAAGCAAAGGTCAGTATCATACATATGGTATGACAGGACGCCTGTAATCTCCGAAGGGTAAGGCATAGGTGTACCTATTATAGGTACACCCATTTTCTTTTTTACTTCAAGGCCAGTAAGCATCATGGTTTTTAGTTGTTACAAAATTTCCCCTTACCATAATGGGTAACCCCCCATTTCGGAGTTAGGAAAGTCTTGGCGATAAGCTGTATTATTTAAAAATACTCCGGACATTTATTTCCTTTTCAGTACCTAAGGTTGTCAATGAACTTGTTCTACTTTTTAAAAATGCTCTTTCGTCAAAAAAAAAAATAACAAATAAGAAAGCCGCACAAAGCCCAAACGGAGGTCCAAAACGTTGGACATGTCCGGACAAAGTCGGACGGATGGTGACCTTCCCTTATATCAGTACGTAAAACCAGTTTGAGGTTTAATACAATGGAAATAGCGATGCTCACTCATAAAAGCTAATTTTAGTTTGGTTGTACGCGTCGAGATTTGGCCTGGAAACGAAATATTTCATTCCTCTGTTTAATAACGGCTACAATAAACAGTACACAGTAGCAAACAATATTGCTATACCAAACCTCAAACAGTTAATATTATTATTTGCGAACAGAAGGATCAAAGGTAAACCTTAATAGAGCAAAAGCATGGAGACGGAAGTTGGTCTAACAAACAAAATTTTAAATATTTTTTTATATTTTTATTTTACTGAGAACACTAGCCAGAGCTTAATATATTTCATTATGAAATCTAATTCTGGTTGTAAGTTTTAAAAGTTTTGGAGCTTATTCCATATACCTCTATTGTTACGAAAGTAACTGTACTTTCACTGTATACGAGTATCTATTTGTCCGTCCATTTATCTATTACCTGTTATCGCCTGATGTTATTCCCGATGGGGCACATGGACACCATGACCTGGGTTAGGACAAAGAATACTGTTTATCCCGGTATTCTGTACATTATCGTAGAATTTCCTACCTTGAAGACGCGGGTAAATTCTAGTTTTCATAATGATACCAAATTTTCTAATTTGAGGATGTATTTCGAACTCAAAACATTAAAGTTTATAGAGAGAGCTTATTGCCTGTTATGGTTGTAATAGGATCATGAGATTACAACACGAATACGGAAACAAAGTTTCAACTTGTAATACTAGCTACTGGCTTTTGCCCGCGACCGTCGTCCGCGCGAATCTGTATAAAATACTAGCGGATCCCCGGCGTGTGCTACGACGCTATAGTGCCTAATGCAATGTTTTAGTGGTCTAAAACCATTTTCGCATTATTGCCTTACTAATGAAACTGGTTTGGCGCACATCGGTTGGATGGTTTTTAAAGTCTATAACGGTCATAACATAACATTCATTTATTTTCAGGCAACTTTGGACATTTCATTACATATTAATATGATAAAAAACAATTTGTTTTAACTTCGCTTATGCACTACGTCACTGTGCGTTCATGTGGCACTTGCCCGTGGAAGCGACGGAAGATCACTCCCTGCGGCCACAAGTCCTCTTCCAAGACGAACGCCTTAAAGTTGACGTTGCGGCGCGACTCAAACAGCTGTACTCTCGTCACGTATTTGGTTATCTGACGCACGTACTCCACGATGTCCTCCGCCGTAGTGGTGAAGTGTAGGTGGGAGGTGTACACTGGAGTGTTTGGCTTTGCGACACGAATAGGCACATTGCGTTGGCCTCCGATGGAGCCGTGCCGCAGCGGTTCTTGTAGGTACGTTGACGGCGCTCCTCAACACCATCACGAAACCATCATCAGCCCGCATCGGAGCCTTTTCAGGCACGGCTTTTCCAGTGGGAGCAGTTATGCCAGCGACTAAGTTTGCGAAATTATCGAGAAACATGTCGAGATTTTGCAGACGCTGCAGAAATAGGCAGCGGGTCGTGCGGTCGTACGGCGCACGGCGGCGAGGTGAGGAGCCACAATTTTTTTTGTGTTATATATAGACAACTACTTGAAGCCTCTTGCCAGAGGTTGGTTTGGAAAGTTTTTTTTTTCTTTCTAATGAGTACGACTATAATTATTATTTTATATACTATTATATGAAATATTGGCAGTTAGGTGAATTCAGTCGGTGACTATTTTTTGTTTCATTGACTTTTTGCCACCGACTTCCAAAAGTAAAGTTATTTTCCACATTTTTTTGGTGTTTTTTTTTTTGAAGTCGGTTATTTTTTGCAAAAAAGTTTTTATTTTACCCTTTTTAGCTATCGTATCACACACAAATCCTTGTCAAGTATCAATTTCTTTTACTTGGATAACATATTTTGTCCAGCTATTTTGATTTAAAAACCAAACTACTAAACCGATTTTAATGAAATTTCGATGGGACCAATCGGAAAGTATATTCATTCAGATAAAATAATAATTTGAAATCGGTTCATAAATGACGAAGATATGATGTAACAAACACAAAAAATACTAACGAATTCAGAATTTCCTCCTTTTTTTGAAGTCAGTTAAAAATACGCTCTCTTACCGAAATTACCAACCGAAACAAAATATGAAGTAGAGGACTACTAGGTACATTTTTCACCCCAAAAGAGATCGGATCTCCAAAAAGAGAAAGTTAAATCAAAGCGTTTAAAAAGAAATAAGATAAAAATCTCAGCCAGTCTTTAATTCAGTTTATAAATAATGCATTAAATCCTTGGAGAAGCGGGTAACCGATTGATTTACTGATCTCAAACGATCTCGAACCATCTAGGACCTCCATTCGATTCGAGCAATTAATTCGACCGGTTGGAGATAAACGCAATGCGATAGATGAGTCTCTAGCATTCTGATCTATTGGAAATATCTAGCATTCTGATGTACATACATATCTATACTAATACTATAAAGAGGAAAGATTTGATTGTTTGTTTGTTTGCATTGAATAGGCTCCGAAACTACAAGACTGATTTGAAAAATTCTTTCACCGTTAGGAAGCTACACTATCTCCGAGTGACATAAGCTATATTATATTTTCAAAAAAATTAGGGATCCTTACTAAAACTCCAATAATGTAACCCAAGGTGTAAAAGAATGACCTAAAAAATACCTTACATAGCGTACGCTGCTAAAACTATTGATGATAGAACAAAATAATGTATTACGACTTTGCAGAACACGTCATTATCTGCAAAAAGTGTCGCAACAGCATAATTTGTTGTTTATGTTGTTTATGTCTAACTTTTATGTATATGTCACAATAATTTTTCTTTTATTTTAATAATTTAATAAAAAGGTTCTTTATTAGCTTTTTTTTACAAGAGTACCTTGGCAGTAATTCTTATCAAAATAAATTACTTCATATTCAAGACTGCTTTAATATTTTTGTATAACTTTTTGAATTATTCAATTCGGACATTTCATTCGAAAGATATCACGAGTTCAAAAATGTAAGTATTAGAAAAAAGTCCTATCCCGTCCTATCCCGTCCCATCCCGCCCTATCCCGTCCTATCCCGTCCTATCCCAGATTCAGATTGACGTTTACATTTTTTTTTTTGAGATTTTACAGAATGGCAAACTGGAAGAACTTTTATGGTTGATTTATGTAATCATTTATCCTGCCACCGTAAACAACATCTGCGGTAAAATCTTAAAGACTATAAGCAACAAAAAAGGCGCAGAGAGGCTCATCGACCCTATGCTCCTTTCTCTTTATTTAAAATGGGCTTAGGACAGTCTTATCTCACAAGGCGATCCCTTGCAGAACTTTTGGGGTCTTGGTATCATTTTCAGCATTTTATGTCTATCCTTGATGCTGATAGTTGTGATGATGAGGCTTAAATAGCCGCTGCAATTACAAACAAAAAGTAATAGTATTTCAAATTCAATGTCAAATCTTATTTTTAGAAGGAAATTGTACCTATTTGTTAAGATATTTATGATGTGTACTTTACCTAACCCTTTGCAAAGTCACAGCTTATATGGGATGACAAGTTACGTGTAATATTTTTCTTTTACCAAGAAAGTGAAAAAACCTGAGCAGAGAGATGTTTCAGGAACACAAAAATATTTTACTTTAATAAAGGATTTCTTTTTCACCGAAATTACATTCTATTCTTTTAGCTCAATGCGAAAAACGTTTGGTATTAAAAATTCCTTCAATTACAAAAAATAATAACATCGCACGAAATTAAAAATTACGTTCACTTGAATCCATAAAGTGTCACAAAAATGTGCGGAATATTCTCAGCGAAGTTAAGCGTCTCACATTAAAGAAAGATAACTTAAGTCTTAAAAGTGTATTATTTGTTGGCGTTCAAGCACCTACGTTCAGTTTCCGGGCCATTAGGTGACTAACTCCATAAACGATTTTGCATTAAAACTTCTGTAGTGGAAGTAGTGACGCGGGGAGCGCGTAAAATCAGTATAACCAATCAACGACTTTTTATTGAGTTTGTGCGCTTTTAATGTTGTTCACTGCTTCATTGTGTAATGAGTTTTTAATGTTGACTTATGTCATTTGTTTTCGGATGAATCTGTTGATATATGCAGTAGGTAAGATGGGGGACAAAGTTTTACAAAATCTCATTCTTTGAAGGTATATCAAGCTGGGGTGACGGATGTAGTTAAGATCGCAACAGCGATACTATATCAGGGTGGAACAAAGTTATAAAACGGAGAGGGAAGAGATGATGGCCACAAAGTTGTACATTTGAATTATTGTTTTCAAGTTAAAAAGCTTTACAAATCAAAGTCAAAAAACCGTATGCGCATTTTTAACATGCAATCTCATTGGTATTTCATGCACTAATTTTATGGCATATAAGCAAAAGACAAAATGTGACACCTACCAAACGCACGGGGCCCGGATGATGGATATACATATATATAGCTCACTATTTCTCGCAGTGAGGAGGTTTGTATCCCGTTATCATCTTCCTGCCCTTGTCCCATGTTTATAGGGGTAGGCGCAACACGTTTTTTTCTACCATTCTCCCCTGTCAATCTTCACGCTATCATTAACTCATTTTTCCTTTATAATTATCATTGCACACACAATCAAACCATCTATTCTTTGGTCTCCGTCTCCTTCTAAATCCATCAACATTTATATCCATCACTCTTTAAGACACATCTACACACAACTACAGTACTTTCACAGTTATTATGTCTTGTGACTGGGACTGTAGCTTCATTTTTTATTGCTGTCTTTGTTTCGACAATTCAAAAGTGCCTGTAATTGGCCTACTTGAAATAAATGCTTTGATTTTGTTTTTTTTTTTTACTTTGACATCTGTTCCATCTCTTCACATCATAAGTTAAATGATCATTATGCTCACTAATTCAATACTACATCACATTACAAGGACTATAATTGAATTCCAAATTACTATAAATATCGAATAGGTATCCAGTCCAATATTGCCTCAAACTGTATTTGATAAACGAGCGACCTATGTCCAATCTAGTATTAAACATGTCTCATAGATCAAACTCCCGATGGGTCGTAACTTTCGAAACCATTCTACGAATTCAGTAATTTTAAACTATCGATAAAGTTGCTACAACTATTAAAGAAAGTTAAATTGGAACGAGACCAATCTCAAGAGATGAAATGGGTCGGATGGGTCAAAAATAACCCAAGTGAATATAATTATCGTCTTTTATCAGCCAATAATTATTTGTTAGTGTTAGTGTGTTAAAAGTGTTATTTGGTTTTTCCAATCGGAGTTTCTCAGTAGCAGCCACGGAGTCTCGATTAGTGGCCGGTTGATGGCAATAGGCTCGCCCACTATTACATGGGACTTTGACATAACTGGCGAAATGTGGGTATACTATTAGGTACACCTCTGCCTAATGTTTCGGGGATTACTGGCGTGATGTTACGTTTTGTTATTAGTAAATGGTATAAGCTATTGAAATATTTTAGGGTTCTGAAACTTAATTGAAGTCATTAAGAACGTTATGTTGGTAATGAAGACGATCGTTATATGTTATTGAACAGCGTAGATATTGATATTCAATATCTAATATGTATTGTAAGACGTCAGTATCTTAATGTCTTCTGTTAATTAAATGGCTCTGCTGTATGTATATGTCTGTATGTATTAATTTTGAACAGGACGTGTTTAACTCTGTGTTCTAAACCTGAATTAAATCAAACGAAATACAAGTTCTATTATTTTTTAAATTATTCTTTATTCACTTAAACAGACTGCTTTACAATATTTTGGCACATAATATCATGCTTGTAATTCGAAAAATCGTACAACATACCTAGCTGTTCCATTGTCCGGAAAAGGGCTTATTTAAAGAAAATAAATGATCACTATTTTGCCTACGGTAGTACATAATCAATCTTGCCGTAATTGCATAAGTAAAGAACAACTTCGAAAAAGGCATTCTGCACTTAACCCATAGTCCCCTAACGGTTAGGCAGAGGTATACCTAATAGTACACCCACATTTCGCATGTTACGTTTAAGTCCCATGTAATAGGGGGCGATCCTATTGCCATCAACCGGGCACAAATCCAGAGTCGGTGGCTGCTGAAGAAATTCCTGATGGAAAAACCCAATAACACTTTTCCCGACCTGGGTTACGGACCTGAGACCTCATGCTCAGGAGTCCGACCACTAAGCCAACGAGGCAGTCAACAGTAAACAATAAGTTTAACATTTCATCTGCTGACGGTACTTTTAAGCTAAACTGACTTTTGATTGACTTTCTCAAGATAAAAATAAATCGGGGTGCTCCGGTACGGGTGCCTTGGGGAGTTGGGGATCGGGGTACTCAGGGACTAACCCGATATTTTTACATGCATAACTAATATCTACCACCAAAACTGCCAAAGTAAACAAAGGAAAGTATATAATTCGAAATCGATACAGATATCCACAATCAAGCACTAAATAATTGATTGTACACAGCCATGTCATCAGCTTGTCCCATTGTTGAAAGATTAATTGATTACCAGTCGAAATACTGCGTTATGCAATCACTGAGCATCGACAATCGAAATAAATACTTTCCTCTGACAATTTATTTTGTAAAAGTGACTGAATTAATGAATGCGAAAAATCGCACGAGGTTTTATTGTTATAGTATTGTGGTGCTGGGATTTGTTGTGACGTTTAAAGTGTTTCATTTTAAATGGAGAATCTAATAAAATATTTTATTGCGTGTATTGACTAGTCAGGTCCACTCAAATCAGTGTCGTTCTTTCTTCAACAGACCACCCCAGTCTACATATGAGTTGACCAAGACTATGTCTGGACTTTAAGAGACTGACCTCTGGGTTTGTTTTTGTATTTTTTTTCTTAATCGGTTAGGACGCCCCGGCTTCATGATTTAGTTTTAAAACATAGTTTATTTCAATCAATTAACAGTAATAAATATCTAGTTTCGGCGCCTCGTATACGCGTAGACAACCACAGGGAGGGCGCGGGGTACCGAACCCGAGCTGCAAGACCGCCGCTGCGAGCCCTTCCATCCACTCAGCTCACAGTCAGTGGCCACTCCGGGCATTGCTTTGTACGGTACATTTGTTAGTTATGGTATTACACCTATTTCAATACTACAGCCCACTACTTTCTTTATAAAGTCCTAATCGAGCCTATTCACCTACGATTTATTGCGGACACAAAAGGAGCGACACTTATTTAACAATAATTTCAATTTTGATATAAAACTCAAAAAGCATTACTATTTAGAGACAGCATCGTGCCTGCAATCCCACAAGAGTTTGGCAGTATATCGGTGGTTAAGGTTGCATGTAATAAGGAGAAAGAGCCTAATGCCATCAACCGGGCACAAATCCAAACTCAATTACTACAGAGTTTCCGATGCAACAACCCAATTCTTTCTTTATCGTGTGGTTAGTGCCTAACCCGGTGTCAGAGTGTTTATGCCGCCCATGGGCCTCTGACTTGGCTTTACATGCCATTGAGAAATATCTCTCAGGCATGCTGGTTTCCTCACGATGTTTTCCTTCACCGAAGCATGTGATAATTTATACAATACGCACATGATTCCGAAAAATCAGAGATGTGTGCCTTGGGTTCGAACTCAAGACCTATGACTTGGCAGTCCAACGGTCACACCACTAGGCTATCACTGCTTAACAACCCAATAACACTTTGCCGAACCCAAGAGCTCATACAAACGTATGTACCTACGATCTCGTAGCGGTAGATCACGGCAGTTTCAAAGATTGTTTTCTGAAAACAAACCTTGCAGATCAGTTCCATTCACTCCCAAAACACCGGTTTCCATTTCCAACAAATCGTTCTATACATCATTCCCATCACTCACATTCACGTCACTTATTATTCAAGAAGGTAAGGTTAAAAAAAAATCTGTCATTGCTGGGGCAGGCACGTAGTGGTTGCTCAGATGTCGTTTATCAAGCTTACCTATCAGCATTGGTCTTACAGTATCAAGTCATCTTTCTAGCTCGTGACACGTTTGGCTTCCATGGTCCTTTCATATCGGTCGCGTGTAGAGGCGATGAAAAATTGCATTCGAATTTATCTTCGTAGAGACATTCTTTGGGAGTAATAGACTAGGTTTCACTTAGGTCTTGCGTTTATGTCACAGTTGATTGATAAAGTGACCTATTACGTCAAAGAAAGAAGGACGACAATTCCTTCGCGAGCTCTTCAAAATTAAATGAATGAACGTTAAGTCAAGGTTGGTTAAGAGGCAAAATAATCTGGATCTTCGTGAAGACCAAACATAAGTAAGACTACTATGAATGGAGTACTATGTATCCTATGTGCAAGTCAAATAAAAAGACCTGAGTGAGTGTTCCTGCAACCATTTCTACTTATAGAAACTGCTAAGTATTTCTCAACAATATTCGCATACATTCACTTTCATCTGACTAGCCTCTCTTCAGCTTTCTGGATCGGCTTCTAGTCTGATAGCGGATGTATGGCAGTATTTTACACGAGCCGGCTTCTATTTTACCTCTGCAAACCAATTTCCAAGAAACATTAAAATATTGCACAGTATAGACACAGCACGTACCTAAAAGCTACCTAAGAGGTTACTGTTTGATATCTTCCACAGCACATAATAATATCGCATTTGTGGTAAAAACATTTACATTTTTAGGGTTCCGTACCTCAAAAGGAAAAAACGGAACCCTTATAAGATCACTTTGTTGTCCGTCCGTCCGTCCGTCCGTCCGTCCGTCCGTCCGTCCGTCCATCCGCCTGTCAAGACCGTTTTTCTCAGGAACGCGTGGAGGTATCAAACTGAAATTTCTATATGATACTTAGTTCTACTGTCCCTGGAAGCTGTAGAAAAATCAACCTTCTAAGTCAACGCAATCAAAAGATACAGCCACTTAGGCCGCAAATTTCCGCAAATTTTCGAAACTCGCACGGGAATCAAAACCTACAGGGTACTTCCCGTGAACTTAGAATCTTGAAATTTTGTACGAAGTCACGTCTTATAGTACAGATATAGGAAAAATTACGAAAACCGTAAATTTTTAGTTTCGTCATATAAAAAAAAGTTATATACCCACAGGTTTGTACGGAACCCTCGGTGCGCGAGTCCAACTCGCACTTGACCGGTTTTTTTCTTACTAAAAAGGGTCTGCTGTCTTTCTGTCCGTCTGTCACAAAACTCTCTTTTGAAGACACTTATTTTTTTTCACAGAATGTGTAGATATAATACCTACACATACTATGAAAATTTATAAAATATAATAATGCTTGTCTATGAAAATTTACAATAATATATAAAAGCTGGTATAACCATTTAATTATTGAACGGTAGTACGGTGGTACGCAACACTTCGTGTACGAGTCCGACTTACAATAAGCCGGATTTTTTAATTAAAAACAAGTAATTATAACTTGTTATACTAAATTTTATAATACAACTTCATCGTATTTCTCGGCGTTCCTACAAAGCTACTCAACTGACGCCCAAGTTATTACAAAGTTATTTAATCTCCCAACACGTAAGCAACGTTATTCTAAACTTCTAGAACGGTTTAATGAATAAGAAATATTAAAGTGTTTCTATCACGAAAATCTAAATAAACGAACTAAGAGCAAACACTGGCAACGCCAAAGAAAACATGGGGAGATTAATTGCGAATTCTCTGTGTATCCGTAGCTGTGAGGTATAAGGAGCAGAATTTATAGTACGGGTGAGAATGGAACTTGGATTATAGAAATGAGAGGATAAGTATGTAAAAAAACTTCTATTGGACTGGCAGAAATTGGTATCGTTAGTTTGATATAAGCGATGCGCTTCATATCCTTTACAAAACAAATGAAAAAATTGATTACGAACGTCTTATACAAAGGATGTTAAAAAAAAATTAACCATGCACTCTGGGCCTCCACGCGCATATCAAATCAAAATAAATACATTTACATTACAATATGTAAGCATTTAATACATGCTATCATAATTCATGAATTAAAAGTAACATCAATTACGAATTCAAAGCTTGACGATGTAATAAGGTATTCCTTGCAACTTTTACGAATTGTGCGCTCCAAAGTTCATACAGATGTAACAACGCAGACATTTCATTTCCTACATTTCGTAATCTAAGTGAGAACAGAGAAAAGCAAATGGAAGTAAATTTGACACAGTCTAATGTTTGCTTTGAGATCCGAGTTCAAGTCACACTCATACATTTAGGAAGGTGTTCATAACCTACAGCTGAAATATTTCATACTTCACAGCCGGGTTGGGGGTCACTAGGACCCACCTCTCCTGTGTAGGAGTTTTACGACTTGATAATATATTGTAATTTTTAATTATTTGATAGTTCCTTGGTGGGTAAGCCACATTATAAACTTTTCAGAAAAAATTCTTTCAATGATGGTAAAACCACATCACAATCTGTTGCTTAGTTTAGAAGAGCTATACGGTCACAAAGACACAAAAAGCTACTTTCATTTATAATGTCATACTTATTAAGTATATAATACATGTAATACTTTCTAATGTAAGACAAACTCTGAATAATAATTCATTTATTTAAGACAAAGGCCATATATTATATAAAAAATTAAATTATATAAAATACATGTATGTACATTAAAATAATCAACAAAAAATAAATTACACATACACATTACGTAGAATTAAATAATGTCAAAAAATACAATTCAATATAAATTAAAATAAAACACATTCAATAAAATTCAATCAATACACAATATTATAGTCATATACACAATGTCAAATAATACGAGGAGAGGCGCTAACATGAAGCTGTATCCCCCTCTGTATCAGGGGCAGGTCCCACCGCTCGGACAATACCCTCAGGAGACTGTTCAAGCTGCTTCGTAGGCTACTCAATAGTGAAGAGCTCCGCTTCCTTATTGAACAGGCTTTGGGATGATTTCCCTATCCATTTCCTTTTCCTCCCTGTATTCAATTTGGCGCCACTTGAAATCACACATCGTGGCGTGCACCTAGGAGTTGTCCTTGGCGCACGCAACGATGTGTGATTTCAAGCCATCTGGCGGCTTAAAGAAGCAAGTTTCAGTTCGAACTGATCAAAAAGACCGGCCATGCAGAAAATGCGTCATCAATGCTGCCCAGGAACTGCAAGTCGTATGGTAAAAGCCAAGTCTCCTGTAGTGCCACTATGTCCGCCGTCTGACAGAGACCCTTCACACATTCCACCAACCGAGTGACACTCTTGCAGTTGAACGTAACAAGCTTAATTGTACTATCCATTTACTGACCCTAATTCTCCTTTTAATTCCTGATAGGTAGTTCTGTGCGCGTTGCGACTAAAGTCAACAAAACGGCGATATAATACCCCGTCGAGCCAAAAGTCATCCGTCATAAACATGTTTAACTAGTATTTAGGCACAAAAACAATATGTCCATTATAATCCTTATTTGATGTTACATTAATTTTCTGTAATTTTATGTCCAAGTTTGTTTTTTTAGCAGATAAGATTTTATATCACTTGCAGACGTCTCTTTGTAAACATAGATCGGTATTTGAGTACTAGCTGTCTTGATATGATTGTCTGAATCAACAATAGCATTCCCTCTATTTCCTACAGAGCAGTTTCTTAAACTATGTCTCTTTTTCTGAACCAGGGTCCAGTCCTCATTAGACACTTGAGTTTCGACACTCCATCCTGTACAATAACAGAGAAACTCTTTCTGTTTTCGACGCATGAGTTTTGACTGGTTGATAAGTTAGGATTTTGCGCACAGTTTACGGCAGAGGTCGGTAACGTTGTGTGACTCACCATCCCATTAAACAGAGCGCGATCAGCTACTTCTCACTTGCAGGCGTCGCGTCGCTCCGTTCACAACTATGCGCGATGTTTTTATCGAGTTAACCACATCCGACGAAATGTTAGTGGTTTTTACAGGTGTTGTCGTAGGCTGTTTTTCTGCAGACTTATAAGACGCGCCATATACGGGAGATAAACCCATAGGTCCACTTTCATACTCAAAGCTCGACAATGGACAAGCACCCCGTCTCACGTTAATGTTTCTACAGACATAGTTAACTATAGACGCATTCTTAAGTGTTTCTACTTCTACTGCTAGCTCCATAACCTGGTTCGCTGTAGCCCACTCCTTGAAAATACGATCTATCTCGCTTCGCATCTGCAACAGATCCTTGAAAAGTCGTGTCACATCTACATGGTCAACAAAACCGGGGGTAGTTTTTGTAAATCCCTAGCGACAAAGATAGGGAGGCAGACAAAATCATCTATGTTACGTAATGTTTTCCCCTAAAAAAAAATATTATTTCTGAACCTCCCCACCACATCGAAATTTTTCATCGCTATTTTTTTTAATACATATTTTCCATACATTTTGACCGTTTTCCGGTGAAAATAAACGTAATGTGAGCTTTAAGGTTCCGTCTCAACCAGTCCTCACTTAATCCGGGCAGTAAGAGCACGTACCCTTAAAGATTCATCTACTTACTGATAATTTCGTGTTTTTATTCTAAACCCTAATTGGTGTTTCTAGTGAACACCACATTCTATGCGGGGTTCAGAATGATGTACTGAATTCCTGGTAACCGTTTGTGCGTCGGTGTCCCCTCCACTCGGTATATTGAGACGTTTGAATGGTGGAAGCGTCAAAATCATATTTTCTTATTTAGGCTATAAAAGTACGCGAGGGTTTTTATTCTCAACGATATTATCGAGGCTCTCGATATCGATTGGCTTTTATGGTTTTTGGCCCTTGTTTCCTCAATCACTATATCGTTTCGAGATAGATTTTTTATGTTGATTTTAATGTGAAAATGAACTGTCAATAGTTGTGATGAAAATGTCGTTGGAAAGGAACAAAGTTTTAAAGTAGGGTGCTAGGGTGATGTGTGGTATACAGTGATGCTGAATGGCGATAGTTGGTTACCTATTCAATTTATTAGCCACGTATGTATCTTATAGCTCGAGGCTGTAGGTGGTCCAAGATAACTGGCTTATCTTTTTACAGCTTTTAAAACCTTTTTAAAATATTTCGGCAGAGCCCATTGCCCAGCAAGAGATTACAATAGCATTGACGACGATAGGAATGAAACATATAACTAGCGCCTAATTAATTATACCTAATGCATTAATCCAGTTCCAGATCTTTTTCTTTGGAATCGCGTTCGCTTTTATGAAAACCTTCAGTTTTATGAAAGAACTAACAGCTCCTATTCCAATGGAAAAAACAGTCTCAGGTTTAAAAAACAGATCCTTAAGTTTGAATGAATGAATTCCTGGATCATCTCCGATGTTTACCATTATTTATGTGCGAATGAACAAAGTCCCAAGTCTGTAGACCGTAGGCAAAGTGTCAAAGTAACTTAATTATTATTTTAGTACAAACTGCTTGTCACAACACTTCCTAGAAGGTGTCCTAGTTAACAAATAATGCTGGTTTATATTCAGTATTAAAACCAAGAGTATTAATACGACAAGCCTTAAGCGCCGTTCGTAACCTCAGGAAATGCGACTTGCAACGCAAGTTGCGTCAAGCGACATGTGCGTTCATCACTTGTTTACTTCGCAAGAGTCGTGGCAAATGGTTTGCGGTATATTTTGCTAGAAATAAATAAAAAAACGATTTTTAAGAAAACAGTTTAATCATAACTTTTTCATAATTGGAACATTATTTTAAAATACTGGAAATCTGACGCTTTTATATTGTAATCGTTAGTATCCTTAAACAATCCATCGGCGTCGCTAACAGCAATCGTGATGATTTTAGTACACAAAATTATCCACGTTACCGTATCAATATAGCATTTTCATGTACTGCTCCTTGTTTGCTAGATCTACTTTGCCTTATTTATACTCTCAGGATGAAACTATGCCCAATTTCCCCCCCACATCGATCCTTGGGGTCGCTAATAATCTATTCAATTATCTTCATAGAATAGACTGCGCGTATGTATGTGTGTGTGTGTGTTTGTGTGTGTGTGCCAATGGGATCCGTTTCTAGGATAATGCTCAGAAATGACAAAAGCGATCCACTATTAGGTTAAATTTATTGGAACGTAGTCGAGTTAATTCCATTAGGGTTAGTTTGGTCCTGTTTCGTTTTTTATGTTACGGTTTTTTGTTGGGAGTTATCTTTTTCAGTTTCTCCATAAATAAAAGTAATTTGGTTTGTCGAAATATAAGCAATTTATTGAGACTGTTAGGAAACTACGCATTAATAAAACTAAAAACTTCTTTGCTTGACGAAATTAAAAGGTATTTTTATTAAATATCTAATTCAATTCAAATTTACTCCCATCTTAAAACATTTTCTCAGCCAGCAAAGCATTCGCAAAAAGCTTTGCCATTTCGATCCTCTGAAACACCGCCATTACCATCTTCAACCAACTAATCCTTCCATTTTTATTTTCATATCGCCAACTAAAAAGATTTCCGGGAATTATTATGAATTTATTCCCCTCATCTACATAATATCTCAGGCTTGGGACACACCTGCGAACTGTGACGTGTCTAGCATGAATTTATTTAGCGCATTAGCACTGCAACGTTGTGACATGTGTGAACACGGGTGCACTTTGCATGTGAATGTTCAAAATGAGACGGTATTAATAATCGTGGAACCCTGCCTTTATGACCTTCGTTTGATCTCTGTAAGTGAATTGAAGTTTCGATGTGAATACGTGATTTTTGTAGTAAGCAGTGTAGTGTCTGAATGTTTTATCGACGTCTGGTCTGGTTTTATGGTTTTCTGAATAAATATGAGCGGACTTTAAAATTACTTGTGCTAGTGAGAAACTGAAAATTGCGAAAACAAGGTCGAACTTAGAACGACTGGTTTATTGTCAAATGTAATAATTTAAAACTTATTTCCAGACCTCAGATAAATATTTCAGAAACCCACATACTGCGAGAAAAAAAAAATCTTGTGCACAAAGTGTAGAAAAAAATACTAATTTCTTTACAAAAGTTACCTAGAGGGAATAATTTTCAAAACAATGTTACAACCTGCACTGAGCTTACTTTAACATACGCAAGTATATAAATACTTACCTTGCACAAACTACTTAGGATACTTTAAGCTCTCTTTGGTTCGTAGACAAAACTTCCAAAGTCTTTGAAGCGAGATCGAGTGTGCACACAGTTTTCCCAAAAGATTTCAAAGATGAACTTTGAAAGAGAGAACAAAATTCTGAGTTTGTTTCTTTTATATCGGAATAGGACGTTTACTTTTAAGGGTTAGATAGGAATGGTGTTTTTAGTGTTTGTTTTTCGATAGTGAAATTATAGTGAATTTGATATTTTGTTAAACTTGGCAAAGAGTAATCAAATAAAAAACCTTCTTTGTGTATTCTTCTACACATTTCTTTAATAACTTGATAATGTGCGCAATTATTAAATTATTTTTAGTATTTTTTTTCTAATTGATTAAATCGTATTCAAATAACTCAAAATATTTTCAACAAACAAATTCCAGTTGAAAACTTAACAAAAATTTTAAATAAGTATAAAAATAAACCTCGATCCCCGCCCGCTCGCAGTGAAGAGCTCGAATTGCATTTTAAATATTGCAACCTGCTCTTATTTCCATGTTAAACATAATTAAATTACCTCGGAACAAACCAAGTATCTGTTTAACGGGCTCGCAAATTGATGCGAAATTGTTTCTGTACGTTTATGGTACTCCAGCCGCATAACTGGATAGGATTTAACAGTTATTAAGTTTAAATTAGATGAAACAGTATTATCTATACAAATTAATAAAATAGAAGTGTTTGATTGCGATTTAAAAATAACAGTTTTTTACCTAATGTATTGTGACTACCTGTCATGTATTCCTAATTATTAAGCGAATATCTTAGTCCATATTTATTTCAACATCATCACACGGTATCGGGACACTTACAAGCATATTAAACCTTTATTTTATGGCTTGACAGCCTGACAAGTTACTGTAATTAATAACAAAACGTTCCGTCCCTTCTTAGAATTGTAAAATAATATTAGCCACTCGTAAATGCATAAATTGTCTATTTAATGGGAAGTGAACTTGAGATAAAAGCCGGCTGACAGGCCAAAACTAATACTTCGATGAATTCTTGAGAAACGATAAAAAAATATACAGTTTGTAAGTGCATTCCTCAATGCGAGTGCACATCTGGGAGCCACGTTTAGAGGCTGAGCCGAAGAGAACCTTTAAAACAATGGCAAAAACGGGCGTTAGGCAGGCGTGGTATTTTTAGAGTGTTTGAAAGGAAAGAAGGAGACTCGAGGCAGTCGGTCTTACACCGCTATAGGGTCCGGACGAAATAAGATAATGAATTTAAGTTAGGTGACTCGGCAGATAGCGATGCCTATGTCCAAGTGGGTTATCGCAATAGCGCGATAGTGATTGAAAAAGTTAAATATAGTTGTGTCAAAAGCCCTGTTTAGACAAATCTAGTATGTGTGTGTGTTTGTTGGTGAGCGGCTGGGTGAGTCCTTTATTACAATAATTATCCTAGGCTGATGGTTTTATCAAAGTTCTTAAAACTAATCAGACAGAAACGTGTTGCTGGGGAGTTTGTTGCGCCACTTCTTCTCCCCAGCTCCAACACTAGGAAGTGGTGAAGGGTGGGCGCTTTTGGGGCTGTCTATAGGGTTTCAATAGAGTTGATCTCCAACTCTATTGAAAAATGATTCTTGAGTTCTGATTATCAACTCTAATATCTGGTAATTCTTGAATTATGTATTCATTAGCTCTAACTAACAATCCAGCCATTGCTTTTGAGTTTTGATTCTCAACCTTATTATGACCAACCATATAGCGATTCTAGAATAATCTATGCTGTATCTTACACAAATGATTCGGTCAGGCTGACATGAACACATGTCTTGCATATACGATAGTTGTACGAAAAGTGCACTTTCCATGGGGAGGGATTGGAATGGTTTGATACCACATCTATTTTATAACCAGTCTAAGGACTGTTAGGGACCATGTCTATTGATTAGCATGATGATTGACTTTCTGCCGCTGAAAAGCCGCCTTGTCACGTACACCAGTGCGAAAGAGCTGCTAGGGACAGTGTTCACTAGGAGCTTGATGTCGACGCATTGCCGCTGAAAAGCCGCTTACGTCACTTATGGAAGTGTAGCTTTGAGTGCTCCAGGTGTAGATGCAAGGTATCGTGTGAGTCACGATTGACCTATTACCTATTACGTTAGCGTAAGGGTTACTTACGAGAACTATATTGGTTGCAATATAAATATAATTGGCTTCCCCAGTTTTGTTTTACACTTTTGAAACCACTTTCAATATATTTCAATAACTATGAATTCCCTAGTCTGATTTACTATATCTTTCAATCCTTTCCTCGTTCTTATGATGATACGAGGCATTGGACTTCTACATGTTAAGGGATTCATTTCTTATACCGGTGGAGAGACATCCAGTTTGGGACGAACCTCACAGGGGCGCGCGGATGGCGGGGCGTGTCCCTTTCCCCCTCAGGGAAACCGACTTTCATACTAATATTCCATGAATTAGGAAAAACGAAAATTTTATCAGCCTAGGGTAATTTAGGAACAGTCACATGTGGTGCCGTGACCAGGATTCTCGTCATTAAATGTACTGATTCACTTCAGTGCAACGAGAAAGGACAATTTATGGGTTACTACAATAACAACACAACGTAATTTAATGGGTTTAGAGTTTGTGAGAGTCTGCTAAAGTTATGACGGCTATAATAACATATTATTATAAGATAACGGTTGGGTTATCGTGATTGAATTCTGGTTGACACTGGTAGCGGGTTCAAGTCCCGTATAATTTATCAGTTGATGCGTTTGTCATTATCATGGATTTTGGGTTCGATTCCCGCGTGTTTTAATGGTTTAATACGCTTTGGTTCCGAAACTAGTTAAAGTGGGTTCGGTTCCCGTACGTTATACGTATAGGTAGGTACTTTTTAGTGAATAACAGGTTGTAAGATGGTTGCCTGTGTTTCAGTGCACCTTAAATGATGGGTTCGATTCCCTATAGATGAAAGTTTCGTGTTTGATAGTACACAGCAAGATTTTGACATATGTTTGCAATTGCACGGTTTGTATTTGCACGAGTATGAGTACGTGAGAGAGTGAACATAGAAATAAGACACGCCCTCAACTATGGGTAAACTTTATATTATTAGTACTTAGATCTTAGTCGATTAGTTAACTAAGAGATTCATTAAACTATTATCATTGGAAGTTAATCTGAAACTTCCCGACGCTGTAGTAGCGTGTGTCAAATAATTGCATAGATACTCGTGTGGCCTTATTTCGAATTCCAGGATATTTCAACTTCGCTTGGCTGTCTCTACACTTTGCCTAAACCTTTGGGTTGTGCGTGGCGCTTGGGTCAAAGTTCCATCAGATTCAGCTGATATGGGCTGACTTCTGCGGCAGCCGTAACGTAGTTACAGTAACGAAGCTAAGTTCCACTTTTATTGAACGCTATTTATTGTTTCCCGTAGTCACGTGGAATGACTTTGTTGACTCAACAATAATTATATATTGTTCTGAGCTATATAAATCTACCTGATCAGTTCCAATATCGGAACGTAAGGTTAAAATTCTTACCAATATTTTAATTTCCAAGTGAGAAAGTTATAAGCCCTTGTCCTAATAAGCTAATAATTGTTTGGATAACCTAGGGTGTCTACATTTCAAAGTAAAGACCGAGGTCAAGATTCTATTTGCTCAATGAAGGTTCACAAGATACTTTGTGATGTTAATGTTGGATAAGCTCTTATTTTTTATATAAATGTACAAATGAGCGTTATTTTAAATTACATAACATTCATTTTCTAATACAGCTTTCTAACTATAGTTGGATTTCAGAACTGCTCTCTCCTCTTCGAATCGGAGGGGGGCGACTAATTTGAATAAAGTCTAATATGTCTATGTGCCGACTATTTCAGCTATTCCTGGATACAGCTGCGAGCAGCTAACTCAGCGTTGAGGTGCAATGGGAAAGGCCTCTGTCCAGCGGCAGATGCGGTAGGCTGAGTTAAGAACGAGAGAGCAGTGTAGGTAGCGTCCCTCGATAACACAAGTAGAGACTCTGGTATGTAAATCTAAAATTATAAGCATGCACAGGTCTTCTGAATTACCTGAAATGTTGTGTTGAGGAATTATATATCGACTGAAGATACTTCTGCGAAACTAAGCAAAATTATAACAGATGATGCATCTTATTAGGTTAATAGTCCAGTTGGAACGGTTATAATAATCTTATTAGGTGAACATAGCAAATTTATATACTCTCAAACTCTCTAGTAATGTCATGGAAAAGCACAGTTTATGCTATTGTGAAAGCTCATCCGCTGTACTGCGTCACGCGTCTGATTTTCAGAGGGGGGAATGTGACTACCTGTCATGTATTCCTAATTATTAAGCGAATATCTTAGTCCATATTTATTTCAACATCATCACACGGTATCGGGACACTTACAAGCATATTAAACCTTTATTTTATGGCTTGACAGCCTGACAAGTTACTGTAATTAATAACAAAACGTTCCGTCCCTTCTTAGAATTGTAAAATAATATTAGCCACTCGTAAATGCATAAATTGTCTATTTAATGGGAAGTGAACTTGAGATAAAAGCCGGCTGACAGGCCAAAACTAATACTTCGATGAATTCTTGAGAAACGATAAAAAAATATACAGTTTGTAAGTGCATTCCTCAATGCGAGTGCACATCTGGGAGCCACGTTTAGAGGCTGAGCCGAAGAGAACCTTTAAAACAATGGCAAAAACGGGCGTTAGGCAGGCGTGGTATTTTTAGAGTGTTTGAAAGGAAAGAAGGAGACTCGAGGCAGTCGGTCTTACACCGTTATAGGGTCCGGACGAAATAAGATAATGAAGTTAAGTTAGGTGACTCGGCAGATAGCGATGCCTATGTCCAAGTGGGTTATCGCAATAGCGCGATAGTGATTGAAAAAGTTAAATATAGTTGTGTCAAAAGCCCTGTTTAGACAAATCTAGTATGTGTGTGTGTTTGTTGGTGAGCGGCTGGGTGAGTCCTTTATTACAATAATTATCCTAGGCTGATGGTTTTATCAAAGTTCTTAAAACTAATCAGACAGAAACGTGTTGCTGGGGAGTTTGTTGCGCCACTTCTTCTCCCCAGCTCCAACACTAGGAAGTGGTGAAGGGTGGGCGCTTTTGGGGCTGTCTATAGGGTTTCAATAGAGTTGATCTCCAACTCTATTGAAAAATGATTCTTGAGTTCTGATTATCAACTCTAATATCTGGTAATTCTTGAATTATGTATTCATTAGCTCTAACTAACAATCCAGCCATTGCTTTTGAGTTTTGATTCTCAACCTTATTATGACCAACCATATAGCGATTCTAGAATAATCTATGCTGTATCTTACACAAATGATTCGGTCAGGCTGACATGAACACATGTCTTGCATATACGATAGTTGTACGAAAAGTGCACTTTCCATGGGGAGGGATTGGAATGGTTTGATACCACATCTATTTTATAACCAGTCTAAGGACTGTTAGGGACCATGTCTATTGATTAGCATGATGATTGACTTTCTGCCGCTGAAAAGCCGCCTTGTCACGTACACCAGTGCGAAAGAGCTGCTAGGGACAGTGTTCACTAGGAGCTTGATGTCGACGCATTGCCGCTGAAAAGCCGCTTACGTCACTTATGGAAGTGTAGCTTTGAGTGCTCCAGGTGTAGATGCAAGGTATCGTGTGAGTCACGATTGACCTATTACCTATTACGTTAGCGTAAGGGTTACTTACGAGAACTATATTGGTTGCAATATAAATATAATTGGCTTCCCCAGTTTTGTTTTACACTTTTGAAACCACTTTCAATATATTTCAATAACTATGAATTCCCTAGTCTGATTTACTATATCTTTCAATCCTTTCCTCGTTCTTATGATGATACGAGGCATTGGACTTCTACATGTTAAGGGATTCATTTCTTATACCGGTGGAGAGACATCCAGTTTGGGACGAACCTCACAGGGGCGCGCGGATGGCGGGGCGTGTCCCTTTCCCCCTCAGGGAAACCGACTTTCATACTAATATTCCATGAATTAGGAAAAACGAAAATTTTATCAGCCTAGGGTAATTTAGGAACAGTCACAGTATGAAAGTGTATACGGTACTTATAACAAAAAAAAACTTTTTTAAATTTCTTTCGTTCTGTCTGTCGGTTAGCTGTGGCTAATCTCCGAAACGGTTGAATGCGCCAACTTCAGGAGACTTTTACTGGCAGATAGCTGATGTTATAAGAAGTAACTTAGACTACTATTGTTAGAGAAAAATAATTAGTTGGTTCCGTGCGAAAAATATTAAAACCCTTGAAATTGTCGACAAAATCTGATTCAAATAGGGAAGTAATATTTTTATAATAATTTCAACGCACTTTGTAATAAATAATTTTGTATTTCAAGTAATGGTGGCAAAATCAGTGAAACTAAACTGACTAAGCCATCGTTTAGCTGAACTTTAACATCAAGCAACAAACAAAAGGCAGGCCACTCTTGATGGATCACTGTCGCGAGAGACTGGAAGCGCAGAATAATTCATCATGTCAACCCTGGATAGATCATTCTGGTGCAGACGCAAAAGGATACGTGACTCCAAATAAGTTGGAAAGAGGGCAGGAAGAAGAAAAATAAATAGTGCAGTACCTAAATGGTACCTAAGTACGTACTAACTGTGTCTGTTAGTGTCAAAAATAGTGTCTTTAATGGACTTATTGAAATAAATGCTTTGAGTTTGAGTTTGAATAAAAGTAAAAACTTTAAAGATGTCTATTTCACTACTGATAACAATTGCAGCCTACAATTAAATACTGGTTAATTTTTATTATTCACAATATGAGAATCTTTCGTATTGATTCATAATTGAAATATTTTGTGGTAAATGCATGCAGCGAAGATGCACAATTGAGGTACCAAAATCATAACTAGACATATTAAAAAAAAAACGACCATATCTGGACAATCTACTGCCCAAACTAACTTTCATAAATCACAGAAGACAACGCCTCAGGGTTCGTCAATCGACAAGTGAAAGATAGCCCGCATTAAACAAGCAAATTACACCCCAACTTGTCCGTATAAGTAGCAATACATCTCCATATTTCACAGTCTAACATAATAGCCTTGATGATCAAACGCCAAAACGCTTATATAACAGAGGAAACAGTCCATTTAGGGCCCATATATGTATACTGTGGCAAAAACCGAACGTATAATATGATGGCTGACTCGTCATTAATCATATCTGCAGATCGCAACCGCCGTATACCAGTTATATCCAGATATATCCAGAATACCGCTTAACAATATGGTGTCCTATTTTTCGTGCAATAAAATTGAAATAATGGCAAATAAAAGGTTTGGTTGTTATTTTTGATGGGGTTAACAGCCAATTGTGTCAATGGTGGCTTTGAAACCTATTTTGGTGAAAAAATGTTCTTATATTGTTTTTTTAGCGGACGTTATATCGTTATATCGTTTAATGTCGTTGCTGTAATATGAGGTTTTATCTTTTTATTTTTGTTTTTGTCTGAAAATCACTCTTTTAAAACGTTATCTTATTTATTAGCATTCATTATGAATGCAAATTATTTATTGCAAAAATTAGATTAGCGTTTTTTTTTAAAGGAGAAAAATAAATGTCCTTAGAAACTTGATGTTCTCTTTACCAAGCTAGAAGTTGCGTTGCAGAATAATCCTTAATCTTTTCTGGTACTAACGCGACGTGTAATATGGGACACTATGTATAATGTCCCACTTTAGAAGCGTGCCATACATTGCCACGATTTTGTAGTTTAAAACGTGGTACTTAAAATAAATGGTGGTTCCTGCAATTAGTTTTCATTATACATTTAAAGGATAGCGCATACACGAGTCGGATTAAATAGATAATAGTATCAAGTTACCTGAATGTATTTTAATTACTTATATCTGCAAGGAATATAAGCATTTGGTACAACTTAAATTAGTGACCAAACCCACAATTGAATATATAAAAAGACGAATACACTTCCAAATAAAAAATAAGCCTTTCATAAGAACTGCGAAAAAGGGTCGAAAAAATATTGAAAACGACAAGATAGAAATAGCGGCAGTAAATCTCGATAATAAAGCAAGCGAAGCACTAAATAACTACAAATCAAAACTCGTGACACAACCATAAAATAACACAGAAGGCTCTCGGAATACTATGGGAGAAAACGCACTCACACATAGACATGCTTCAAATACAGGGAGTGCAAGAGCATTCGCGACTGACATTCGATTGAGATAGCTATACGTACAAGTCAATGTGTGCGTTCACCTGTTTTTGCCTGTTGTATGGAGTCGGACTTCTGCTGTCTTATATTTTGTGGCAACCCTATTCTGTCGCCATAGATACGAATGAAACGTCGCCATCTACCGGATCGTGTGTGCATTCCGATCACGTGCGAATCATCACTTACGTGTTTGTAAGGGTGCGTTGTACTTGCGAGGAATTTCGCAATTTTCGAGTGACTTTTTGAAGAAAATTGGTGTGTTGTATTGTATTGTAGCTGGGTAGTTTGAAGGAAAGATATTAAATAATTATACTTCCGTCGCTTTCTGAATTGTTACGGTAGTTAAAAGTATAACAAGTGTTAGCTTAGAGTCGGTGTCATAATAAGATTAAAGAAGATTTATCTATAGAACAGAGTTTTAAAATCGTGCGCTGTTGTAAATATACTGTTCCAATTATTAATAGTATTTCAGAGTACCTCTTTATCTGCCTAGCCTTTTCCCAACTATGTTGGGGTTGGCTTTCAGTCTATCCGGATGCAGCTGAATATCAGTATTTTACATGGAGCATGCCTACCTGACCTCCACAACCCAGTTAGTACTGGATAATACGATACCTCTTGGTAAGACTGGTTATCACGACTATCAAAGATCTACAATTGACAGCCGGAATCAACGGCTTTACGTGCTTTCCGAGGCCGGGAGGAAACTCGGTATGTAATGGGTGGTCACCCATCCATGGATCAACCTAGGCAGGCGCAGCTTAACCTGAAGATCGATCCGAGCGGATTTTATTATTTAACCACGAGCTCCTCAGTGTTCCAGTAAGTACCTATAAGTCAGACTAAAAGGGCCTATAAGAAAAGAAGCCAAATCGAAAACAGAATTCGTCTTCCATTAAATTTTCTAACTACACGAGTCACCGTGTAATTTAATAGTATTCATACCAAATATTACGCGGAAATTAATATGCCTGTGAAAAAGTTTGCTAAGTTTAATGAGGTCTAAATCGAGCTTAAACCAAACATTATTATAATCTGGTTTGAACTTTGAAGTGTTCTGAGAAACATTATTTTGAATTAATTTTATTCAAACTGACTTCTTAGAATATCAAAACTTGTTAGATATCAAATGTAACACGATTTCTTTGTAGTACTAATAGAAAATCTACGAAGTTTACAAGAAAATTAACTTGACTTTGATGATTTTGAATCCCGAGACGCGTGTAAAACGAGTACATATTTAAATCTATTCGCTGAAGTAAATAGCACTATTTGAATGCCTATTTGTTATTCTCCAATAGTATTATATTTATATTATAGTTGTATAGTTTATATTTTGTATTATAGTTGTAAGGAGTGTTAGTTCGTTTTTACTGTTTCACGTGAGTGTAATTTTCAATATTTCTCAACAGAAACATTGCATGTCAGCCAAGTATATTGGCATGTGCTGGCTGACATGTGACAAATAATTTAACTTTATGGTTTTATTTTCGAAACTCCTTCCTTCCTTGATCCTCAACTTCTTATACTTAGGGAAGTGGTATTACTTAAAACTGCAGATTTTCTGCCTTATCTAAATAAACGGCTTTTGAATATATTTTTTTATTCACCTTCGCTAACCTGAAGGTACACAAAATATAGTAGTGCTCCGCTGCAACTAGGACCTTGGAAAACTGTTAAAACAAGCAGAAGTCATTTAAGACTTCACAATCCTTTTTTAAAACGCTGCACGGTTGCTTCTATATGAGTTTAGTCAAGACGATTAACCATTCTTTACAAGAAAGAAAGAAAAGTTGTGCCCCTCAAAATTTTCTATATTAAACGTACCCTTGAGCTGCAGGGGTAGGCGTGCAACGAGTAGTGCGTGCCTTTTGTATGTATCGCTACACCTTTGTCTCGGCTCCGTGCACAGCCTCCGGAGGTACTCCTCAAGGCAATATTTTTGGGCCATAATAAAAAAAAAACGCCTTCCTGGAAAAAATAAACTCGCTGTATTTTTATAAACACGTGGTGCTTACATTTATTGTTTAAGACAATTAAAATATTTTCTTGAGAATGACTTAAATTTTAAGCATTTTTATCAAATAACTTTTTTGCGTAACATGCAAAATATGTCAGTGTTCTAAAATTAGATTTTTGACTAAACAATGTTTTTTCACAACATAATTATACAACAACTTAAGCTGTATTAAGTTTTTTTTTAAAATAAAATAAAAACAACTGTAAAATTCACTCACTTCTTATTACGTCTCGATGTAAGGATACATATTGAAACCAAACATTTTGGTCTCGTTCAAATTGAAGCCTTACAAATTCTCAAAATAACCAATGTTTATCGATGAAATGAATGAGTAATCTTATATTTTCTTACCAAATTGCTTGTACAGGGACACCTAATCAAATAGGGAAATGGATACGTCCCTTAATAAGTTCCTCAGTTATTAAGAAGAAAAGGATTCCATTACTGCGCAATGCTTAAGACAAAATTAACCGGTTGTGTGTATAAAGAGGAACGAAGCAAGGAGTTCTGTCGGTTGTTTTAGCTTGTACTTGTGGGTTCTTTAATTAAAAGTACACACGCCTTTTTACCATGGAGGCAGGCAAATAGTACATAACGCCATCTCGTTTGGTCCTCTTAATTATTATACTCCTTTGTTTTTTCCACATTCATCCATGTTCACAGCTTTTCATAAAGTAAACTGCACATTGTGTACTTAAATTTTGCTCTTTAATTTAATAATATTTTGCATGCCATAATTAAAAGCAAATCGTCTCTACGTGATTGTAACCACATAAAGTGATTGAACATTAACACGGTAATTTACGAGAAATTATTGTGTAGCATAGTTAAATAAAATAATCGTTTTAAAATTACCCACAGTATAATAACTGTTACTAGTTGAAATTGAATGAACACCTTACCATAGTATACTCATATGCGATTTAGGTTACACTGTGGCATAAACGAGTACATTATCGGAATAATGTACTCGTTATAACTTAAAAAGGCAATTATATTATAATCGCTCATAATTATTACTTAGAATAATAAATAGCATAAGTTATGAATACTTCAGCACACCTTCAGCATACTGCAAAGTAATGGCAAGAAGCATGCAAAGAATTTCTTTAAGGTTTGTGCATAGTATAGGTTTTATGTCTTTCCTAGTTGGTGAATTAATAAACTTGTATTAATTCACCTGTATCATGTAAGAGTCAGTCTTACCAAGAGATACCTACCGTGTTTTCAAGTAATTGCGTAGTGGAAGTCCATTACCCCCAGTCCAGGCGTTCCATGTAAAATACTAGTATTCATTTTTATCTGGTTAGGCTGAAAACCGACCCAAATATAGCTGGAAAGCCAATCAGATAATTTTTTGGGTGGGGAGATACATTTGAAACAATGAAACAACACGACACGGATCTGCCGAAAGGTACTTAATTCTTTCCAAATAAGCATTGATCAATATGAAAATAGCTCACGCCTTTTCAAAAAATATTATTAATTTATCAATGTGGATTACAGCTATAGATAAACAGGTTCAGCAATCTAGGTGTAAGTTTGAGGAAATTTGGTGTTTATGGAAAGTTTATCTGTTTTTAAAGGCGATGGTTAAATAAATTAGTAGTAGTGTAGCAGTAGTTTTGAAGACTTGTGGCGTCATGTATCACAACAACCGTCAGGCAGTGGCTCATCAAACACAACACCCATCTGGTCTGAGGATCCTCAGGAGGTTGTTTCAACCAAATTTAAGAGCTGAATCCAAAAGCCACTCCATAGTACCTAAATTAAATAATGAACCTAAAATTACACGTAATATGCACGAACCTTTGCCGTCAAAAAAACTAAACCAGTTTTAATAAAACACCCTGATGAAAGTGCATTAAAAATAAATTGCCATTTTCAACCGTACAGTAACAAGTTTATGATATAGTGTTTTGTTTTTAACTTTATTATTATTTTTTCTCTGACACGAGCATTTTGTTACATGCAATTAGAGTTGCCACGCATCCAGGCTTTGGGCGGACATAGCGGATTATATTTTTTTTTTTAGTTTAAAAGGGTAAAAATATTTGGTATGCATTTTGTCATCTTACTCCTAATATTAAACGTTGTACTTTATAAACGCGGTATAACATCTAATACATAGATTTTTTTGACTCCTAATTTTATTTTAGAATTAGAGTGAACCTACATACCAGAATACTAAGCATTATGACAGAAATAAAACATTTCTCTATGGGAATCTACCCCATCATAACCTTGGCATCAATTTTGACTGTGATAAAGCCAGATTTTCACCCACTGCCAAATATAGGCCTCCGTCTGTCTGTCCTATTCTTTATGTGCCGCTACTAGGTGAGACCAGAAGAGATTTTTTGAACAAGTCCTCTAAATCTAACGGCCACCGAGAAATATCCGTATTTTATAACATTAACTTTGGTAACCCTTTCTCCACTGACCAACCTTTTAAATGACAGAAACATTCTGTTCTAGAAAACGAGAGTTCGGCTGTGAATGCTAGCGCCATCTGTCATATAGACGGTGTTCTACTAGCAGCGGTACTGCGCAGTCCTAGTCGGTTAGTTACACTTTGTTGTAGGTGTACAAATACGGTGTTTCATGTGCCAAGTTGACTGATGCTTGGTCACCTCGTACTTAGTATGGAATGATGGATCATGAAAATTAGTACTAACAAGAGGTGTAAATTAAAGCCTGTTTTTAGGGTTAATTTTAAATGTTTTAATCTTGTTTTGTTTCTTCTAAAATTGTCGTTATCATTGTCGTTGTTACATTAGCAGTTAAAAATGTAGACGTGATCTACATTTTTAACTGCTTTTGTTATAGCGAATATTGTCCAAACGGCAAATGAAAACCGTGATTCGAATTATATACATTATACATAGTAAACATTATAGCTGGTGACGTTCTGTAGTTTATGTCTACCCCCAGGAGAAAAAGTCGTGAGATTATGTATGTATATATACATAGAGATAAATAGAATACGGTTTATTATCTACAACACATTAATTACAGGTATTATAATGTAGAACTTGTAAATAAGGTGACACAATGGGCGGTCTTATCGCTTAAAGCGATATTTTCAAGACATCCTATTATCTGTAGACTGTTGTTAATAAGAAAAAACCCACTCGAAACCTTAATTCCTAAAAATAAACGAGTCTTGTTTGATGTTATCCTCCAATAAAAAACAATTACAATGGAAGAATTCTACTTAAATCCCGACTAAATGGACATCGTCACATTAAACAAAAAAAAAACAATGATTTTAAGGCGATTTCCGTTTGACACAATTAAACAATCCTATTTTCGTTTTTCGCCATTTTATTTTCGCAAAACGCGATTTCAAAAGCTCTCTCGACTAATTACCTCTTAGTAAATATCAAATTAGTTCACAATTAATGAGGTATTCTTGTCAACTTGGCTTTGTTTTTTCCTGAAGGTTCTTTCAACGTAATTTAATTACATTTCGAGACACTTATTTGGAATTTTGTACCTTTTTCATTGTAAAGGCGATATGAATTCTTTTTATTCGGATTTAACATTTATTCAAAGCGGAGATATTGTTGTTGTGTACGCGTGTAAGCTTCAGTATGATATTCATTTTCCTTTCCAAATCATTGGCTGAAAATCTGACAATCAGCATTATAACCCTTTTATATCGTATTCCCCATAACTCTTGGTTGTGGCTGTCGCTCCATGTAAAATACTGGTATTCAGCTGCATCCGGTGATACTGGAAGCCGACCTCAACATAGTTGGGAAAAGGCTCGGCAGATGATGATTCATTTTCCTTAAGTGTATGGTGTGATTCTCCATTGATCAAGATAAGATTTATTTATTTATTGGTCTACCTACAATTGTTACTTTTTAATCTAATAATACAAGCTACAATTCACACCAATTGTACAATAGGATGCGATAGACACAGCATGCATGAACTGAACAAAAAAATAATTACAGTAGTTGTACAGTTTTATACATACTTAGTATCTAGACAGTTATAAAATTAAATACATATATAGGTTAAGAGTAACATAATTCACTGTAGTGTTGATTATTTTTGGTGGACTTGGTGCTTGAATTTTTGTATTGATGTGCAACAAATATCTATGACATCATCACAATTAATGAGAAGTCGTACGCAGCAATCTTTTGAATGAGCACTAGGTGGAACACTTTGTCGAAAGCCTTACTAAAATCCGCGTAAATGGCATCAACCTGCTGGTTAGAATCAAACGAATCTGCAATTTTTTCAACAAATGCGACCAGATGGGTCTTCTACAGGTGGATCTTGCAACAGTAAAGCGACGCTGGTGTTCAGAAAGGTATTTCTTAAAGTAGGTTCGGATGTCTGGGCATACTCTTGCTTCAAAAACCTTTGCAAACGTCGGAAGGATAGAGATACGACGATACTTGCCAACCACATCCTCAGCGCCCGTTTTATGGATCGGAACCACTTTGGCCACCTTCCATTTTTTAGGGAAAATTCCAACGCTGAGTGATTTGTTAAAAATCATGAACCCCCCTTTGTTGCCAGTTGATCAGCGCAAGTTGCGATGAAGCTAGGGGGAATTTCATCACTTCCAGAACCTTTGGATACGTCAACTTCTTTTTTTATGTTTGACTATTTTATTTTTTGGTATTTGGATCAAGGTAAAGCTGTCGGAGTTGTTAGCTAGGTTTTCGAAGAATGGCGATGTTAGAGCTACATTACTCGGTGCAGTAAGATGCAGGAAGCTAAAGCTAAAATCATAGTTGCCAATATACTACTTATTTCCTGAGGCAAATTTCGGCCTATCTGGTGATCCATATTCAACTAAAAAATACGCCAAACCTTTTTGAATGCTAAACAAGGAACAATGCTGTAGTAGTAGATAAATAAGCCCTAGTGCATGAAATATCTACCTGCTATAGTAACCAAGGACGTCGTATGACTAATAACTGCAGTTTTTAGTCGCCATCACCAGTGAGTCACCGACGCAAGGACGGTCGTGTCGTGACAAATAGTAACATCGCACGAAAAGACTGTCTCATTTGTTTCACGTTTTCAGTCAAATTATTCTATCCTTATTTTCTAGAAAAAGGAATGCCCCGAAATTTTATGGCTGGATACTTTGCCACTTTAAAAACATAGGTACAGTATTTTTAATCAGAAGCATACAATTATGATTTACAGTCGGTTTCCGAATTAAGTATATTTTGAGTGTGTACTAATTAATTTTGGATTTCGATGGAATTGCGGCAAAGAAATACCGCTAAAGTTTGACAAGTTCTTAACTTCAAATACTTAACTCAGAATCTGTCTTTTTTCTGTTGTTTTCAGTATAAACGTGCTCAAAATTGAAATTGAAAACTCTTTGCTAAAACGAAGTTTTTGCGATCACCAAGACACTCTAGCGTTCTCTAAAGAACGTCAATAAAATCTCACAAAAAAACCTAAACGTTTTACGCGTCAATACATTTCACTTAGCTCCAGAAAACCGCCTGGGTACACAACAAAAAATAATATTAATGAAAACTCCGTACCTTGCTGCAGTGCTGGTATATTGTCGTTGCAGTCACCGGCAAGCGGTTGTACTGTGACAAATTGTAGCACAGCATGAGATGACAGTGTTGTATTCGCCTTTTATGGGTCCCTGGTACAAAAAAATGGAGGTAGGACTTACAGCTGTTGTTAGAAACTGCAATTTTAAAGGATTTTCTTGTCGAGTTGTGATGTTAGATGATGTTTTGAAATTCTTGATGGATGTTTTCAAATACGATTTTTGATATTGTAAAATGTTATGTTAATACAGTTAGTATTTTATTTACCTGAAAGTGCACAGATTTTTAAGTAGGTATGTAACAAAGTCTTTAGGATAAAAATACTTCGTAACCAATATAGAAAATCTGTTCATGCAAGCCACTGACGAAGTAATAAGTAGTTAAGGAAACTATTTTTCTGGTTTTTGTCAATATTTTCAACGATTTTAATCGTTGATAACTGACATCATCGAGTCAGTGTTTAAACATCTTGGCCTACATCTTCGTGAAAAAGAGACATGGATATATATATTATACAAGGTGTAGTTTTGCATCCTCGTCAAAATTCAGGAAGTTGTCATAGAAGACGTAAATAATAAATATAAATTACGGTACCTGGTCAATAATATTAAACGTTGCTTTTTTTAGTTGTTTTATTTTGACACTATTTCAGAATGAAACCCTTCTCAAAAGAGGAGAATCACCTGTTTATCGTGTAAACGTCTGCGTTTGTGTGTGATTGTGAAAGCGCGGTTATAGGGCTAGTTTTAGACGGGCCGCATTTTAATACTGGTGGTGTACACTTACCGATATCCGATATAAAGAAAAAAATATAACAAAATAACTACCCATTTCAGAATCATTAGCATAGTTGCCTCCTTGAATTTGACGAGGATGCAAAACTACACCTTGTATTTTATCTGCATACAAGCGGAGTGTTTTTTTTAACTTTTATTGTTACACTGCTGGGCAAAGGTCTCCCCACAACCTTCCATTTTTCTCTCTGTGCAATTTCCTTCGGATAATCTCCCACAAACGTCTCAAGTTGTCACGCCAAACCTGCAACCTACACGTCCCACCGTTATTGTCTCCACACACAAGTAAATAATGTGTATACAAGGCGGAAATTTCAGATGTTGTCAAGATGATTGACAGCATCTATATGCTTTTGTGTGCGCTTATTCACGCTGCTAACAGCCTGTGACGTCGCTGTTATTTTGAGTGAAACCTTTGCGTGGTTTTATCGATGTTCTGTACATTTTATGTAGGTTGTCGTTTGTTGTAATAACAATAGGTAGAAGAAAAAAAAAACATTTAAAAATATAAAAACTAGTAGCCCAGCGGTATCGGGAACAGGGTCCAAGCTACCGGCGGTCAGGGCTCCAGAGAGAGAAACCTCCTAACAATACGAGCCGTGTCTAGGAGTACCGCTTTCTGAATCAAGCCCTTGATCCAGCTGTCTAACGAGAGCCTCCTCAGGTATTGGTCGAGTCTCGGCAATTAAGCCATTGGCTGAAAAGGAAATAATAGGTAAAAGAATGTTTATATCAGGAATCTGACGAATCTCTTCATATATTAACTTAATTTCTTTTTTCATTTACTTTTTAACTATTGCTTGACAGTTTGGGTAGGTAGTACGTTATTGGTATTGTTCGTCAAGTCGTTGAGCTTCATAAGGTGAAAATACCAGGGTAGACCGCCAAGTTCATTTAATCTCACTCACTGACTATTTCATGAAAGAGTGATTCAATGGGATTAAATGAACTTAGAGGGTTGAATTGTTGATTGTAATTATCATAACTGAGTAAATCCATATTTTTTACGGTCACGAATCATATTTTAATCAACATAACACTGACCTGCAAATTGCAAAATACGTAAGAAAATTTGAATTTTTCTGAGTTTTCTGACAAGTGATTGCACTGACTGGACAGGGCCACTCAAATATCTGTGATTCTTTCCTAAAAGGCCATCCCAAACACTGATCTGCATGGTTCTCATATGTCTTGACCAAGATTATTTTTGGACTTGAAAAGAGACTGAGAAGAAATTCGCAAAACAAACTCAGAGGTCTGAGTAGTCAGGTAGGAAACACCGACCTCATCTCGTTTTAAAATATAAGCATTTACAACCAATTTACAAAAATAAATATCATTTTACAGGCTTTGCCTTGGAGCTGACCAGACAACTGTGTTACAAAATTGTTTCGATAGTTATCAAATTGATTTTATCCATTAAACTACCTTGAAAACAAATTTCCTTGTGTTTTGTGTGTGTATTGTCCTTATGTCCAAAAGTCAGAAAAAGTGCACGTAAAGAAAAAAAAACATAGACTCTTAATATAAGCAGGGGACACTACGTAAGAACTCATTCACACGGCTTCCGTCATTGACGATCCGTCATAAAACACGATACGTCATGACGGATGGACGTTCACATTGCATAAGGAATCGTGTGTTATCACGATCCGGCAAAAAAGAACGAATTGGTGTTCAGATTCAGCACGCATACGGATAAGCTATGCTCCCGGCTTCGTAAACTAATTTATTTATTTAAAGAGCTCAGACATGCGGCAGACATTGAAACAGCTTCACTAGTATACCGTTCACTGTGCGAGTCGATCATCACTTACTGCATCCCGGTCTGGGGTGGGACCTTCAAAACCGTGATGCTTAGGGTGGAACGAGCCCAGCGGGCAGTTCTCAAAGTTATGTATTTCCGTAAAAGGGACTACCCCACGGTCCATTTGTACTCAGAAGCTCAAGTACTTACGGTGAGAAAACTCTACGTTCTCCGCTCTGTCCTGCGCCGTCATTCCACGATGCCACTAGATAGTAATCTATGTAATCGGCGGATTGGCTTTCCTATCTGTGAATCTGTTCAGTGTCGTACTGCACTTGCGCGACGACATTATCGCGCCCAAAGCTCCCAAATGTACAATAAAATAAATAAAAAGCTTACAATTTATAAACTGACCCTGCACAAAGTCAAGCAGAGTGTTAAGCCATGGCTCCTGTCGCTGAACTATGACGAAACAGAGAACATTATTTTATCAATTTCGTAACACTAATGCTATCGCATCGCTTGACAGGCACACAATTTCTCACCGCTCTCGCGATTGCTGAAAACCCTTCCTGATAATTTATTCAATTCACACTCACATACACACACACACACACACACACACACACATACACATACGCTCACACACAGACACACACGCAGACACTCATACACGATACAGGCTTCTTTCAACCACTTTAATTTATTTTTGTTGTTACTATAGTTTTTATTTTATTTCTATTTTTGTTAATCTTTTGCATAAGATTCTGTAATATCTTCTTCTGGGCGAGGGCACTGGCTCCTGTAACACAGGTTTCCCACCTAGCACAGGAGTCAGGGACTTCACACAATTTTGTAACCACTTTCTTGTGTAATAAAGATTATTGATTGATTATTGATTGATTGATTAGCTAAGTGATTTTTTGGGAGCGAGCGCATCAGCGAATCCGTTACAAAAAATCACGAATCGTGTTTTTTGACGTACCTGATTTTTAAAAGACGATACGTGATTTAAGAAGTGTCCGTCATTTTACAAGATTCGTGATGCGTGTGAACACGGGCATTTAAAAAGCATAGCGTCGTCAAAAAAATGACGGGTCGTGAAAAAAAACAAATCGTCGTTATGTGAACGGGCTGTAATAGGGGCGGGAAGCTCTCATCATAGGGGTCAGGAAAGTAATTTTTGTGACTATTTTCATTGATTCATACATAACATTTCAAACAAACAAACTCAAGATTCAAGGTAGGCGACTCTCATACAATCCTTGCTGTAAATGTTTTTTTAAAAACCCTGCAAACTAAATATAAACGCAATGTAGTACCTAGAGCTCGAATATTCCGCAAAATAGGTCATCACGCTGACAAGTTTGTAATCCTCAAATAACACAGAACGTTGTTCCGCGGAAATGATAAATTAGGTCTCTGGTATGACGCGAAATAAGTTCATCGAGCATATCGGACAAAGGCCTAATTTCAAACTATTTGCGTGAATTTTCATTGGTGAGCCGAAATATTTTGCTTTGTGCATGAACTATGACACTACCACCACCACCACCACCACCCACCACTACTATTTACCACTACTACTTGACCGACTTCTTAACCCTTTAACCGCCATGTCATAATTCGCGTGGAGTGCATCTAGCGCCAGCAAACTTTAGGTACAATTTTGCATAATGTTGTAAAATATAGTTGTCGATAAACAAACGTCGATAAAAAAACTCCAAGTAGTAGAAGATTCCTCCTGTTCCTGTAGCAATTTAAAATGAGATTAGTGTTATATACGAAATATATATTTATAAGATAAACAAATAAAAAAAGATTAAAAAATATTAAACTTATCTAGCTTATTGGGTTTTGAATAAATAATTAAATCGTTAATAAACTATGAAATTTTAATGAATTTTTAGTTGATAGTTTGATAAAAAAACAGGATGTTTTTATTACTTTAGCGTCAGGAGTTTCATATGTGGTACAACACTAGTCTGCGTGAAATCACGGGTTCGGCGAAGTAGGTTGATATTTAGACGTATCACGAACTGAGAACCATTAATTATTTCATTCAATTAGCTAAATAATGTATCTAGTACTGTTAAAAATAAAGTAATAACACGAAATATACTAACATTTAGTAAGCAAATTCAACATTTATTGAATTTTTTTTAAATGACAGGACTTTTACGCAATATTCCGACGTGGCGATTGAGGTAATATTCTTACAACACGTAATATTACGGCGATGGCGGTTAAAGGGTTAATAACTGCATTCGATTCGTTTTCAATCTCCGCAAGTATGATCATGTATCTGCACATCTATCGCTTTTAAAGTGGTTACCTATCTGGCAGCGCAGAGCGTTGAGGGCTTTGACAACCCTGTTTTCTATTCTTCACAAACCCACTTCTCCTTCTTATCTGACTTCTCACTGTCAATATTTATGCTCTGCTCACAGTAAGAATCTTCGCCCCGTTAATAATCGTCTTCTACGATGTCCGATGTACGATGTGTATGTGTGGTGTCTTGTACGATGTGTGTGTGGTTTTATAAAATCATCTTTCTTTGTACAGGCGGTCTTCCTTTGGAATGCGCTCCCTCAGAGTATCAGGACGGTAACCAGTAGGTTCACATTCAAAATGAAAGCTCAAGAACACATACGCAAGAAGTTGGCAGATTCGTCTCAGAATTGAGTCGTTGCAGTTTTTCTTGTTTATCTCTCATATCATTACATGTTTTGTTTTTTGTATGTATTTATTCTTATATTTTAGTTATAAATATTTTTTAGTTTGTTTTCTCTATTGCACCTACTGGGAATATTGTCTCTGCATCACCCTAAGGTAGACTGGTAGAAAATTCCCAAGGCATTAAGTCCGCCTTTGTACAGTTTTATTACTTGTGCATGAAGTTTTAATAAATAAATAAACTATGGTGTGTATAATAGCATTTTTGGAAGCAATACATCTGATGATTCGTTTTTAGAACTACATTCATGTTATCAGTTAATTAATGGTACGGAACACAACTATTGGCTTGTGATAGAACGATTCGACTGAAGAGTATTTGATCATTAATTGGTTGCAAATTCCCATGAGAGTACTGGTTGTACACAATAATTTGTTTAGAATTAATGGCCGTCACGGTAACTATAGCACCAGTAAGCGTAGAAGACGCCGCTCAATGCTCGATGGACTGACCACCATGAAAAGGTAGCTTGGAAAATCTAGATGCGGATGGCGAAGGGGGTGTGGCCTGGGAGAGGCCTATGTCTAATTTTCAGCAGTAATTTAATTGATTTCCGGTAACTACTAACAAAAATCATCTGAAATCGTAATAATAAAGGGACATTATATTTTTCAGAATGAAAATAATTTTAAGAATCTAATATTGACAGCTTAATGCCTAACAGAAAATATGTGTTATCTGTTGCGAACATTTTCAGTACTTAAAAATTTTTTGATGCTCAGCATATAACGCGAAAGTGCAATAAGCGTAAACAAACTCTCAAAGCACATGTTCTAAAAGCGACGCTTGCTCTGTGAAACGTAAATCGCTGGTACTAAAAACCGACTTCCAAAAAAAACACTAAAAAAGTGGGAAATAACTTTACTTTCGGAAGTCCGTGACTATTGTTTGTTTCATTGACTTTTTTGCCACCGACTTCCGAAAGTAAAGTTTTTTCCCACTTTTTTAGTGTTTTTTTTGGAAGTCGGTTTTTTTTTGCAAAAAAGTTTTTATTTTACCCTTTTTAGTTATCGCATCACACACAAATCCTTGTCAAGTATCAATTTCGCAATTTCTTTTACTTGGATGACATATTGTTTCCAGCTATTTTGATTTCAAAACCAAACTACTGAACCGATTTCGATGAAATTTCTATGGTACCAATCGGAAAGTAGATCCATTCAGATAAAAGAAGAATTTTTCAAATCGGTTCATAAATGACGAAGATATGAGGTAACAAACACAAAAATTTCCAGCTATTTTGATTTCAAAACCAAACTGCTGAACCGATTTTGATGAAATTTCTATGGGACCAATCGGGATGTAGATCCATTCAGATAAAAGAAGAATTTTTTTAAATCGGTTCATAAATGACGGAGATATGAGGTAACAAACACAAAAAAAAAAAAAACATACAACCGAATTGAGAACCTCCTCCTTTTTTAGAAGTCGGTTAAAAAGCAACATGAAATAGATGCACGGGGTTTAAACGTACTGTATTAGCATGTAAAACTGTAATAGGTTCTAAGCTTTTATTATAATTACTACTAGTCCTACAATTTAGAGACTGTATTATGTTTATTTCAAACTTATGTAGGTAAGTTCGTTTTTAAAATACGCACAATGAAAGGTGACAGTTGTGACCATTGACCAGCGGTCAGCAACAGGCGGACAGTGATCCATATCCAGACTTTAGACCTCCAAATATTGTTAAATAAACCTCAATTTAAATAATATTTTTTACATGCGTTTGAATAATAGAGTACCAAAGTACTATAAGTTTTTTTTTGGAATCTCGTTAAACAATTTTAACGGTACTTACACTATCACTTACGGGATATCTTCCGCTATTAATGTTTATATTGAGCTCCCGTTATGATAGTGTAAGTTCAGTTATAAATCCGGATCCGGATATTAGATCCAGATATAGTATCCGGACCTTACTTAAAACTACGTGCCGACCACTGCCCTAGGCGAAGTGATATTCCATTAGTCAAAACGACAGTTGAAAAACCAAAGTGTACTGTCTACTATCGTTGAAGTCGGTTTCGAAAGGGAATTGCTCAGTTTGTTAGGGCAATTTGGCTTAACGTGAACATTAAGTATAATATTTAATGACTAGGGTTTTTAATAGTTTATGCCTCAAAGAAATGAATTATAGCAATAAGGTTGCAGGAGAGTGTTAAAATGGTTCATATTTAGCATGTCTAATGCTAAAACTTGTCGCTGAAAAAGTTACAATTATGAGTATTTATTTTCCAAAATAAATCATTTGCCTTTATAATAATGATATTATCTTACTTTGAATGCAGTAGTAACACCCTGAGGTAATTTAAATGGAAAAAATAAAACTATTTTTTTTTTGTTTTAATGATTTTTATTCTGAATCATAAATTAATAAAATATCATCTAAAAACTGGGCAGGCGGCCTAATATTATTTTCGTGCCTTGCCCAGCTTAAGTACCATATTATGGTCATAACGTGAGCACAGCAACCCACCGTTCTTCGCCCTACAAGGCAATTGCAACAATATTGAATAATTGCTTCTCTGCCTTGCAGATTATTATTAATTATAATATACACAAAATATATTTTTCGGCTTATGTGCCTGCTTTGAATTTTTCCTCGTAATAGAGTGCAATTGCCAGTTAAGGGTAAACCTTCAAGGAGGTTGCTGGCTCTCTCTGTACACACTTCAATAGTATAGGAACCGTCATTCCTGATATGCTCCCCATAATATGATCTAGCTTGCTTTAACTGATATGTTCCACAGCTGAATAAGATAAGCTCACTGTATGTAAGTCTTGGGAATGATATATTACTGATGTTTACATTTATATTTACAAACTGTGATCGTCTTCTATTTAAATTATTTTGGATTACAAACTCAGCGAGTGCATTATTCATGTACAATCTTTCGTTAACTATTTCAAGGATTTGGCTGGCATCTTCTCTATTCCTGACTCTTTGGTGAAACTTATTTATCAACGCGGCAGCCACCTTAAAATCTATGATGGCATGCTTGGAAGCCAAGTTAAAAAATTCATGACGGAATATTTTAAAAGAGTGTTTAAAGATCCCATTAACCGCTTCTACAACCCACCTACATATAGTAACAGTTCTGGATTTATTTGCTGCCAACGTTGATAACTGAGTTTCACCTGCTTGTAAAGATGCAGGCATATGTACAGAATAATTACACTCTTCTAATAACGATACACAGTCTCTAAAACCCCTATCCAGAATAAACACATCTCCTGCCTGAAAATACTGCCTTAAAGTGTTTGCCTCAGTTCTAAATTCGTTTAACATAATATTAGCATCAGATGTTGTTGCTGGATAGGGGCCTAATACATCAATAATGTATCCATCAGAGCATACCATTAGAAATGGCTTCATTAGGTTCCTGTACTTGTGCAAGGAGTATGTATTTTTTTGATACAGATAATTTGAACTCTTTTGAACATATAAATATGTACCATCAATTATAATAATTGGTTTTCTGTCTTCTCCACCAAACAAACCATTGGGGATGATTAGATTTCTTTGGGATATTTCTGCCCTTGCAATATGGTTTATTCCTAAATTACGAGGAATAAAATCCTCATTTAACATGTTGCGAGCCTTGCCCATAAGTCTAGATAATGTTGAGCGTGGTACATTTAACAATGATGAAATTCTTTCATCACTATCCCCAGTTCTAAGTTTAATTAAATATGCAGTAAGACCCAATGTCCCATTATGCACCCCAGATAACCTTGGAAGGTCTGCTTTTAACTGAATAAATTGTTGTTTGGACAGTCCGATCCAGAAATGGACAATATCTTCAGACATTCCCTCTATATTATTAAAATCAAATGTTTGGTTCCTTTCTTTAATAAATGAAGCAAAATCCTGAATATATTCTGCAGTAAATGAATGGTTGGGATGAGAAATGTTTGATAAAAGTTCAGCCCAGTTATTGTTTCTTAAATGAAACCCACATATTCTACTGTTTTTTGGCACATAAAAATTAAAATCAGTAAACAACTTCACCCTTAGCCATGTTGGGATACTCAGTCGCTGTGGTGAGTCACAATCTGGACAAAAACAATGAGCTTGTGTATCAGGTGCTCGAGTATAATTTGGCAGGGATATTGTTTCTGTCGACGCTGGTAGATTTGCAGATATTACAGCAGGAACTGGTGCTCTATCAGCTCGTTGCCAACATGGATGGCAGATGCGATCGGATCCATGAACCTAAAACAATTTAATTCATAGTTAGTGGTGTTGGAACACCAACTGACATCGTTTTTATTGATCGCACATTCACTTCAATGAATATAATTATCAGAATAATATATTATTCATTAGTTGAAGATATATGACATTATGTCTGCACATTAAAGTGTAAATAGTATATCACACTCTTTTACAAACAACTTTTCATTGAACAGATCATTCTAAAGTGTACATTTCTTTGTTGTTCTATTACATAATTATATTCTAAATGCAAACAAAATACATAAAATAGTACCTGACGTGGTGATATCCACTCGCTAATTACATTTCTTATGTGTGTTTCTCTTTCAGAATTTGTATGCAGAACATGATATCTACTACGTAGTATTGAACATCCACAATTTACACATAATTGTCGTTGATGACCACTACTTGTGCTTTGTTCATTTTCTTGAACCGCTGAATTGTTGAGAGCCAACATCCAGCAAGAATGACAGACCAAGCTCTGGGCTGTAACCTGTAAATAAGAAATATGCATATGTGTTCAGTTTGTATGGATAATGGAAAAGATTATTTCAAAAATATTATATAGAACATTAGCTTACCACTTGTGGAGCAGTCCATTGTCGAATTACTGATAGTATTTCAACGGGTTCCAGAGTGCGTCTCCTGCGATGCATAATATCAATGCCACAATTGACGCATCGCATTGGTTCCTCATTCCCACTAGGGGCAACCAGATCGTGCGCAGGAGCGTCAGTGTTCATGCCAAGGTTGTCATTTATAGTCGGTTCCACGTTTAACAAAATAGCGCCAGGGTCATCGTCAGGAGCAGAATCAGTGTCCAAGGGTAAAGCTGGGTCTTCAATTGAAGCGGTATCGGAGTCCATTATAACAAAAACCAAAAACTTCGCAAAAGTAACCGAAACAACATTCACAATACACGGAGGCAAAGCGAATGTTTTTAATTTCATTTCGTTGTCTAGATTTGTCAATATTGACAAATCGGTGTTGCCAGGTAATAAAAAAAAAATCGATTTGACAACAACCGAACTAATATTATAATCGGATGTAAAATGATTTGAAGGCCAAAAACGATGAGTGTTTTGTTTGTATTTAATGTATTTAAAGGAAAATAAATATAAAACCTTTTGAAAAATCATTTGATTACAGATTTTCAAGAAAATACATACTTTTTACTCAGATTCAGAAATCGATTATTATCTTTAATAAAAGACTGAAATCACAATTATTATTAATGTGGCAACACAGAATCAGCTTCCAACCATAAAATGGCGACGCTTTTTGATCTCAATCGGTTTAAATACTTATTAAACGACTTGTTTTTACATTTACTTTCCAGCAACGAGAATCAAAAAAATATTTATTTTAAATTTAATGATATTTTTTCGTAAAAATACTTTTTACAGAACAACTTGTCCACGTTAAGCCATTATTGAGCAATTCCCTTTGAAACGCCTTGAAAGCGATTGTTAATTGTCTAAAGGTCCCTCAGTAAAAACGCGAAATTCAAAAATTAAAATATTCGCAAAATCCATGAGATAAGGTGTTCAAAATATTGTGAAATTATTGCTTTAATAATTGCTTTGAATGTTGGTTCTTTATTTACAGGTGAAGAAATATTTTTTAAAGCAGTAAGTAAGTATTTACTTTATAAAACAATCTTTTGTAAAGCAATAAAATACTTCACTTGCAGAAACGCTATTGACTGACATCGGACCTTACATAAGATATCTTATAAACATTACCCAAAGGAAAATGGATTTCCCATAAACGGTAGGTGTATAATTAAATTAACCAATACCTCACATTTCTTCACTAAAATAATTGGGCAGTTAAAAATTGTGAACACTAGAAGCACAATGTTAGCGCCATCTGTTACGCGGTGATCGAACTTCGCGCGACATGATGAGTCCCGAAAATGATTGACACACGACGAAATATTTCTGTTGACCCTACCGAACGTTAACGTAGATGGGAATTAAATAATTTTTTGTTCTAATTTTATGGACCTACACAAAAATTGTAATGTTTGTAAATTATATTGTTGTAAAGAAATTTGTACCTGTAAGTACAATGATAGTCTTATAAATAGCGATATCTTGAAGGCAACTTTTGGGTGAATGAAACAGATTTCTAAATAAATTAGAAAGGGCGTGTACTACAAATAACTAACAAATAGATATTACACACGTTACTTTGCTTCTAAACTAAAACAAACTAACTTAAAAATATATTTCTGTTTAAACAAAAAGTTATTTGTGCATCTTGGTTATACGATATGGTTCGTCATTTAAATTTTTTCGCGTAATCGTTCACCAGTTACTACCAAATGCAATTTAAAAATTATCTTTGGGTTTCCTATAGCATCAATTTTTTTTTTTTATTTCTTAATAGTGGTGCCGTGTTATGTTCAAAGATAAAGTTTAAATTGTACTTAGCATTTCCAAAGTACCTTTTTAATTAACTTTTATAAATGAAAGAGAAAAATTCGTTGTTGTTATTGTTCTATTTTATACTTAAAATGTAGGTTTGGCAGGACACAGTTTTTCAAAATTAAGTCAATTGAATTCCAAAAAAAAAAGAAAATCGCTTAAACAAAAACACATTTCCAAGAAAGCGCTCTAAACCTTTTCATATGAAACTCACGTATGTAAGTCTCAAATAAGATTAAAGGCCCAGTTTCAATAAAAACATAACGAGATACAGTGTGTAAAATGAAAGATTTATCTGTTCGCCCAAGGCGGGTCCGCAATACATAAATATCGTCGTATCCTACGAATAGGGGCGTAACTGCAAAATAGCAACTTTTTAGGAGACATTTTTTTGTGTTTAATTAAACTAAATATGAACAAATAGGTATTGGTGGTTTCCAATAATGTGTCTTGGTATCTTATGGTTCGGCTATAATTATTTTCAATAATTTAACATTTTATTTAATACGCATTTGGTCCCTTAAATCATGATTCTCTGTTGTGTTGAGCCGACGTAGGGCTGGACTTGAGCAATAAGTTACGTTATGCCTTTTATCTCCGGAAATGTAGAGGACACAATCGCTTTAATGTCATCCACAAACGTAAATAGGGCTTCGTCTCTTCCTTAGAATGCGGCCACAACCACCATGAGGGTTTTTATCTATGTACCCGATATTGAAAATTGAATGAGGCTTTTTAGAAATCTTCATTATTAGATAACCTGTACCGTTTTTAATTATTTTGTTGACCTGGTTATATGTGGTATGATGAGCAGAATTTAATTATGCAATAAAAAAAAGAAAGCCCTTATGTTCGTTACGCCCCTATTCGTAGGATACGACGATATATTCATACACTCTATTGAAAGTCGCGTCCCCAAAACGGCTTTGAGTGTTTTTAAAAGAAACCTCTTTGATATTCGCGATGTAAGCCATGTCAAATGCCACAAAGTGAAAGTACTCAATGTTTGTTCAAATGGAAGCTATAGAAGTCAAGGTTTATTTTGTTATACAGGCTGTTTTGTAATATTGACTTATTTCGCTGTATACCACCGTTTTTAAGTCCTAAAACGTGCTAATTAGATCAGTAGGGCCACTATGACCTCTTAATGCAGGAATGTTTTAGTTCTTTTTCGATAGTAGGAAAGAGATGGCACTGTCTGCGACAGCTGTCTTGAAAATTAATTGGAAATAATCTTTGGAATAGAACTAAAAATTCCTGCATTAAGAGTTCATAGTAGCTCTACAGCTGTTGGAGTTACATTTAGATGTTTTTTTCTTTTTTATTTAGACGCTAGTTTTTCCATGATATTTTGTTCTTGGAACTTATTGGGAATAGAATTGACTTTAGGATTCCTACAACCTTTTGCATTGATCATTAACCCCTTCTTTTCATTGATAATGATACGTGTAAAAAAAAGGGTTTACCAATCTCTTCGTAAATAAAGGGTAAGAAGTGAAAAGTTGTATCAGCACTTGTATCAATGTTTGGCTTTCAAAGACATTTACTAATTTATACAAAAAAAAATTAAAGACATATTAACATAATTAGATATTATATTATATTATCTTATTAGTTTTATTTAGATATTTACAAAAAAAATATTTTCGTTTCAACGAGTTTGCCTTACAAGCATTTCCTTAATTAATCTTGGAGAAAGTTTGTCTGTATGTAGATATTTATAAATAGATAACAGTCATTTTCTTTTACTTCTCTTTGAATTGTTGCCCATTTGAGCTCAACGCAATCCTTGCCACGGTTCAAAGAGCACGTTTAGATCCATGAATATTGATTATAGAAAGGTGTACTGTTAATCTGTGGTGCTGTGTTGTTGTGTACCAGGATATTTCTTTGAAAGTAACGTGGAGATTACTTTTTACCAACTGATACCTAGAATGAAAAGGTCGGCTAGGCAATCTAGGGTGAGAGTCAGATAGAATGATTATCAGAATTAGGCGATAGAACTTCAAGTATTCAACTTCAATACTGAAAATACCGATCTATTTTCATATTGTGAGGGTATAGAAATAAAATTGTTAGGAATTCTTTCTACAACAATAAAAAGCGTCCCCAATTTTTTTTTTGTTGCGATAATCTAGCTATAGTCTGACCCAGCCTTTTAAGGGTCGTCGGTCCATCTCGCTGGGGGCATCCCACACACATGTCAGACTGTGGCCAAATCGCTAGTGCAATTTCACAGAATTGATTAAAATTATGTTTTTGAGTGTGTGAATTTTATAAGTGTGGGTGTGTGTACTTGTGTTTTAAATTGGAAGTGGTTTCATTCAATTCTATTTTAAGAGGAGCATTGTACTCTGACAACAGTTGGGTTTGCCTATGATACTTGCAGCATTTATTTATTGGCTTGTTTTTGATTCAATATTAAACATGTGGTTTCGGGATAACATTTAGCCAAGCGTAATGATGGAGCGGTGGCCCAGTAATATCGACCCTAACTTACGAATTGTAAGTCGTGAGTTCGAACTCAGGTTGACACTTTTCTTTGTGTAATTTAATTTCTGCACCACTGTTGTCAAAATAGTGAAGGGCCAGTGTGGGGGGCACTCCTCTAAAAATGAGAAGACATGTCCCAGAAGAGGAAACGTAGGCTGATGATGCAATGCTTATACGTAGTAAGAAGCTGAAGGTTTGAAACTTATGTTTAGCAGAAGGTTTCTAAGTTCTTTAGGATGATGAAGTTAATTTCGGTTAATAAAAAAACTTTATTTCTAATCTATTGAGTAAAGGGTGGTCGTGCGTTTAAGGTCAGAGGTACAAGATTATTCAAGGAGATTTTTAACTGGACTTTAATTGGGCACGCTCAGTTCACTTGATCATCATCTTCAATCGCACGCCACATATCTCAATTTTCGGCAACTCTCATCCAGCTGCTACCAACCACACTGCGGTGATCGGTCGCTCCATCTAGACCAATGGTTCCCAACCTTTCTTGGACTAGGGACCACTTTGATGTCTTTATTGTTAGCAGGGACCATAAGACCCTAGATAAAAATTAAACACGACAGGATTATAGGGGTGAATTTTTGGCTCACACAATGCAAAACATGGAAAAACGAAAACCTTTAGAATTAAGATAGTGAAGGATACAAAAGTGATCAAACTGAGCTCAAAAACTTTGGCAATCATTCATACTGAAACAGGAATAAGTCGTAATTTTTTCGGATATGCCTACGAATAATCTTGCAAGAGCGAGCGAAGCAAGCTCGAACATTTAAGCATCCCGCCTCTGATAGGTTTTAAATTAATAAGGTTGAGCTTGCATCTTTTGTGCAAAATAAAAAGTATGAATAAAAATGTTAACCTTTCGCGGACCATATTTTAAGCTCTTGCGGACCACCGGTGGTCCGCGGACCATAGGTTGGGAACCTATGATCTAGACAGA